>CM046667.1:55996643-56549463 GCA_025594165.1 Tamias sibiricus | reverse complement strand
TGATGTGGAGTTTCACTGGTGTTGAACTCATATACGAACATAGGAAAATTATGTCTGATTCAGTCTACTGTCTTTCCTATTCCTTCCCCTTTCCCTTCATTCCTCTTTGTGTAATCCACTGACCTTCTATTCCCCCTCCCACCATTGTGTGTTAGCTTCCGCATTTCAGAGAGAACATTTGACCTGTGTGGTTGTTTTTTTTTTGTTTGTTTGTTTGTTTGTTTGTTTGTTTTGGCTTTGTTTTCGTCCGTTTATTTGATGGGCTTATTTCACTTAGCATGATAGTCTCCAGGTCCATCCACTTTCAGGCAAATGTAATAAAGTCATTCTTTTTATGTCTGAGTAATAGTCCATCAGAAGTATATACCACATTTTCCTTATCCATTCATCTGCCGAAGGGTACCAAGGTTGGTTCCATAGCTTAGCGACTGTGAATTGAGCTGTTATAAATATTGATGTGGCTGCATCACTGTAGTGTGCTGCTTTTAAGTCTTTGTAATTGTTCCCATCCAGAATTGTTGTTTTCCCACACAGAAGACTTGACTTAAACAAAATCAGCTTAAAAGCAGAAGTGTCAATAGGAGCATAGTCCACATGTATAATAGGACTCATGTAGCTATAACGCAATTTACTCATTGCATTGCATTCTTTCAGTGCCCCAATAAATAGGCATTATCAGTGACAACAGTCTGTGTTGGCCTCCAACATAACCTATGCCTTAGTTTATGTCAATAATTTGCTGATCCAGTGAGTACTTTTTTCATCCATGTCACTTGGTTACAAAGCAACCATGGCCACTGCTTTTCATTCTTCCTCATTTGACTCACAAACATCCCTGTATCATGTCTCTCCTGTCAATATACAGTGAAATTTTAAAGTGAACAGCATATACCTTTTCCACTTGAGGGTCCCATTGATTTTCCTAGCGCTATTTTTTTTTCTTTTTTTAGGTATTTAGTTGTAGGTGGATAGAATGGCATTATTTTATTTGTTTATTTATTTTTATGCGGAGCTGAGGATCAAACCCAGCACCACACATGTGCCAGGCAAGCACTCTACCACTGAGGTACAACACCAGCCCCCCAGCACTAGTTTTGAGGAGGTGGCTGGCAGCTTTCAGTTCTGTATACCACATGGTTTTCCTCCATCCTGTTTTCCTTCTGTTCTCAGAGTCATATATCATTTGCTTCAAGGAGATAATAATCCCTTATGTTCTTCTGTGTTGTTTCCACGGTGTTTTTATAGGCCTTCTCTTGTTTGAGCCTTGCAACAAATCCCTGCTTAGTAATTATTATTACTATCAATTGAGTCATTATTATTGTTGCACCCAACTTTTAGTCTAAGGAATAGAGATCCAGAGACATTCAGGGACTTGCTCAAGAGCACACTGCTGGAATGTGGCCAGAACAGGTCCAAGTCTGGGTTTCCAGACTGCACAGCCTTCCACTGCATACAACTGTGAGGGCCAGAGGCTCAAGCGAGACAAAGGGGCTCTTCCACTGATGGATGCAGCCAAGTCAGATTCTTTCCCCAAAGGCCATGAGGATGTTCCTTGGTGGATCAGCAGCCACACTTCTCCCACTCTTCCACTGCACAGGGCTGGAGAAGCAGGGTCCCATCATCCCCTGCCAGAGACCTGGAGTATGAACTTTTTCCACTTGTAGTGTGTCCTCTCACTGCCCACCCCCTGCCCTCCCCTGGCCTCTTCACACTCTTTAGACTCCCTGAGCAGCAGAGTCCCCTCTCAGCTGGTTTGAGGTGCAGGCAAAGTACCTGTGTGAGATGCCTCACAGGATCCCTTTTCCTGGCAGAGACACACGCCCACCCAGCTGTTTGTGAACTGGAGTCCAGAGATGGGCAGCCAGAGCCTTGTGGGGCCATGGCAGAAGGAGAGGATTATCTGGAAAGGCTGCCTACCATGTGACTCTATCCAAATCAGGAGGCAGGTTCCTCTCAGCTGGGTCCTGCTCCAGGACACTTCATCAAAATCTGCTTGCCACCTTGACTTGTAAAGAACTGCCCAGTTTGGAACATCCCCAGACATACCCAAGACACCTGTTGGAGGAGAAAGGGTGCAGAGTTGGACAACAAAAGCCAGGAAACCCAGCTCAACTGTTCCCTCTCTATGAGACCCAGCACAAGCCTCCTTGCCTCCTGGCAGCTTGGGTTCTAAGGCCCTGCCATCTTCCATGGGTAAGTGACTCTTTTTTGGTCCTAAGATGTGATTTTAAAGGTCAAGAGAGAAGGGAAAGCAGATTGTACATACCATTGCATCTTTGAAAGTTGCCAGCAACTTTGAGAGGGCAAAATTAAGGGGAGTCCACTACCCATCCCCCGCACTCCCTGCCCTTCACATACACAGCAAAGAGAGTAAAAGAAGCAAGAGCTTCGACCTTTTCTAAAACTCAAAAGTAAGGCTTGAGGCAGACTGACTCTGTTATTAGCACCTACTAAATGCCAGACACTGGCTAAGTAATTCAGGTGTTGTCTGTTCACCTTCACTCTGAGTCCATGAGAGGTGCTATCGTCACATTTTATAGATGGGGGAGACAGGCTTCAAGGGGCTGGCACGTAATGTGTTAATATGTCACAGAGCCACAATATTAACTCCAGAATCTCTGGCTCCAATGTCCCTACTCTTTGTAACATTCAGTTTGTTTCCTGGCTGGAGGGGTTGGTCAGGGCTGGGGGCTAGGACATGGGTGTGCACACCTCTATCACAATGAGGATAAATGTGGATCACGTTAGGGGTATCAGAGCAAGGAATGTGGGGCATGCAGAAAAGGCACATGAGTGAGGACTTCATGCAAGAGGACCAGGAAGGTTCAGAGACCCCAAAGGATTGTGTTGGAAGGATGTACAGGCAGAGGGTCCTGGCTGTCTATCCACTTCCTGGGCTCCCTCATTCCTTAATAACAGGACCATTATGTATTCCTTGCAGCAACATGCCCTTCTGAAGGATTCTATTTCCCAGCCTCTCTTTTGCCAAAGACATGTGTACAGAAGAGTTTTGAGCGAGATGTCCAGGAAATCTAACAGGCAGACAAATCGCTAGGATGAGCATGCCTTGCCCTTCCCCCGTGTCCTTACTTCTGATTTCTGTCAGGAGCTAGGCCATGGTAGATCCTAAGCAGACATCTTGCTCCAAGACATTTTAATAACAGTACCCAAAGTGATTCATCAGTATTGCCATGTACCATCATCTAAGTAACTAGTCCTCTTTATATGGACATGGAAATTGTTTCCAACTGTCTTTTCTACAACCGGAGCTGAATTGAATTACCTTGTACAAAGGCCTTTTTGCAATAATCCTTACTATCTATAAAATTAGCCTCCCTGGGTAATTAGCTTTCCATCTCATCATCTTGCCTTTGTGTTCGTTGCCTTCCAGCTCTTCTCCTCTTGTTCTTCATAAGATACATAATAGGTTGTGGTAAATTAAAGTTACCTGATTATGCTCTAGTACTTGTTTCACACATCTGATTGCATTTAGGCACCCATTATCCAATTTCCCTCTACCTCTCCTCCCCACACCCTTCCTAGCTTCAAGAAGTCACTCTTCTCTCTTCCCTTTGAAATCACTGCTCTTTGCTTAAACACGTGAGCGAGGACATGTGGAAATTGTGGTTCTGGGTCTGGATTATTTCACTGAAAACAGTGTCATCCTGTTTCAACCAATTTGTCACAAACGAAAGGCTATTGCTCTTTTTCTGGCTGACTAGTATTCCATACTTGGTTGGTAATATCACATTTTCTTTTTTCCTCCATTTATTTGCCCCATGACACCTCTATTGATTTAGTGTCCTTTCTGTTGTGGACAGTGCAGCAGTAAACATTGGGATGTCACCATCTCTTTGGTTTGCATACTTCAGTTCCTTTGGCTATGTACCCAGAATTGTGATAGCTGATCATTGCATAGTTGTTCCTTCAATTTTCTTTAAAACAGTTATACTAATTCTTATCCCCACCACAATTGTGTATGAGGTTACTTTAACTTTTACTGGCTACTATTTTTTTCTTTTCCAGATTATAAATTCTAATTTGGAGTCAGGTTACATGATATCTGATTTTTGTTTTGGTTTCCATTTCCTTGGTGACTAGTATTGTTGTGCTGTATTCATGAATATGTTTTACAGTTTTATATCTTCTTTTGAATGTGGCTGGCCCATTTTAAAAATTCAGATTAATTATTGTTTACTTGTTGTCTTATTTGAATTCCTTACATATTCTTGATATTAATTATTTCTAAGATGAATAAGTTCCAGCTATTTTCCCCATCTCTCTACTGTTATAATTGTTTTCCTTTGCGTTCCAGAAGCTCCTTAATTGAATATAATCTTGTTTTAGACATTTACTTTATTTTTACTCTTGCTTTTCAGATGTTATCCAAAAATTCATTGCATAATTCAAGTGTCTCTATATATCTTGTAGTAGTTTTATAGGCTTAGACTGTACATTAAGCCATTTGTTTCATTTTAAGTTGATTTCTGTACAGGTTGTGAGATATGGATCAAATGTCCACCTTCTGCATGTGGATATCCAGCTCTACCGTCACCATCTGTTGTAACAAAAATGTACCCAGCATAATGCCAGTTCAAACTCCAAGCCACGTCACACTTGAGCCAATAAAAAGCCCTTATTAAGCTGATCAGCGGCCACCATCCTCACACATCACACAGTGTGACGAGATGGCACACTGGCAGTGATTTTCAAGGGTTTATAAAGAGAAAAATCACAGAGGATGGAATATTCAATTGCAGGGTTTCAGACAGTGCAAGCAAGCCACAGTACAGAAGCTGAATCTAGGCAGTTAGCAAGACAAAGCAATGGGTACAATAATATTTCACATGGGACTTTCCAGGTTGGTATAGCAATGATCAAGTAGAAAGGAATGGGGTCAAGATGACCCTAGTTGAATACATGTTAGAGAGTGGTTACTAAGGTCTAGACAATCAATCTCTGACAAGGTATGTTGCCCAGGAAAAATAGAAACCAAAGAGAACAATTTTACATTGTATAGGAATTGCTATTTTTATGCTGTCAAGCGTATTATGCTAGGTAACAATTAATGGGTACAGAGGCAGGACTTTCCGCGTTCTATTATTTCTGAGAAACAGAACTATTTCTTGGAACTCCTAAGATGGCTGCTGAAGAACAAGATGGAGTCCCTTTAGTTCTCTTATCGCGATCTACCAAAGCAGTGGTCCTTTCCCCATTGTATTTTAGATCCTCTGCTGAGAGTCATTTAGCTTTAAATGCCTGTGTTTATTCCTGGGTTCTCTATTCCATGACATTGGATAGATGTCTGTCTTTATGTCAATACCATGTTGATTTTTTTGTTGACTATTGTTCTATAGTATGTCTTGAAACCAGATATTATAATGCCTCCAGCTTCATTGTTTTTGATCACATTCTTTGGCTATTTAGGGCCTTTTGTACTTTCATATGAATTTTAGGATTTTTTTCTAATTCTGTGAAGAATCTCGTTGGTATTTTAATGGGGATGGCCTTGAGTCTATACATTGCTATGGGTAGTGTGTTCGTTCCAGCAATATTAATTCTTCCAATTCATGAGCACCAGAGGACTTTCCATCCTTTAGTGTCTTCTTCAACTTCTTTTTATTAAATTTGTTCTAATTAACTTATACATGACAGTAGAATCCATTTTGACACAGTGTACACAAATGGAGTTCTACAACTTCTTTCATCATTGTTTTGCAATTTTCAGTGTTGACATCATTCATTTTCTTTTTTTTCTTCAATTTATTTTTTATTCTAAGTTGTTATAAATGACAGCAGAATGCATTACATTTCATATTACACATATAGAGCACATTTTTACATATCTCTGGTTGTATGCAAAGTATATTCACACCATTCGTGACTTCATACATGCACTTAGGGTAATGATATCCATCTCAGTCTACCATCTTTTTTTCTTCACCCTTTTGACCCCTCCCTTCCCCTCCCTCCCCATTGGCCATTCTACTGTTCCTCTAATCATCCTATGCTCCTCATCCCAACCCGACTGTGAATTGGCCTCCTTATATCAGAGAAAACATTTGACATTTGGCTTTTTGGGATTGGATAACTTCACTTAGCATTATATTCTCTAACTTCATCCATTTACCTGCGAATGCCATGATTTTATTCTCTCTTTTTTTAAATTTTATTTTTATAATTTTTAATACGTACAACTCATAGTGCATGTATTTAGCATCTTTTTACATACAACTGTTTGTATACAAAGTATATTCGTACAATTCAGGTCTTCAATCATGCATTTAGGAAAATGATATCCGTCTCATTCAACCACCTTTTCTTTTTTTTTTCCTTTTCTTCCCCCCTCCCCCCTTGATCCCTCCCTTACCCTCCCTTCCCTTTGACCATTCTAGTGTTCCTCTAGTCCTCCTATGTACCCCCCCATCTAACAATACTATGAACTAGCCTCCTTATATCAGAGAAAACATTTGATATTTGCATTTTCGAGACTAACTTCACTTAGCATTATGTCTTCCAACTTCATCCATTTACCTGCAAATACCATTAATTTATTTTCTTTTATCTTTGTTCGATTTATCCCTAGGTATTTTTGTAGGTATTATGAATGGGATTTTTTTTAAAATTCCATTCTTAGCTTATTATTTGTTTTAAAAAGCCACTGATTTTATTTTCTGCAACATTACTGAATTTTTTTTATCAGTTGCTATAGTCTTTTGCTGGATTCTGTAGGTTATACTCTTTATTGAACCTTGAGGTCTGCAAACAGGTATAATTTGGCTTCCTCTATTCTTATTTGACTGCCTTTTAATTCTTTCTCCTGCCTAATAGTTTGGGCTAAGACTTACAAACTGTGTTGAACAAGAGTGATGAAAGTGAACATTCCTGTCTCATTTCAGATACTATGGGAAATTTTTCAGCTTTTCTTCATCCATGTTTATATTAGATGTGTATTTGTAATATATAGTATTTATGATGATGTACCTTCCTTATATACATAATTCGTTGACAGTTTCGATAATGAAGGGGTTTTGGATTTTATTGAGTGGTTTTTCAATATCTGTTGAGATGATTGCATCACTTTTATAATTCATTTTGTTGATATAAGGAATTATGCTTGGGATATGCCAATGTTGTACCATCCTTTCAACCCTGTGATAAAACTTACTTGATTACGGTGCATAATTTTCTTAATGTGTATTTGGATTATGTTATTTAACATTTTTGTGGAGAATTTTTACATCTATATTCTTCATATGACATTCATCTGTAGTTTTCCTTTTTGTCTTTTGTTGTTGTTGTTGTTGTTATTGTTGTTGAGTCATTGTCTGGTTGATGTATCAGGATAATGATGGTCTTATAGGATAAGTTTGAGATGAATGAGGATTAGTTTTTCTGTCAGTGTTTGGTGAATATTCTAGTGAAGCTATATAGGCCTGGGATTTTATTTTGTGAGAGAGATTTTTACTTATTCAATCAAATTACTTGTTTGTGGTCTGTTCTGGATTTCTACATCTTCATGCTTCAATTTTTGGTAGCTTATTTGTATATAGAAGTCGACTCAATTCTTCTAGATTTTCCAATGGTTTGGTGTTAAAGACATTCACCATAGTCCCTCATGATCCTTTCTTCTTCTTTTACTTTTTCAAGTTTCAGTTGTAATGTTTCCTTTTTCATCTCTGATTTTTTTTTATTTGTGTCTTTCTTTTTCTCTTGATTAGACTAGTTCCTTGATTTGTGTTTTATTTTCAGATCCCAACTCTACCTTTAATGTATTGATATTATGTTTGTGTGGTTGTGCATTTTTGTTCTTTATTTTCATTATTTCTGCTGTGATCTTTTTAATTTATCTTCTTCTACTAATTTTGGGTTAGTTTGTTCTTGCTTTTCTAGTTCTTTGAGTTCTGTCTTTATTTACTTAAAATATCTCAGATATATGTATATATATAGTGTTACACAATGTCCTCGTGGTATGGCTTTTGCTGTCTCACTTAGGTTTTGGTATGTTGAATTTCCATTTTCATTATTATCAAAAAATATTAAATCTCCCTTTTGATTTATTCATTGACCTATTGTTTGTACAATATTATGTCATTTAGTTTCCATGTAGTTTTTACAATTTCTAAAGCTCCTCAGTTGTTGAATTCTAGTTTTACTTCTGTGTGGTCAGAAAGAATACAGTATACAATTTTGATCCTTTTGTATTTATTGAGACTTGTTTGGTGGCTTACTGCATCTTCAACAGAGAACATTCTATGTGCTGATGAGGTATGTTTTCTTCTGTTGTTGGGAGGAATGTTCTCAAAATATCTGTTAGTTCTGTTTGGTCTGTCCATCCATGAGCATGAGATTAAACCCCAATTATTGTTGCAATGGATTAAATCTCTCCTTGTAGATCTAATAATGTTTGCTTCACATAAGTTGGTGCTAATGTACAGTGCATATATATTTAAAATCACTATATCCTTTTGTTAAGTTAACCTCTAAATCATCTTATGGTCATCTGGTTTTCTTTTTCCAAACTTTTTGAATTAAAGTTTGATATAAGTATACACATTTCTGCTGTTTGGGTTTCTATTTGAATGGAATATCTTTTTCTATCTCTTCACTCTCAGTTTTTATTTGTGCTTGTGAATGATGTGAGATATTTGTAGGGTGCATATAGTTTATTTTTTTCAATCCATATAGTACATCTTATTCTTTTAACTGGAATATATAATCCAACTACTTTCAATTTTACTACTGTTGTGTAAAAATTAATTCCGATCTAAACTACCCCATTTACAATAACCTCAAAACATTCTTGGGGATGAATCTAAACAAGGAGATTAAAGAGCTCTGCAATGAGAATTATATAATAGTGAAGAAAGAAATTGAACAACACCATAGAAGTTGGAAAGACCTCCCATGTTCTTGGATAGGAAGAATTAATATTGTAAAAATGTTCATATTACTAAAAAGCTTTATGCAGACTTAATGCAATCCCCATCAACATGCCAATTACATTCTTCAAAGAACTGGTAAAAGTAGTATTAAAATTCATTTGGAAGATAAAAGACCCAGGACAGCCAAAGGGATTACCAAACAAGAAGAGTGTTTCTGGAGGTGGGGGGGCGCCTGGCAATCCAACCAGTGTTTGACAAGGATCCACTGGGAGAATGATGTTTGCAAGGACTCATCATCTCGAGATAATGCCAGATGTATGCCTCTGGGCTCTGGTGCCTTTTCTGCACTATCTTCTTAATAATACAATACTCATACTATTTTCTAGTGGTGATCACTGGGGGTGAGGGGAATACTACAGCATTTTCTGAGAATATTAATAAAACATTAGAAACTATGACCCTTTCCCTACCACAAATAGTAAATAATTTTCTGCCACCGTGTGATGTGTCTTTTTCCTGGGGTGATTGTTATAAACATGTATTGTTATATGTGAGAACAGTCACAGAGCCACCTGTTTCTCCAGTTATGAGTACGCAAAAAGCACATAGTCTCACTGATAGTAATCAGAAACAGAATAAAATCAAAGTACTTCCTGCTATAGAGACCCCATGGGAAAAAGTCCCTTTGGTGCCTGTGACCTTGTTCTAGTAAGATTTATTTTACTAAACAATATGGCAATTATCTACAAGGAAATTTGCCATGGTAACCACTGAGATCACTGCCCTCTTGACTAACCCGAACTTAAAGTTTAACTTAGGCTAATTTAGAGAAGAATAGAGTCATAAGGTCTAATATGCTTACTATTATGAAATATAAGTGCTAAGTACATTTAGGTAGAAATAGGAACTTAAGATCAACTTTACTGATTATATTCATAAATTTAAGATCAACTTTACTGATCATATTCATAGATTTAGAACAATAGTAGGAGTTATGGTGGGGGTCATTAACTCATATAATTACATTTCCTAATAGGCCTGTTCTGTACTAAGATTTCTATGGGTTTTATGTTAACTACATTCTTGGCATGATATACCTTTAAAAATATATATAAAAACTGTGTGTGAAATCAATAAACTTGTCAGCATTCTACACTGGCCTGTGAGTCTGTGTGGTTGTTGTCCATCCATCGCCGACGCTGTCTACCCCGTCACAACCCCTTAACCAGGAAGACCCCCGACCCTGCTAGGGCTGGACCCCGGCCTGGAGGCATCACAATACCTGAGCTCAAATTATACTACAGAGCTATAGTAACAAAAACAGCATCATATTAACATCAAAGCAGACATGAAAACCAATGGAATAGAATAGAAGACACAGAGACAAAACCACATGCTTACAGTCATTTGGTACTTTGAATAAGTGCCAAAAATATATATTGACAAAAGGAAAGCCTTTTAAAGAAGTGGTTCTGGAAAAACTGGATATCTATATGTAGGAGAATGAAGCAAGATTCATCTCTTTAATCTGTACAAAAGTCAAATTAAAGTAGTTCAAAGACTGAGGAATTAGAGCAGAAACTTTTAAACTGCTATAGAAGAAAACAAAGTCAACACTCCAATATATTGGTGCAGGCACTGAGTTTCTTGATAAGACCATTAATGCTCAGGAAGTAAGACCAAGAATCAATAAACAGGATAGCATCAATTTAAAAAGCTACTGCACAGAAAAGGAAACAATTGAGTGTGAAGGGAGAGCCTACAGAATGAGAGGAAATCTTTGCCTGCTACTTCTCTGACAGAAGATTAATATTCAGAATATATAAACAGCTTGAAAAGCTTAACATAAAAAACCCAAACAAATAAACCAATCAATAAATTTGCAAGCTAGGCATGGTGGCGCATGCTTGTGATCCCAGAGGCTTGGGAGGCTAAGACAGGATGATCAGGAGTTCAAAGCCAGCCTCAGCAAAAGCGAGGCATTAAGCAACTCAGTGAGACCCTGTCCCAAAATAAAATACAAAGTAGGGCTGGGGATGTGGCTCAGTGGTCGAATGACCCTGAATTCAATCCCTGGTACCAAAGCAAAATAATAATAAATGTGCAAAAGAATCAAACTGGTGTTTCTTAAAAGGAAATATACCAATGAACAAAAAATATACAAAAAAATTTTCAACTTCCCTGGCAATCAGGGAAATGCAATTCAAAACTACATTGAGATTTCATCTCATTCCAGTGAAAATCACAATCATCAAGAATACAAATAAATATAAATTCTCAGGAGGATGATGGGGAACAATGCACACTCAGATATTGTTTGGACTGTAAATTAGTACATCCACTTTGGAAAGCAGTATGGAGATTTCTGAAAAAGATTGAAAGAAACCCCCATATGACCCAGCAACCCCATTTCTTGGTATTTATCCAAAGGAATTAGCATGAGCATAATATAGCAATACAGGCACATCAAGTGTTTATAACATCACAATTCACAATAACCAAGTTTTGTAAGCAGCATAGGTGTCCATTAATAGAGGAATGGATAAAGAAAATGTGGCATATATACACAATGGAGTTTTACTTAGCCAAAAGAAGAATTAAAGTATGACATTTGTCAGTGAATGGATGGTAATAGAGAGAATTATGTTAAGTGAAATAAGCCAGAATGAGAAAATCAAGTGTCAAAAATTTTCTTTCATATGAGGAAGCAAGAGTGAATTAAGGGATAAAAAGGAGGCCTCACAAATTGAATACAAAAATATCAAAAAGATAGTGCACCACGATCAAGTGGGGTTCATTCCAGGGATGCATGGATGGTTCAACATATGGAAATCAATAAATGTAATTCATCACATCAATAGACTTAAATATAAGAATCATAAGATCATCTCAATAGACGCAGAAAAAGCATTCGACAAAATACAGCACCACTTCATGTTCAAAACACTAGAAAAACTTGCGGTAACAGGTACTTATCTCAACATTGTAAAAGCTATCTATGCTAAACTCCAGGCCAACAAAATTCTAAATGGAGAAAAAACTGAAAGCATTCCCTCTAAAAACTGGAACAAGACAGGGCTGACTTCTTTCACCATTTCTATTTAACATAGTTCTTGAAACACTAGCCAGAGAAATAAGACAAATTAAAGAAATTAAAGGGATGTGGATAGGAAAAAAAGAACTCAACTTAGCACTATTTGCTGATGATATGATTCTATACATTCTATAGACCCAAAAAATTCTATAGACCCAAAAAATTCCACCAGAAAACTTCTATAACTATTGAATGAATTCAGCAAGTTAGCAGAATACAAAATCAACACTCATAAATCAAATGCATTTCTGTACACCAGTGACAACTCCTCTGAAAAAGAAATGAGGAAAACTACCCCATTTACAATAGCCTCAAAAAAATAATAAAATAAAATAAAAAACTTGGTAATCAACGAAAGAAGTGAAAGACCTGTACAGTGAAAACTACAGAACACTAAAGAAAGAAATTTTAAAAATACCTTAGAAGATGAAAAGATCTCCCTTGTTCTTGGAAAGGCAGAATTAATATTGTCAAAATGACCATACTACCAAAAGCACTATACAGATTTAATGCAATTCCAATCAAAATCCCAATAACATTCCTCATAGAAATAGAAAAAAGCAATCATGAAATTCATCAGGAAAAATGAGAGACCCAGAATAGCTAACACAATCCTTAACAAAAAGAGTGAAGCAGGAGGCATCACAATACCAGAACTTAAACTATACTACAGAGCTATAGTAACAAAAATGGCATGGTATTGACAGCAAAATAGACTTGGTACAGAATAGAGGACCCAGAGACAAACACAAATAAATACAGTTATCTTATATTAGACAAATGTGCCAAAAATATGTATTGGAGAAAAGATAGCCTCTTCATCAAATGGTGCTGGGAAAACTGGAAATCCATATGCAACAAAATGAAATTAAACCCCTATCTCTCACCATGCACAAAACCCAACTAAAAATGGATCAAGAACCTAGGAATTAAACCAGGGACCCTGCATCTAATAGAAGAAAAATTAGGCCCCAAACTCCATCATGTCAGATTAGGCCTCTATTTCCTTAACATTATAAATATATATATATATATATATATATTTGTAATAACCATCTGGTACTGATAAATTTCTTCAGTTTTTGCTTGTTTTAGAACAAAGCCATTTTTTTTCCTTCATGTCTGAAGGATAGCTTTTCTGGATACAGTGTTCTTGGTCAGCAGTCATTATTTTTCAGGATTTTGAATATGTCATCCTTTTGTTCTCCTGACGTGTAAGCTTTCTGCTGAAATATTCTTGTTAGTTTAATGGGGGCTCCCTTAAATGTAACCTGGTGCGTTTTTCTTGCAGTATTTGGAATTATTTCTTTGTGTTCAATTTTGACATTTTGAGTATAATATGCTATGGAATAGAACATTTCATGGTTCATTCTGTTAGAGGTGATTTAAGCTTCCTGATTCTGGATGTCTATAGTTCTCATAATGTTAGGTGAAGTTTTTAGTTACTTTTTCATTGAATATGTTTTTGTACTATTCAAACAACAACAAAATTCTATACTCCATCTGAAGCACACATAATTTTATCATTTGTTTCCTTAATCAGATCACATAATGCAGGAGCCCTGTTTGGGGAGATGGCTTGAAATGCGGTTGACTATGAGCCGTGGAGATTTGGGCATTGTCACCTTCCGTAGTCTCACGGGACTTGTCCCCGGATCTCAAGTGACTTGGCCGAAATTGCTGATCGGGTCAGCGCCATTTTGGTGGTGTGTGTGTGGCGTGTGTTAGTCGTTGTTAGAACCAGAGAGAAAAGTTATCAGAATAAAAAGCTGTTTGTCTCCAGTTTGCCTCTGAACTTCTTCCCGCGGCTCCGTTTCTCCAAGCGCTTCAGGCGGCAACAGGTGGCGGCCCGTACGGGGAACTTCGGAGCGGACAGGTAAGAACTGAAAGGTCTCTAAAGATGGGTTCGAATATAACTGAATCCCAAGTGATAGAGGCTATGCAAAGACTCCTTGATATACCTGACTCTGTTCTCAGTGAGGAGTATATAGAAAAAAAGTGAAAGTGATCAAAAAAGCGTAGCTTCCACTGGGCCAACTAAGACCAGTAAAGAGAGTATTAGAAGAGTCCCCAAAATGACAAAAATCCAAGCTATTAAAGCTATTCGGGAGTTATTGGTGATAGCTGAAGGATACTTGCTCTTAATGGAACCTGGGCCTCAGGATATTGCTGTCAGTGAAATTAGCAGTGGTGAGGAATCTAGTAAAAGTGATCCTGAGAAAATGAGGAAAAAGAAACTAAAAAAGACTGAGAAAAAGGACCGTCAGGTAGAGGAACTACTTGTGTCCTCTACTCCCCCATGGGTGGAATCCATTACAGAAAATATGAAGGGTATTACTAGGCATTTGCATACCCTAGAAACAGAAATAAAAAGTCTTTCTGATCGCTTATGTGCTCTCGAGGACAACTCACAGATACATTGGGAACCGCCAGCATTTGAAAAGAAAAATGGACAGAGGGTCCATCAGTCAGTAGATTTCAAAACAATAAAAAATCTCAAAGGGGCAGTAATGACTTATGGGCTCCAAGCTCCTTTCACGTTGAGTATGCTGGAGTCCCTTAACACCTTTAGCTTAACCCCCTTATGAAGGAGCCCTAATTAGGAAGGGCTGTTGCAGCTAGCTGGAAGCCATAAGTTCCACCTGATATGTATGTGACGCACCTGTAGGCACCCGCAAAGCTGAAGGTATATAACCGGGTGAAAGCGGTCCGAGTTAGGAGAACGGAGAATTCAGTCAGTCGGGCAGTCACTCGGTCGGTCAGAAGAATCAGAGCGGCCAGAACGTAGGCAGAGCGGTTACAGAAGAGAAACCAGATAGAAGACAGAAGAGAAACCAGATAGAAGAAGTAATGACTGGCCAGAGTTAGGCCGAGGCTCCTGAGGAAGACAGAAGACAGAAGACAGAAGACAGAAGAAGGAAGAAAGAAGAGAGAAGAAAGAAGCTCTAATCTTTCTCTAAGCTAAGCTCTATCTTTCTTTCTCTCTAAGACTCTTTCCTCCCGGTTTTCGGTACAAGACACCCTTAGACTGGAAAAGTCTATGTAAAGCAGCATTAAGCGGGGGGCAATTCTTGGTTTGGCAATTGCAATTCCAAGAACTTTGTATAGAAATGACTAAAAGAAACGCGGTTGCAGGGTTTGAAAACTATGATATAGACATGCTCACAGGAGAAGGGCAATTCGCAGACTTACAGGCTCAAACAGATTATGACCCAGATGTATATGCTCAGATAAACACAGCTGCCTTAGAGGCATGGAAAACTGTACAAGGACCTGGGGATCTACAAGGTAGCTTGTCAAAAGTGATTCAAGGACCTAATGAGCCGTATGCTGACTTTGCTGATCAACTTTTGAGAACTGCAGGTAGTGTGTTTGCAGATGTTGACCAAGCTATGCCATTAGTTGTTCAATTAGCTTATGAAAATGCTAATAAATGGTGCCAAGCAGCCATCAGGCCATGGAGAACTAAAAAGGATCTTTCCGTATATATACAACTATGTAAAGATATAAATGACGCCTTTGTCACAGGAAATGTGATTGCAGCCTCAATGAGAGGTGCTTCCTCTCGAAATTTCACAAAGGCTAAACGTAGACATTATAATCAACCAGGATATTCCAGGCAAAATTATCATAATCAATCAGGCTATTCTAGGCAAAATCCCAAAAGAGAAATAAGACCAAGCTCATACCGTGCCCCAGGCCGCTGCCCCAGGTGTAAAAAGGGAAATCATTGGGCCAATAAATGCCATTCAAAATTTGACATCCATGGAAATCCTTTGTTCAGGAATTCAAAAAATGGGGCACGGGGCCCAATACCCCGGGGCCCACAAATGTACGGGGCATTGCAGGAGGAGTATCCTCAAGCATCCACTCAGATGCTTCCCCGACACAATCCCTACTACCCATCCACTCCCTCGCCAGAGGAACAAGAGGAAATGCAGGATTAGACCTCTGTTCCACCGCCCGAATAGTGTTAACAACTGAAATGGGGGTTCAACTGATTCCCACAGGAGTCAGGGGACCTCTTCCCTCAGGGATTGTAGGACTTATTATCGGGCATAGTCCTAAAAGCTTATTAGGTTTGCAAGTGACCCCAGGTGTAATAAACTCAGACTACAAAGGGGAAATAAAAATAATGCTTAGCTCACCCCAAAGTATAAGTTCTGTTAATCAAGGAGATAGAATTGCTCAGTTGCTTCTCCTTCCCAACTTACATAATTCATTTAAAATGGGTATGCCTCAAGAAGGGAACAATAGAGGATTTTGTTCCACTGACTCAAGACCCATGGCTTACTGGGTTCGAGACTGTTCAAGGAGGCCTATGTGTAAAATAAAAATCCAAGAAATAGAGATAGAAGGACTGATAGATACTGGAGCTGACTCTTCCATCATTAATCTACGGCAATGGCCCAAGCACTGGCCTCTGCAAAAAGCTTCAACCAGTTTAAGAGGCTTGGGATATAATAACCTCCCAGAGAAAAGTGCGGTAATTTTAAAATGGGAGGATGATGAAGGCCATAAAGGAACATTTCAGCCTTATGTTTTACCTAATCTACCAGTTACTTTATGGGGAAGAGATATTTTGCAACAAATGGGAGTACACCTTGCAACCAAGCCTGCAGATGTTAAATGTGAAAACCTACAGGGTACTCTTAACCATAAAAGAACTCATTATCAAAAAGTACAGAGTAATCTTAACCCTAAAAGTAATCATTATCATAAAGGAAAAAGATATTTTTTTCAGGGCCACTGAGAAAATAATTTTGAAAATACCATGGCTTTCTGATAAGCCAGTGTGGGTCCCTCAGTGGCCCCTATCTAAAGAGAAATTACAAGCGGCCCACCTATTAGTTCAGGAACAATTAGAAGCAGGTCATATAGAACCTTCCACCTCTCCCTGGAATTCCCCCATATTTGTGATCAAGAAAAAGTCAGGAAACTGGCGATTGTAACATGATCTTAGACAAATTAATAAAAACCATGCACGTTATGGGCCCTACCCAACCTGGACTTCCTAGTCCCGTAGCTATTCCAAAAAATTTCCATCTTATTACTCTTGATATAAAGGATTGCTTTTTTTCTATTCCTCTACATCCTCTGGATGCCCCCAGGTTTGCTTTTTCACTTCCTTCTATTAACAATAATGGCCCTGATCAGAGATATCAATGGAAGGTTTTACCACAGGGAATGGCTAATAGCCCCACCATATGCCAAATATATGTGGACAAGGCTATCCAACCCATTAAAAATAAATATCCAAACCTCATGTGTCTACATTACATGGATGATATTTTACTGGCCCACCCTAATCAAAAAATCTTATTTAATATATTCAGTGACGTGGTAGAAAATTAAAAAAAAATACGGATTATATATAGCAAAAGAAAAAGTTCAAACCAGATCTCCCATATTATATTTAGGATTTAAAATCATGGATACTTTTGTTAGACCCCCAAAAATTCTAATAAATAAAGAACATTTGACCACCCTCAATGATTTCCAAAAACTACTGGGAGACATTAATTGGCTTCGCCCTACACTAAATCTCACTACTGGCCAACTAAAACCTTTATTTGACATCCTTCGTGGAGACCCTGGTCCATCTTCACCACGAACATTGACTCCTGATGCTAGGAAAGCTTTAAAGTTAGTAGAAAAAGCCATCGAAGGAGCTCATTGTGATAGATTTGATTTAACTCAACCGCTGATGTTGATTATTATTTCTTCACAATATACACCCACAGGAGTATTTTGGCAACAAGGGCCTTTATTATGGATACATTTGCCCGTCTCTCCTAAAAGTATAATTGAGTCTTATACCTCCATGGTGGCTAAACTTATTCTTCAAGGACTTAAGACTTCTACTAAAATATTTGGCATTCACCCTGCTACTATTATTACTCCCTATTCATCATCACAGGTTGAATATTTATGCTTCAATGATAATGATTGGACTACAGCTAAATGCTCTACTTCTGCAAGTTTGATAATCATCTTCCTAAGTCCCCTAAATTATCTTTTTGTATTAATCATCCTATTATATTTCCACAGGTAATAAAAAATCAACCTATTCCTAAGGCATTTAATGTATTTACAGATGGGTCCTCAAATGGTACTGCTACAGTAGTCACTATAAAAGAAAATATGACTTACATAACTGCACACAAATCAGCTCAACTAGTGGAATTGGAAGCTGTGGTAAGAGCTCTGGAAAATTTTAGGGACCAGCCCGTAAACATTTTTTCAGATAGCCACTATATTGTACAAGCCGTCCCAAAATTAGAGTTAGCAGGACCAATAGCACCTCATACTCCAGCCTTTAAATTGATTTATCAAATACAAAAACTTTTGTGGGCAAGAAAAGAACCTCTATTCTTAGGCCATATTAGGGCACATACTAATTTGCCTGGTCCCCTCCATGAAGGTAATCAAAAGGCTGATGAACTTACAAAAACAATATTTATACTTTCAGTGCTACAACAAGCTACTTTATTTCACTCCCAGTTTCATGTCAATAGCACCACCTTGCAACGTAGGTTTAAAATCACAAAGGAGCTAGCCAGAACAATTGTAAAAGATTGTAAATCTTGTATGACACATTTGCCCAATCCTCATTTCGGCGTTAACCCTAGAGGATTAATGCCCAATCATTTGTGGCAGATGGATGTTACTCATGAGCCAAGTTTTGGAACATTGCGATTTATTCATGTTACCATAGATACATGCTCAGGCATGATTTTTGCTTCCTTACATTCTGGAGAAAAAGTTAAAGATGTTACATCTCATTGTTTGCAAGCTTTTGCTGCATTGGGCATCCCCAAAATGCTTAAAACAGATAATGGCCCCGCATATACATCCTTATCTTTCAAACAGTTTTGTGCAAAATTCAATATATCCCATAAAACAGGCATCCCATACAATCCTCAGGGTCAGGGCATTATTGAAAGAGCAAACCGAACACTGAAAATTATGTTATTAAAACAAAAAGAAGGAAATTGGAAAAGTCCTAAGGACAGATTGGCAGTTGCCCTGTTTACCTTAAATTTTTTAACTTTAGACTCTAATGGTTATTCTGCTGGAGACAGACATTGGAATCCACACCAACAACATAAACCTTTGGTTTACTGGAAGGATGTTCTTTCAGGTACATGGAAGGGTCCAGATCCAGTATTAATTTGGGGAAGAGGATCTGTTTGTGTTTTTCCAAAACACGAATCCTCTCCAATATGGATACCATCTAGATTAATAAAACAGGTACCACATCAAAATGATCAAGATGAAGTTATTGAAGAATCAAGATTAATAAAAAAGGTACAAAATCAAGAGGACCAAGATGAAGGTATAGAATGATTCCCTCAAAAGAGTCCTTCAAAATATTTCACAACTTAAGTGTCATTCCTCCCAGCCGGGACGAGGAGATCTCTCTTTAGTGTGCACACAATTGTATTTTTTTTTCTTTTTATACATGTCTTTATGTCTGTATATTTGTCTACATTTCATGTTAATGTGACGTCACAAATATATGTTTGTATGTTTGTGCATCTGTCCAGTGTGACGTCACAAATAACAAGCGCTTATGAAAAAAAAAATATATATATATACACACACATATGGATCCAAATAACTTTAATTCATTCTAGGTTAAGAGTATTCAATTAAGAGTAAATAATTTTATAAATGAAGGTATTTTCAATTTTGATTTATAGGTGTCCCTGGGACTTCTCTTTAGCAAACAATATGACTAGTGCTATATAACCTGATATTTTGGTGTTTTGACATAAGATTGTTTATTTGTTATTAACTTCATTTGTTTAATAGCTCATTAATTTCAATTATCTCAACAGGTAAAAGATTGCTCTGTATACAGAGACTCAAGGGTTCCAGCTAACAAATTATTTCTCTAAAGTGCCTTTACCTTTTCTTTAATCTATCTTTAATGCAGTAATTACCCTCAGTCTTTCTTTGTTTTGTTCTAAATATGATATTTTTCCAACTTATGTTTGTAGAAGCTCAACCAGCGATGTGTGTGAACAAAAATCAACTTTAATTTTCTAATCTAATTATTCTATTTTGTAGTTTGACAACTCGCCTCTTGACTCAGTGCTGCAATAGCACTGCCTTTCCTTTAATAATTGATGCTTGAGTTTCTAGGTAGCGGGCCCTGAAGATTTGCCGGTGGCATTGTCTAAACATAAAAAAGATGTCTGCTGCTACAGCTGCAGGGATCGTGGCCGCCGCAAGCATCCCTGCTGCTCAAGCATCAAACAACCTCACCAACAGTGTGGCCTCTGCTCTACATGCATGGGGCCTCCTACATCAACATGTTATAACAAATGGACATTTTGATCTTTCATTGTTTGGGACTTTACGGGACAATGCCTTGCGGGTATTTGTCTAGAGAATTCAGTGTGCTACTTGATGGAACTTAGGGCAGCTGATTTGTTTAAACAATTTGATATGCTATGCAATTTGGCTCATCACCAAAAGGCTTGTCGCCTTAAAGTCGCAACATCTCCTCACAATTGGACGGCTGTTAGTCATCATACACAGTTGATCCTAAAGGGCTCCATTGGATGGCTGGTTAGCCAATGACGGGTAAGATCCCCAGAGGGGGACAACCTAAGACAGGCACAGTCGCACGGGACAGTCTCATGTGGCCGACATATCAACCTAAGACAGGAGTCAAGGGCACAGCCTTGATTATCCGATGACGGGTAAGAATGTTGGTTGCACATAGACGTCCT
This sequence comes from Tamias sibiricus, assembly GCA_025594165.1. NCBI lineage: Eukaryota > Metazoa > Chordata > Mammalia > Rodentia > Sciuridae > Tamias > Tamias sibiricus. The sequence continues at coordinate 56,528,740 of CM046667.1, read as the reverse complement.
AGAGCATTACCTCTTTTACAACAAAAAGGGGGAAATGCAGGAGCCCTGTTTGGGGAGATGGCTTGAATTGCGGTTGACTATGAGCCGTGGAGATTTGGGCATTGTCGCCTTCCGTAGTCTCACGGGACTTGTCCCGGGATCTCAAGTGACTTGGCCGAAATTGCTGATCGGGTCAGCGCCATTTTGGTGGTGTGTGTGGCGTGTGTTAGTCGTTGTTAGAACCAGAGAGAAAAGTTATCAGAATAAAAAGCTGTTTGTCTCCAGTTTGCCTCTGAACTTCTTCCCGCGGCTCCGTTGCTCCAAGCGCTTCAGGCGGCAACAACATAATTCTTGGTAGTATATCTTTCTTCATTCTGTGTGTGTGTGTGTGTGTGTGTGTGTGTGTGTGTTTGTGTGTGTGCGCGCGCATGCATCTCTCTGCCTAGGATATATCAAAAGACATGACTAAAAGTGGAGATATTCTTTTGCTTGATCTAATGTGTTGTGGAGGCTTTCAAGTGTATATTTTATTTGACTTATTGAGTCCTTCAGCTCCAACAGTTTTGTTTGGTTATTTTGTATTATCTCTATTTTTTTACTCTACTTTTTCATTCAGGTCATGAATTGTTTTCCTAATTTCTTTGGCTATATTATTCTCTTATATATTATTGAGTTTCCTTAGAGTCATTATTTTAAATTATCTTCAATTATTACAGCAATTTTCATTGGGGGGGTCTGTTGCTGTAGAGTTATTGTCCTCATATGAAGTCAACATGTGTCCTTTCAATCATATTTGCATATAAGTCATTCTATTGTTCCTACCAGTTTCATAGTGTGGCTTTGATATTGAAAGTCTTTCTTCTGTAAATTTGTCTTGAGGTGTTGCTTTTCTTTTCCATGTTAACTTTGGTTCCATCTGGACACAATAGTGTACTCTTTGCATCATTTCTTCATTGGTAGTTGATGACTTTGGGTGTGGTGCTTGTAGCAGTAGGAAAAACTTTGAGTCTCCACTGTCCCTGAAAGGGTGGGGACATTCTAGTGACCCAGGTGGGTACAACAAAGTTACACACAGCATTGGGGGTAGGGAATCAGAGCTTGGACAATATGGGCCCCACTGGGTGCACAGCATTGTGCACAGCAGCACAAGGACACCTGTTGTCTCTGTAGGAGCCACTCTTCAGGGTCTTGCTGCATGTGGTGTGTCATGAATACCAGCAGGAGCAGGATGCTCAGTTGTCTCCATGGCCCATGTTAGGGGTTATCATTCTTTGTGTGATGTTTGCATCCTGTGATGGTCATTGTTTAGATCCATTATCTCATTTGGTTTGCAAAGTGGTTTTATTCAAAAACCCATCACTACTTTGTCACTAATTCAGGTGGCATCCTTCAATAAATAAAAACTCTCCAAGCCGGGCATGGTGGCGCACACTGTAATCCCAGCACTTGGGAGGCTGAGGCAGGAGGATCACGAGTTCAAAGCCAGCCTCAGCAATGGCGAGGCACTTAGCAACTCAGTGAGACCCTGTCTCTAAATAAAATACAAAAAAGGGCTGGGGATGTGGCCCAGTGGTCAAGTGCCCCTGAGTTCAATCCCTGGTACCACAAAAAAAAAAAAAAAAAAAAAAAAAAAAACTCTCCATTTGCTTACCTTCCATTTGCTTACCTAATGACATGTCTCATTTAGGCAAGATAGAATAAATGTTTAATTCTTTGCTTTAATTTACCATATTTAAATATCTTTTATTTATTTAATTCTTTGCAACTATCATCTTTATTGTTGGTCTCAGAGTCCCGCCTTTTGGCCAGTGAGAACCTCTTCTACTTGGATCCTGAGTGCTTTTGGCACAATCCGAGTTGTTTCTGAAAATTCCCTTGCTATGTTGTATGATGAGATGTTCCAGGTTCATTTTGTAAATTCTCACCCCCAGCGTTGGAATTAGCCATTTCTCCAAAGAGCCTTGTTTCCATTTAGCAGAAAATGATAGTACAAGACAACAATGTGTGTGCTGGCAATGTTGATTGCTACTGGATAGCTTATTATTTCTGAACAGTCACTATCATTGCAGATCCTTTTGTATTTGGGGTGTATCTCATCAGGATCTTAAGTCAAATTAATTTGGCAAGATATCACTTGGAAAAGATCTGTTCTATGAGTTTTGGCAGTAAACTGGATACACATTTAGGTCCATGTTTACTTATTTTTTTAACTTTTAGGTTTTAGTCAAAATTATTTCTTGAATTTAATTTTTTATTATGATGGTTTAGAATTTTTACAATTGCAAATTCACATCTACAAAATGTCTAGCCTTTATCTCCGTTCCTGCCAGCCTATCTCTCCCTCCATCCACTGACATTCTTTTTAAAATTGTCATGACTTATATTCCCATGATGTATTGTTAAAACATAGCATATATGTTTCTATGTTAGGTAAATACTGACATCCTGGATACTGTACCTTCATTTACTTTATTAATAATAACTTGGAAATCACTCTTTGGTAAGTGTAAGGATGTCACTCATGCTTTATTTACATTTGATATTATTGCATCATGTGGTTCTAATTTTGGGTTTTCTCCAGTCTATGTAGAAGAAGAAGAATGCCTCAGTGTGATTTTATTTTGCACTCAGATTTTTAGAGGCAAGGTGGAACATCTACTCATATTCTTGAGGGTGGCTACATCTATTTTTCTGTGAATTTTCTGTTCACTTCTAGGCTATTTTCCCATTATGTTATTTTTTTTCTTATTCTAGTAATGTCCATTTTTATAATAATTATGTTATTCCTAGTTCTATGGGAAAGTCTGTGAATATTTTATATATTTTGGTAGATTTTCAATACATTTTATTTTTAATTTACACATAGTGATTGTGCATATTTATGGTATACAATATGATGTTTCAGCACATGCATGCAAAGTGGGAGGCTCAGATCAAAGCAATTTGTACATCCATCACTTTAAACATTTATAATTTTATTGTGTTTAGAATATTCAAAATCTTCTTTCTTTTTTGTTTGGAAATATATAGCTAATTGATTTCAACCATAGTTACCCTACTGTGCTATAGAATATTGTAAGTAGTTTTTCATCTCCAATGTTCCCCTGTAACTGTTAACTATCCTCTCTCCATCCTTCTTTCCCTTCTCCTTCCACAGACTCTGGTAAACATTATTCTACTCTCTACACATATGAGATCAACTTTTTGCTTCTACATTTAAGTGAGGACATGCAGTGTTTGTTTTTATGTGACTTGTCTTAACATAATTTTCTCTAGATCCAATTATTTTGCTGCAAATGACAGGTTGTCATTCTTTTCATGTCTAAATTATTTTCCATTGTGTATCATACCACATTTTTATACATTATTCTGTTGATGAACATTTGGTTGATTCCATATCTTGGTTACTGTGAATAGTGCTGCAATAAACATGTGAGTTAAGATGTTTCTGTTATACACTGAGTTCATTGCCCTTGAATGTATACCCAACAGTAGGATTGTTGGATCATAGGCTAATAACAATTCTGTTTTTTTGGGGGGGGGGGGTACTGGGGATTGAACTCAGGGGAACTTGACCACTGGGCCACATTCCCAGACCTTTTTTTTTTGTATTTTATTAGAGACAGCGTCTCACTGAGTTGCTAAGTGCCTTGCCATTTCTGAGGCTTGCTTTGAACTCACAATCCTCCTGCCTCAGCCTCCCAAGTGCTGAGATTACAGGTGTGTACCACTGCACCTGGCAATTCTACTTTTTTGAGAACACTTCATACTCATCTCCATACTGTTAGTACTACTTTACATAATGTTAGTGTACGACACTCCCCCTTTCTCTGCATCCTCTTAGCTTCTAATACATTTTGTCTTTTTGATAATACTAGATTATATTTTATTATAATTTTCATTTTAATTCCTGGTCATTAGTGATGCTGAAATTTTTATTCATATACTTGTCTTAAATTATATTTTTGTATAATCCAAAATATATGCCATTACTCTTATTGAATCTGCAATTTGAATCTCTATAGGGAAGTTTTTTCACTCTCAAGTCATAGAATAATTCACATTGATATTAATATTATACCTTGGGGATATTTTGTTGTTCTAATACTTCTGTGGTTCTCAAATTTTAGATTCAAATTGTTCATTCCTTAGGAAATTATCATATAAAGAATTCAGTTTTATTTTTTCATATAACAATCTAGTCCTCTTAATAACATTTATTAAAAGGTCTACATTTTGAGTGAAAGGGGAGTTATTAAGGAGCAAACTTGACCAAACTATATAGCTATATTGTATGCATGTATCAATATATAACAATGAATCACAGAACTATTTATAATTATAATGTACTGATAAAAAAATCACAAAGTAAAAAGTAGTGATTTGAGAGCTGTCTTAATTGTGTAATAGATTTGCATATATGGTTGAGTCTCATTCTGCTTGATCTTTTTTTTCCTCTCTCACTTTTTTTTTTGTATTGTTGTGTTTGTCTACTCATGCCACACTTCATTTCTCAATACTTGGAAGTATTAACCACCCTCATCTCCCAACCCCTTTCTCTTCTTTTCTCATATTTCTGACTACTTTTTCTTGTAAGTTCATTTAGATGTAGGATGTTGAGTTTTCCTGTTCAAAAACATTAGTATTAGAATAACTGGATTTGATTAAATGGAAGCAAATCTACTTTTATGGTTTTAGTAGTAATTTTTTAGGATCATTTTGTCACCTATTGTAATTTTGTTCATGCTCACATTCTTGCATTTGGAAGATATTTTGTATGGGAACTCAGATATGCAAAGCATTAAGAAAAGTACATCAACCTTTTGATGCTTGAAATTATCTCAATATGAAACATTCCCCTTCTTTCACTGTAGTGAAATATAATGTACAAAGCATTTTCCCATGAATTACCTCAACAAAGAAAAATCTGTTGATAAAATTGTATACCAATCCAAAGTTTAAAAAAAAAAACTGTAAACTTCTAATTGAAGAAATCTCTTCACCCATAAAGATTATCTATATAAAACCTATAGCAGGCATTCTATGGTAAAGTTTAGAATCACTCCTGTTAAAATGAAGCACAAGAGGAGATCCAAGATAGCAGACTAGAGGAAGGCTGCATTCTGTGTCACTCCGTGACCTGGGATTCAAGCAGTGGGAATACATTTTTCTGCAAGTTATTAGAGGACCCTGACAGCTGCTCCTGTAGGAATCCCAGCCCCATGCCTGCACAGGTCCCCAGGCCTCAGCGTCAGTGCAGGACTTCCAGCCGCATAACCACACAGGTCCTGTGGATGCCATGCCTGAACAGGACCCCTGTCATCAGTGCCCAAGCAAGATCCCTGGCCACACACTTGCCCAGGAATCCTGGCTGCCACTCCCACACAGGATCCCCCAGGCCCTGCCCATACAGAGGACCTCTGGCCACCACTCCTGTGTGAACACCCATCTACCAATGTGGGGCTCCCCCTGCTGCCTCCATCCTGGGACACTGCTACCACTGCCATAATCCCCTATATGCGATAGCCTGCACTTGGGGACACCAGACATGGTCTGGAGACAGCTGCCAGCCACAACACTGCAAGAAACAGAACTGCATCTCTGAACACTCTGACCAACGCCACCGCCTCGCCCAACCTGACACCCCAACTTTGAAAGTAGCCACCTCCATCTTGGAACACCTTTTTTGCCACCTTTAGTTGGGGCAACTCCATGCTTGGGACACTGGCTGGGGCCTAGAAGCAACATCGAGATATCTATAATCTCCTTCTTCTCCCTATCCCCCCACAGTCACTAATCTGGCACACAGTACTTTAAGCATGGCTGGTCCTTAGCTCACAAAGCCTGGTCGCAAAACTGCCTGATACAAACAACAGTTCATCACCGCGACAGGTGCGCAGTACACAGAGAACAGCCCACGAGACCTCCATAGAGAAAGATTCCTGATTGTGAAGTAGGAAGGGAGGGGGTGAGTGAGCCAGAGTTTAGAGGCTACAGGCAATATAAGGAGATAATACCAGGCGCCGGCACCACACGAGCTGGCCCCAAAGGAGATCCTTGGGGTGCAGTTTCCCAAAGGGACCTGCAAGTTCTATATCCCACCACCCGCCCCCAAGACCAACCCTCCCACCCCAATAGCTTTTACCATCTTGAGGGAAGAGATACCAGCAAACAACAGACAACTTCACTTACTGGATGAGAAGGGAAGCAGGAAAGATATTGAACTCCAAAAAAATCAATCCTTGCATTATCCTTTGGGGTCTTTTTAAAATTTTATTTTATTTTCTCTCTCTCTTTTTTCCAGCCCTCACATCTGCAACATCTGTGAAACCAAGTATTTTTCATGGATTATGCTACTGAGTATGTCTGAATAGTATATTACAGTTGTATAATCTTTTATCTCCTATGTTTATATTTATATTTTTATTTTTTTAATTTTTTAAATTTTATTTTTATAATTTTTAATATGTACAACTCATAGTGCATATATTTAGTATCTTTTTACATACAACTGTTTGTATACAAAGTATATTCATACAATTCAGGTCTTCAATCATGCATTAAGGAAAATGATATCTGTCTCATTCAACCACCTTTTTTTTTTCTTTTCTCCCCCTCCCTCCCCTCTTGCTCCCTCCCTTCCCCTCCCTTCCCTTGACCATTCTAGTGTTTTTTTTTTTTAATTTTTCTTAATTTTTTATGTTTGTTGTACTTTCTCTATTGTTTCCCACTTCCTTGTCTCCCCCAAATCACTTTCTATCTTTACTCCTGCTACTAGCCAACTTCTTTAGATTCCTCTTTCACATGCCCTAAGATTTATTAACTCTATATCCTCACCCCTAACTCATTAACATCTCATCCTACACCCCAACCTCTGTTTGCTCTTTGACCAACATCAGAAACTATAGAACCCTTTGCAAACCTACTGTTTATATTGTAGGTAATAAGTGAACTCACCATTTCTGTATATTGCAAATAACTGTAAACATCTTAATAGGAGATCCTTGGTTTAAGACTGTATATTGTTTGTATTGGGATCTGTTAGTATTGATCTCCCCCTTAAAGGAGAGTTATTGGAACACTGCAGGGACACTATAAGCCTATAGGGTAAAAACTGTAACACTTTAGGTCTGCAGTGCTAGAAGGGAAGACACACGAACAACATGAAATAAACAAGGAAAGAAAGTGCCCCAAACAAACCAAGATACTACATTATTAGGATCCATGGCCAGTATAACAGAAGAATGTCAGAGAAGGAGTTCAAGATTTGCATAATTAAAATGTTCGATGAAATAAAGGATGATATAAGAGTGCAAACACAGGCAACAAAAGATCACTTCAGTAAATGGCTACACGAGCAAATACAGGAAGCAAAAGATTACTTCAACAAAGAAATAAAGATTCTGAAAACAAACAAACAAACAAACAGAAATCCTTGAAATGAAGGAAACAAAAAAAAAATTGAAAACTCAATGGAAAGCATCACTAACAGACTAGATCACTTGGAAGACAGAACCTCAGACAATGAAGACAAAATATATAATCTTGAAAATAAAGTTGACCAAACAGTGAAGATGGTAAGAAACCATGAGTAGAACATCTAAGAATTATGGGATCACACGAAAGGACCAAATTTAAGAATTATTGGGATAGAGGAAGGCATAGAGATACAAACCAAAGGAATAAGCAATCATCTATTCAATGAAATAATATCATATAATTTCCCAAGCCTGAAGAATGAATTGGAAAATCCAATACAAGAGGGCTATAGGACACCAAATGTACAAAATAGCAACAGATCTACACCAAGACACATTATAATGAAAATGCTTAGCATACAGAATAAGGATAAAATTTTAAAAGCTGAAAGAGAGAGGAATCAGATTACATATAGGGGGAGACCAATTCAGATCTCAGCCGATTTCTCAACCTAGACCCTCAAAGCTAGAAGGCCTGGAACATTGTATACCATGCTCTGAAAGAAAATAGACACCAACCAATTTTGCCAACTAGCAAAATTAAGCTTTAGATTTGATGATGAAATAAAAACCTTCCATGATGAAAAAAAGATAATTTACAACTTGAAAGCCTACACTACAGAACACCCTCGACAAAATATTCCAAGAGAAGGAAATGAAAATCAGCAAAGGGAGGTATTACACTAAAGGAAAAGCCAATCAAAGGAGAAACCATGTCAACCTCAATATCAAAAATAAACAAAAATAACCAGGAATATGAATCATGTCTTAATAATAACCTTGAATGTTAATGGCCTAAACTCATCAATCAAAAGACATAGACTTCCAGATTGCATTAAAAAATGACCCAACAATATGCTGCCTTCAAGAGACATATCTCATAGGAAAAGACATTAAGACTAAAGGTGAAAGGTTGGGAAGAAATATACCACCCACATGGACTATAGAAACAAGCAGGGGTTTCCATCCTCATATCAAATACAGTAGACATCAAGCCATAGTTAATCAAAAGGGACAAAGAAAGACATTTCATACTGCTTTAGGGAACCATACATCAACAAGGCATAAGAATTATAAATATATATACGTCCCAAATAATGGAGCACCTATATTCATCAAACTCTTCTCAATTTCAAGAGTCAAATAGACCACAACACAATAATACTGGATGACTTTAACACACCTCTTTCATCACTGGATTAATCTTCCAAACAAAAACTAAACAAAGAAATTATAGAACTCAATAATACAATCAATAACTTAGATTTAATATATGTATATATATATAATATTTCATCCATCAATGAGTGAATACATTTTCTTCTCAGCAGCACATGGATCCTTATCTAAAATTGACCATATAATATGCCACAAAACAAACTTAGCCAATACAAAAATGTAGAGCTACTACCCTGCATTCTATCAGATCATAATGGAATAAAATTAAAAATCAATGATAAAATTAAAAGAAAAATAGAAGATACTCTAACAACTGAAGACAAAATACTATGCTATAGAATGAACAATGGATTGCAGAAGACATCAACAAGGAGATTAAAAAAAAATTCATAGTGGTAAATCATAACACTGATAAAACATCAAAATCTCTGGGACACTATGAAGGCAGTACTAAGAGGAAAGTTCATTGCCTGGAGTTCATTCCTTAAAAGAAGAAAAATTCAACAAATAAATGACCTAACAGTACATCTCAAAGCCCTAGAAAAAGAAGAGAAAATCAACACCAAAAGCAGTAGAAGACGAGAAATAATTAAAATCAGAGCTGAAATTAATGAATTTGAAACAAAAGAAACAATTCAAAATATTGACAAAACAAAGAGTTGGTTCTTTGAAAAAATAAATAAAATTGATAAACTCTTACCCATGCTAATGAAGAGAAGGAGCAAAAAAACTCATATTACTAAAATCTGTGATGAAAAAGGAAATACCATGACAGACACAACAGAAATAGAGAAGGTAATTTAGAAATTATTTTGAAAATTTATACTGCAATAAAATAGAAAATATTGAAGACATTGACAAATTTCTAGAATCATATGATTTACCCAAACTGAATCAGGACAATATAAACAAGTTAAACAGACCAATTGCAAGCAATGAAATAAAAGACACCGTCAGAAACCTACCAACCAAGAAAAGCCCAGGATCAGATGGATACACAGATGAGTTCTATAAGATCTTAAAAAAGAACTAATACTAATACTCCTCAATTTTTTTCATGAAATAGAAAAAGTGGGAACACTACCAAACTCTTTCTATGAGGCCAATATCACCCTGATCCTAAAACCAGACAAAGACACATCAAAGAAAGGAAACTTCAGACCAATAATTCTAATGAACAAAGATGCAAAAACTTTCAATAAAATTGTGGTAAATTAAATACAAAAACATATTAAAAAGATAGTGAACCACAATCAACTGGGGTTCATCCCAGGGATGCAAGGTTGGTGAAAATACTGAAATCAAAAAATGTAATTCATCACATCAATAGACTTAAAGATAAGAATCATATGATCACCTCAATAGTGCAAAAAAAGATTTGAAAAAAAAATACAGCATCTATTAATGCTCTAAACACCACAAAAACTAGGGGTTAGGAACATATCTCAACATTGTAAAAGCTATCTATGCTAAGCCCAAGGCCAACATCACTCTAAATGGAGAAACATTGAAAGCATTCCCACTAAAAACTGAAACAGGACAGGGATGCCCTCTTTCACCACTTGAAACTCTATCCAGAGCAATTAGACAAAAAAAATTAAAGGGATACAGATAGGAAAGAAGAACTCAAACTATCACTATTTGCTGGTGACATAATTCTATATCTAGAGGATCCAAAAAATTCCACCAGAAAAATTCTAGAACTAGTAAATGAATTCAGCAAAGTAGCAGGATACAAAATCAACACCCATTAATCAAAGAAATTTCTGTATATCAGTGACAAATCCTCTGAAAGGGAAATGAGGAAAACTACCCCATATACAATAGCCTCAACAAACAAACAAACAAACAAAAAACCCCTTGGGAATCAACTTAACAACAGAGGTGAAAGCCATCTACAATGAAAACTATAGAATGCTAAAGAAAGAAATTGAAGAATACCTTAGAAGATGGAAAGATCTCCCTTGTTCTTGGATAGGCAGAATTAATATTATCAAGATGACCATACTACCAAAAGCACTATACAAATTTAATGCAATTCCAATTAAAATCCCAATAACATTCCTCATAGAAATAGAAAAAGCAGTCATTAAATTCATTTGGAAAAATAAGGGACCCAGAATGGCCCAATCAATCCTCAGCAAGAATAGTGAAGCTGGTGGTATCATTATACCAGACCTTAAACTATACTACAGAGCAATAGTAACAAAAACAGCATGGTATTGGCACCAAAATAGACTTGTCAACCAGTGGTACAAGATAGAAGACACAAAGACAAACCCACATAAATACAGTTATTTAATACTAGACAAAGGTGCCAAAAACATATATTGGAGAAAAGATAGCCTCTTCAACAAATGGTACTGGGAAAAACTGGAACTCCTTATGTAGCAAAATGAATGTAAGCCCCTATCTCTCACCATGCACAAAACTTAATTCAAAGTAGATCAAGGACCTAGAATTAGACCAGATACCCTACACCTAATAGGAGAAAAAGTAGGCCCAAATCTTCATCATGTCATATTAGGCCCTGGCTTTCTTAAGAAGACTCCTATAGTGCAAGAAAAAAAAATCAAGAATCAATAAATTGTATGGATTCAAACTGAAACACTTCTTCTCACAAAAAGAAACAATCAGTGAAGTGAATAGAGAGCTTACAGAATGGGAACAAATTTTTACCACACACACACATCAGATAGAGCACTAATCTCTAGGATAAATAAAGAACACAAAAAACGTAACACCAAAAAAACAAAAACAAAAACAATACAAAACAAAACCAAATAACCCAATCAATAAATGGGCTAAGGAACTGAACAGACAATTCTCAGAAGATGATACACAATCATTCAACAAATATATGAAAAAATGTTTAACATCTCTAGCAATTAGAGAATTTCCAATCAAAACTACTCTAAGATTTCATCTCACTCCAGTCAGAATGGCAGCTCTTAAGAATACAAGCAACAATAAGTGTTGGAAAGGATGTGGTGGAAAAGGCACACTCATACATTGGTGGTGGGACTGCAAATTGGTGCAACCAATCTGGAAAGCAGTATGGAGATTCCTTGGAAAACTTGGAATGGAACCACCATTTGACCCAGCTATCCCACTCCTTGGTTTATACCCAAAGGACATAAAATCAGGATACTATGGTGACTCAGCCACATCAAAAATTATAGCAGTTCAATTCCCAGTAGCTAAATTGTGGAACCAACCTAGATGCCCTTACATAGAGTAATGGATAAAGAAATTTTATATACTCAATGAAACATTTCTCAGCATTTAAAGGTAATAAAATTATGGTATTTGCAGGAAAATGGATGGAGTTGGAAAATATCATGCTAAATGAAGTGAGCCAAACCCAAAAATAAAGGCCCGAATGTTTTTTTCTGATATGTGGATGCTGATCCATAAGGGTCTGGGGAGCAGGAACATGGGAGGAATGGAGGAACTTTGAATAGGGCAAAGGGGAGGGGGGGAAGGGTTTGGGCATGGGGATAGGAAAGATGGTGGAATGAGAGGACATCATTTCCCTTAGGACATGTATGAAGACATGAATGGTGTGACTCTACTTAGTGTATAACCAGAGAAATAAATAACCATGCTCTATATGTGTACTATGAATTGAAACACATTCTTCTGTCATGTGTAAAAAATAGAATAAATAAATAAATTTTAAAAGTTACAAAAAAAAAGAAAAAAGAAAGCACAAAGTTGGGATGCCTGTTATCATTGCCTTATTCAACATTAATATGAAGGTCCTTACAAGGACAATAAGGTGAAATCTATGTATAAGATTTGGAAGGGAATATCCCCAAATGGGATTTTACAGAGAACTCAGAAGACTAATTATGTAGAAAAATCTATGCATTATATATTAGGACTAATGAGTGCTCAGCATATTTGTTAGATATAGGATCAATATATAACAAATCATGTTCCTATACATCAGTGGAAAACAGAGAAAATAAGTTTAAAGAAATACCACATAACATACAGCATCAAAGATGTACAGACCCTAGGAATACATCTATCACAGAATGTGCATGATCATTATGAATATAATAAAATCACTGAGATATAATATACATGACTCAAGTGAATAGAGAGACATTCTATCATCTTGAACAGGAAGTGTTTTCAAAGTGAAAATTATACCAAAATTACTCTATATATTTAATGTGATTCCAACTAAAATATCATTGTTTGTCATCATGGAAAATGGAACAAGCCATCCTGATTCTGATTCTTATACAGAAGAGCAAAGGGTTTGACATATCCAAAACCCTGTAGCATACAAGAATGGATACAATTTATTTTATATTCCTGCTTTTGTAAAGGGGTCTTTTCCCTTCTCCTTGAATCTGGGTTGCTGTGTGAACTCTTTTACTTATGGACTTAACACAGTGCTCATGGTGGGTTTAACCTTAATGAGGATTTATAGCTTCTGTGTTGGTCTCTTGGAGTCCTGAGTAGGGTTTCCAGATAAAAAAGCATCCAGGTATATTTAAATTTTAAAAAATTGGCAATAAGTATGCCACAGATCTTGCATGCTATTTATATATATTTCATATTTTACTGTACAGCACCTATTTTTGTTTAAGAAATCTGGCAATTCTAGCACTCAGCCACCACATAATTAGTCTGACTACCCCGTTGGAGAGACAAGTGGGCTAGTCATGAGAGTATATGGAGAGAGACAGAGGGATTCAGTGAGCTCAGGCTCCCACATATCTTCTCAAAATAACAGACACATGAATCAAGCCAACTTGGCCTTCCAGTGTATCCTATAACCCAAAGAATTTCAATGAGTTATGTCACTTGACAGCAATGGAGCAAAGGAATTGTTCACTGGAGCCCTGCCCAAATGACAGACTCACTAAATCACTAGATATAATCAAATAATTACTTTAAGCCACCAAGTTTTGGGACAATTTGCCATGTAGGAAGAGACAACCAAAATTGTTTTGGCTTACTAGAGTGTTTGTTCTACTAGATATCAGCACTTAGTATAAACAAACAATAATTGAGACCAGATCATATTGGTGTAAGAGTGGACAGAAAGAGCAAAGCACCTGAATTGAAAGCCCAGAGAAAAATGCATAGTCAGAGTGTTATTATAGGAAAGAAGTAGCATTGCTGACGAATGGGGAGGTTATGTAGTTCCCAGTAAATGATACTAGGACAATTTCCACATGGGGAAAAGTACATTGGAACTCTACCTTCTGTCACACAAACTCATACCTAGGCATGCACATACATATTCAAACACATATACACATGCAAGTTATAGATCTAAATTCAAAATGTCAAACTTTAAATACTTAAGAATGAAATACAAAAAACTACCTTCTAATCTCTGGAAAAGGAAGAATTTCTTAAATAAGACAAGAAAAATTCCAGACAGTGTACAATAATGATAAATTCAACAGAGTATATTTTACCACTTTGTCTCACAGATGTATCACCTCCATGGTTCTGTCATGATTCAGTTAGAAAGAACCTTGATTATCTCACTATCTAATAGGACATCATATTGAACATCATATAGACAGCAAAGAATGACAGGTATTCTTTAGGTATTTACAGGCTTAGTAAGAAATGTGTGTCAGAAGATAAGAGAAAAATTGTGCAAAAATTGATGTTCGTCATGTTTCAGGGGAAGTGTCTGTAGGTCCAATTATTAGGAATAAAGTAGGATATTCCCTTCAAAGTGCTGATTATTGTGTGTAAATGGCACAAGATATGATAGGGCCTTTGAATTTGGGAAGTAACATTTATTCAGGGTCCTTTCTCAAACACATTTGCTGGGAGGTTTGGTAGAGCTGTCATGTTTAAGTGATGCCCATCACAAGAAATCCTCTCCAGCTATTCTAGACTTCAGTGAAATTGGCTCTGCCACAGGACTCTTATGATAAGATACACTGCAATGTTGTACAGAGCCTGTGGTAAAAATCCCAGGAGGATAATTGGGATTTCATACACAACCCAAGAAGTAATAATTTTTCATTTTGATCAACAACACATGGTTGTTTGTAAGGTTTTAGGGGATAGTACATGATTTACTAGGGACTTATATGAACCACAAAAATTAAGTTGCCAATCATGATTTAAATGTTCTCTGATCCACCAATCCATAAAGTGGGACATGCATGGGGGATTTTTCAAGTGGAGTTTAAGAAGAAAGAAGGGAACAATAATGACTAAATTGGACATAACTGAAAGAAAGACTAGGAAACCAGTGTGGTGGTGGTGGTGGTGGGGAATCAACCTAACCAAAAGTTGGTTCTTTGTAAAATTACAAAAAAAAAAAATTGACAAACTTAGCTAGATTGACCAAAGAGAGAGTGAGTGCTAGAGTGAGTATGAGATGAAGAGATTCAGCTTCCCAAAATCAGGAATGAAAAACAGAGTACTACTCTAATTTAACAGAGGTCAAAAAGAATTACTTGGCTACACTGTGAGCAATTGTATATAGCAGGTGGATTTTAACTTCTCTTTCTATGAGGGTACCTATTTCTGTTTGATCATTCAATTTTTAGAATTTGTTATTTATTTTAAATATATTTAACTGACACATAAACATTGTATACATAATATGATATCATAAAAATTTTGATATATGTATTTCATAAAGTTTAACTCTACATGTATATCTCCTCAAACATTTATCATTTATTTATGGTAAAATATTTTTACAATTCTTTCTTCTAGCTCTTTTAAATACATGATACATTATTGTTATTTATAATCACCCTGATGTGATTATAGATAATCACATTGACTGAAACCACCTGGAAGTGAAACTCCACAACGGTTCATGATAGCTGCTTTAAACCATAGGAACGCAGTTGGTTCTAAGGGAAGGAACTATTTGCTGCTATCTAACTGTAACTTAATAAATATTAATCTACCATTTCACATACCTACCTCCTCGCTGCTCCTATCCCTAGCCTCTGGAAACCACCATTCTACTCTCAACTTCTAGGGGGATCCTATGTTTAGATTTCACCTATGAGTGAGGTCATGTGGTACTCATCATTCTGTGCCTGACATTTCATTAACGTAATGATCTCCAGTTCTATCCATGTTGTCACGAATGACAGGATTTCATTAGTGATGAATAGTATTTAACTGTGTATCTGTACCATATCTTCTGTATCCATTCATCAGCCAATAGGATCTCACATTGTTTCCATTTCTTAGCTATTGTGAATAGAGCTGCCATGAACACATGTCAGCAGATGTCTCTTTAGCACACCAATTTTATTTCTTCTAGGTATATTCCCAGTAGTGGTATTCTATGATTAGGAGGTAGTTCTAATTTTCATTTTTCAAAGAACATCCATGTAGCTTGTATAATGGCCATACCAACTTACATTCCATTTAATGGTGTATAAAGTTTCCCTTTTCTCCACATCATTATATTTCTTCTTTATTGGTACATCTAAATTGTACAGAGAAATCGGTTTCACTGTGATATATTCATGAGAGCGTATCATTGTTATGAATCAATTATTATGTACCAATAAAAAAGATTCCAAACACAATAAATTATATGCTTTTATTGATAAGAAATTGTAGAAATTATAAAGCTATAGAAACAAATAAGATACATGATTTCCACTGGTTAGATGTGGAGTGAGTGCATAAAAGTCTTTTTTAAAATATAAATATAGTATATCTTGATTGTAGATTCGATTCCATAACTGAATTTGACAAAATTCACATATAAAATGGTGAATTTTACAGATATTAACTAAACCTAATAAACCCAAATAAAATATATCATAAAAGTTTTGATACATGTGTTTATTTGATATATATATATATTTGATATATGTACATACATGCATATATTTTCATGTCACAACATTTAAATTTATTTTATCCCACTCTCTTACATGTTAAAATGTATTTTTATAAACAAAAATAATATATTTTTTGAATATAAGTGGAGCAGATGTCTTCAGATTAAAAGCACTAAATGAAACTGGGGAATGCTGTTGGAAACATGTGTAAAATAATTTGTGGGACCAGAAATATATCACTGCATAGAATAGATTTTAAATCATTTTTATTATAAAATTGATAAATGTGGTTGTATATATTTGTTGGTTACAAAGTGATGTGATGATTTATGAGTATAATGTGGAATTGTTAAATCAGGATAATGAACATATACATCACCTCAAATATTTATTGTGGTGAGAACATTTGAAAGTTACTCTTTTACTAACTTTTAAGTGTATAATTTATTGTTATTTACTATTTGCATGTTGTGGAATATATCTCAGAGTAAATAAACTTCACCTACCATATAATTGAGGTTTTGCTCATATTTACTATCATTTCCCTTCCCCCCTGCCCACTCTGGTAATCACCATTCTCATCTCTGTTCTTTGGAATTTTATTGTTTTAGATTCTACATATTAAAGAAAACATGCAGTATTTGTTTTTATGTGCCTGGAATTTCATTTAACACAATGTTGTCAAATTCCATCCATGTTGTCACAAGTTATTAAAATCATTCCTTCCTTTTTTTTTCTTTCCTTGTTTTATCCTTCCTTCCTACCATCCTTCCTTCCTTCTGTCTTTTGATTTCTTTTCCCTTAGGTTATTTTTTCACTCTGTTGATTCCTTTCTTGTACACACACATACACACATACACACACACACATTTTAGTATGTTGTAATCCCAATTGTGTACTGTTGCTTTTTTACCTGCATATTTAGGTACAAATGTAAAACATTATTGCCCATGCCAATGTCCTGTAATTTTTCCCATATGTTTTCATCTATTACTTTTGTAGTTTAAAGAGACTTGTATTTAAGTCTTTAACACATTTTAGTTGATTTTTATCATTGCATATGATCAAAATTTATTTTAATATATATTATATTAACAGATATTAATTATATACATTAATAGCATTTGTTATATTTCCATAGAGTCACACAGCATGTATTAATTGTATATATTCACCATGTTTGTTATAGTGGCTGTACTAATTTATATTACCACCCACAGTGTATAAATGTTCCTTTTTCTTCACAACTTTACCAGGATTTTTTTTATAATAGTCATTTGAACTGGGATGAGATGGAATCACAATGTGGTATTGATTTGCAGTTCCCTGATGGGTAAAGATTTCTTCAGTACTTTTTCATATACTTATTGTTCATTTGTACTTCTTTTGTGTAGTGTCTATTCAGATCATTTGTCCATTTTTATTGGGTTACTTTTTGTTGTTAAAGTTTTGAGTTCTTTATATATTCTGGATATTAATCTTTTTAAAAAAATTTTTATTTATAATGTATGTATTACAGTTCATACTATACATATATATAGCATCTTTTTACACAAAACAGTTTGTATACAAAGTATATTTGCAGCATTCAAGTATTCAATCATGGATTTAGAATAATGATATCCATCTTATTCAACCAACTTTTTCCCCCTTCCCCCCTTGCTCCCTCCCTTCCCCTCCCTTCCCTTTGACCATTATAGTGTTCCTCTAATCTTCCTATGTACCCCCGACCCAACAATACTGTGAACCGGCTTCCTTATATCAGAGGAAACATTCAGTATTTGGATTTTTGAGATTGACTGATTTCACTTAGCATTATATTCTCCAACTTCATCCATTTACCTGCAAATGTCATTATTTTATTCTCTTTTATTGCTGAGTAAAATTCCATTGTGTATATATACCACATTTTCTTTACTGGATATTAATCTTATGTCACAGAAATATATTCCAAATATTTTTCCCATTTTGTAGGCTCTTTGATGATTGTTTTCTTTTATTTACAGAAGATTATTATTTTTATTTTAGTGCATTATAGTTATACATAAAAATGGTGTTCATTTGGAACATTCATAAATGCATATAGAATAGTTTTCTCCATTTCAATCCCCAATACTACTCTCTTCCCTCCTCTTTTCTATTGGTATTCCTACTATTTATTTATTAATTTAAATTGATGCATTATCATTAAATATAAAAATGTAATACATTGTTATATATTTATACATGCACCTAGCATAATTTGGTCAGCTTTATTCCCCAGTTCTGTCCCTTTCCTTCCCTTCCTCCCAATACTTTTGGTCCCCCATTTCTACTCTATTGATTTACTTTCTATTTTCATGAGGTCCCCCTTTTTATTCCTTTTATCTCTCTAGCTTCTACATATGAGAGAAAACAATCTACCCTTGAATTTCTGAGTCTGACTTATTTTACTTTGCATGAGGTTATCCGGTTCCATCTATTTACCAGCAAATAACAAAATTTCATTCTTCTTTATGGACAAGTTCTCTCCATTGTATAAAAATACCCCATTTTATTTATTCATTCATCTATTAATGGGCACCAAGGCTGGTTTCATAACTTGGCTTTGTGAATTATGGATTGTGCAGCCATAAACTTTGGTAGGCATAGTATACAGATTTTAGTTGTTTTGGATAAATTCCAAGGGGTAGTATAGCTGGGTCATATGCTGGCTCTATTTCTAGTCTTATGAGGAATATCCATACTTATTTCCAAAGTGGATGTTCTAATTTGCAGTACTACCAACAATGTATACCTTTTCCATGATGTCCTTGCAAGCATTTATTATTATTTGTATTTTGATGGAATCTCAGTGTAGTTTTGATTTACATTTCTCTGATTGCCAAGGATATTGAGGATTTTCTCTGTGTTTGTTGGCCATTTTTTAAAATATTTATTTATTTTGCTTTAGTTGTACACAATGCAATGCATCTATGTTTACGTGTTGCTGAAGATCGAACCCGGGCCGCGCACGTGCTAGGCGAGCGCTCTACCGCTGAGCCACAACCCCAGCACTGTTGGCCATTTTTGTTGGCCATTCTTATTTCTTATTTTGAGAAATATCTCTAGATCTTTAACCCAGTTATTGATTGGGCTCTTAGGGGTTTTTGGTGTTTTTTTTTTTTTTTTTTTTTTTTTTTTTTTTTTTTTAAGTTCTTTATAAATTCTGGATATTAATCCCCTGTTAGATGATCATCTGGCAAAGATTTTCTCCATTATGTAGGCTCTCTCTTCACACTCAATCATTTCCTTTGTTGTGCAAAAACTTTTCAATTTAATGCAACACCACTTATTGATGATTGGTTTTATTTTTATTTTTTGGACTTCTGAGGTCTTATTAGGGAAGTGCCCATGTCAATGTGTTGGGTAATGTCTACATGCTCTATTCTAGCAGTTTCATTATTTCTGGTCCAATTCCTAGGTCTTTGATCCATTTTGAGTTGATGTTTGTGCA
Source organism: Tamias sibiricus (assembly GCA_025594165.1). Classification (NCBI taxonomy): domain Eukaryota; kingdom Metazoa; phylum Chordata; class Mammalia; order Rodentia; family Sciuridae; genus Tamias; species Tamias sibiricus. The sequence continues at coordinate 56,508,815 of CM046667.1, read as the reverse complement.
GGGTGAGAGATAAGGGTCTAGTCTCATTCTTCTACAAATGGATAACCAAATTTCCCAGCATCATTTGTTTTAAAAAGCAATCTTTTCTCCATGTATGTTTTTGACACCTTTGTCAAGAATTAAGATGTCTGTAGCTGCATGGAACTGGAGAATATCATGTTAAGTGAAATAAGCTAATCCAAAAAAATCCAAGGCCAGATGTTCTTTCTGATATGTGGATGCTAACCCCAAAAAAGGAGGGTCAGAAGGGGAAGAATAGAATTTTTTTGGAGTAGACAAAGGGGAACATAGGGAAGGGAGCAGAGAGAGGAATAGGAAGGACAGTAAATTCAATTGTACATAAGTTTCCTAGCCTTGTATTTGAATACATGACCAGGGTAACTTTGCATTATGTACAACCACAAGAATGGGATCCTAAATAGAATATGATATATTCTACTTGGGGCCTAACTGTTGGTTTGGGAGTTTTGTCACCCTTATTCTATGTGTTGAAGTATTTTTGAAGCTTGAGCATGGTTGGTTTGTGTGTGGAGGAAGTTACACTGTCAGTTTTTTTGTTGAGGTTGTTCATCCATGGAGTCTCTGCCCTGTAAACTCATAGTGTACCAGTTACTTGTGAGACTCTCTCAGAAATAGAAGAAACAGCAGCATCAATAACAGTAGTAATCAATATATAAAATTACAATAAATATCTGGTGCCTACTATGGCACATATACAATTAATTACTGAAAAAAAGAAGAATGATGGTGCCAATATTTAAGAAAAGCAACATCCACAAATCCCCACTAATAAAATCTAGCATTAAAGTATACACCAGGTATCAACTATGCCTTCCCAGTACTAATTGTCACAACATGAATAGGGGGGCAGTAACTATATAAACTAAATTGTTTTTAAAGAAAATAAAATTACAGATAATTAAGAGGAAATAAAAAGGGGTAAGACAGTAATGAAATTTTAAAATATTCAAAAGGCAAAGAGAATTACAGCAGGAAAGAGGAAGCAAGTGATGGCTACAAAGAATGAGGAGTAAAAATAATTAAAAGAAATAAAATGAATAATGAGAGAGAAAAGAGGGACCAAGCAAATTAGGCTATTGAAGAGGGAAGAAAGAAGGAGTAATAAGAAAATAAAAACAAGGGCCAAAACAAACAAACAAAAATGGACAAAATGTCAAACCCAAACACACAAACCATTAAACAAAAAATTCCCCTCTAAAGTCAAAACAAGGTTAAATAACAAACAGCTGTTAAAAAAAAAAAAAACTAAAAAAGAAGGGAAAGGAATGACAAAATGAGGAGAAAAAATGTTTTCTCCTATATTTTCTGTTAATTTATCCCTTAGATTTTTTAGCTCATTAGTCTTTTTAATAATCACCTTTAAAAATATTTCTTAGCTATTTTACTTCACAATCTATGTGTTCCATTATTGGGGTATCATGAATTTTGGGGATTGTCTTTTTGATCTCTGCCCTCTTGTTTTCAGATATCCTAGAGTTTTGCATCTATTAAGATGGGTTCCTTTTCCTCTTTTATTTGGGGCCCTTGGTGAGTAGTAATCTCTATATTAAGTCATGTTCTTATGGTTTATCTCAGCTTCAACACATAGGATCAGCATTATCCAACTGTTAATTTCAACTTCCAATGCCACTTTGAAGTTAGAGAGTGCCATAAGTGACAGTGGTAGTTTCAAAGTGAACCATATATCTAATATATATATACTATATATATAAACCATATATATACTATAAAGTAATTATTAAGGAAATATACAACTCTATTCACACAGGAGGAATGTGGGTGAGGAGTAATGTAGAGTAGGCTGAATGGGTTATACATTAATAATTGTGTACTAAATTGAACTTGAAGATGGGATAAAAATAAAGAAAATAGAGAAAATAAAAAATGGAATGTTGAAAGGAAGAGAGTGGGGAGGGAGGGAATATAGACCTGGGATATTATGGAAAAAATGAGAGAAGGGTAGAGTGATTAATATGGTAATGGATTAGAGTTGAAGACATCACCATTATCTCATATTTAGCTTAATACAGTATCGGGTAAAACACTAATCAGTGCCAAGGAAAGCTTGACATGCAATAAGGAGGACTCTAAAGAATGTAATAATGAAGGAAATGGAGAGGGTAAGTTGGCTACTTCCCTTATCTCCAATCTTCATGTGAGAATCAAAGCAGAGTGACCTTGGATTTAAAGTAAAAGAATGTGCTCAGAAAACATCTGAAAATCTCCACCTTTGCATTGTGCATGCAACCTATCCTATATATTTCTCCTGTTTGTAGGCACAGTTCAGTCCTTTGTATCCCAGACAGCTGATGCTGAGGAGTGTGAGAGTAATAAAATGTCCCAAACCTCTCCGTTGAGTTCTCCAAGTTCTTTCTTTGGGATCACTAAACAATATTCTTGGAGTATTTGCAGCCCTGGGGTTAAACATAAAGATAGAAATGTTGGAATCCAGAAATATTTAAGAATATGTATATATGCATGGGTTAGTATGCACACATAATTTACTGCATTGAAAGTTGAGAATGCTTAGAAGCAATGAATACCAGTAGCAATGAACATATCTACTGCTCAAGTATTAATTTCTGATATTATTCTACAGCACAAGAAAATCAGTGTTTTGGGGAAAATGACCAAATCTGTGACCAGATCATATAGAAGATGAACAGGCAGCATCTTTTAGTGATAGAAAGCAAATATGTGTTTTTGAAAAAAAAAAAAAAGCCCTAAATTGGTAAATGCATATCAAAAGGACACAGTAGCCTCCTGAAAAAGCTCCTAATGGCCAAAGTTGGGACATTTGAGCAACAAAATAAATAAACTAGTATTGGATAATAAACCAGAGTATAAAATACATATGTATGAGTACAAACAGGAACAAATGAATAATATGTAAATCAATAGGGGAGGGACAAATACCCCTTTCATGAATTTTCAAAATAATTTTTTACTTCATTCTAAAACAGATTAAGCATAATTCCTCCCTGCTTAAGTATATCTCTTGCATAGTGACTTTGTTCAAAACATTTCAAATGAAAAGGGATTTCAGAGTAACTTAACAATGAAGAAACATGACACAGACTAACTTGGCATATGTAATTTTTTAGTCTAATGTTTTGACATATGGAGCCTTGCTGACACAGGGGGAGATTAACCCTCCCAGGAATAGGCAATTCCAAGAGATAATAAGTGATTGCTCTGCAAGTATGCCTTTCAGATGCAAACCAAAAAATAAAGCTCAACTTCCTATTTATCAAGCTCTTCTTTAACAAGATCTCTTGGCACTAACCCCTCCCTACTTCCCCTTAACAAATTACACCAAGATCAGGTAATAGACAACTAGAGATAGCCTCCACCTCCTAGAGATCAATGGCATTATTTGCATTAGCCAAACCAAAACCTGCTTATTCTGTGTAAAGGTTAACTGAATTGTCAACATGACTAAGAGACAATAAGATTTCTTAATCTTAGCCATCTTTTATTCCAATCAAGTTGGCTTCTGGGTGTCTTAAAAAGGGTATTTCTAGAAATGATTGAAGGTGTGACAGCAAACCGAAGCAAAGACCCACCCTAAGGGTGAGCAGTACTGTCCAATAGGGTTGGATTGAACAAAAGTTGGAAGAGCAAGGAAGCAGCAACAGACACATGTTTCTGGAACAGGTTCTGCTTGAATAGGTTCTTCTTTGTGCTGTGATCATCTGAGGACATCAGACTTCAGCTCCTTCACTCTCCTAAAGCAGACTATGTCCAGTGACTCTCCAGGGAGTTTCCAGGCCTTCTGTCCTGAACTAGGGTGACATCATTGATCTGAGGCTTCAGCTTCTTGGACTGAGCAACTACTAGTTCCTGCAAGTCTCTATCCTGAAGATGGCCATTGTGGGACTATACAGCTTCAGGTAGTTTAAGCCAATCTAATAAATCCACTTTCTATACATATATATGTGTGTGTGTGTACACACACACACACACACACACACTGTTGGTTCTCTTTTCTAGAGAACTCTTAATAGTGCACCCTGCTTGGCATTTTCCTTCCCACAGAAACCACAAAAAGGCTCTTGTTTATGTTTTACCTTGACTTCCTATGTCTCCTAATTGTCCACGTGGTCCTGTGTGGCAAGTCATGATTCTTGTTTCTAGGGACCTGTGAGTTTAAGGATTTCTTCCTGCAGGGCATGGTGCTGGATGCCTGTAATCCCAGCGACTCAGAAGGATGAAGGCAAGAGGATGGATAGTTCAAATCCAGCCTCAGCAACTTAGTGAGGCCCGAAGTAACACAGGAGACCTTGTCTCTAAATGAAATATAAAAAACGACTGGAGGTATGGCTCAGAGGTTAAGCACCCCTGAGTTTGATCCCTGATACCAAAAAAGAAATTCTTCTTCGTGACAGCCATTTGAATGTCTGCATCTTTTATTACTCCCAATTAAAACAAATCCTGGGTACATTTAAAATCCAGCCAAATGTTCAAGGTTAAAATCAGTACTCAAAATAATGTTTTTAGTATGTCCTCTTGCATAATATAATGAGAATGACAATAACATTCTAAAATATCTATTATTTATTGTGACATGTGTTACCACTGAAGAGTCTGCTTTAAGTTAGCTTAGTAGTAAGATAATGATCAGACAGATTTTGTTAAATGCCTGGAACCAATAAATCTTCTATTCTTTGCCAAAGGGCTTACTTATTATGTGTGTGTGTTGGGACACACCTTTAACATGTAGGTATGCAGTTTACAATTTTGACTTAACCATCATTCCTGGTGTGCAAAACCTCAACATCAGCCAGAGATGAGGAAGGACGTTACCAGCAAACTAATCCGGAGACCCTGTTTGTACCTTGGCTGGCTGGATTTGTCCACTTGCTCATATGAGACATAGGCAAAACATGGAAAAAGGAAAAAGGAAATGAACCTCAGTTTGCTCAAACAAACAAAACTGTCAAATGAATGTGCATAGCTGCTTTATTTGTAATAGTCAAATACTGGCATTAGCTCAGATGTCCTCCAACAGGTAAATGGTAAAAGAAAATATTTAGATATGAAATACTATTTAGTTATAAAAAATAATACAGCACTGATACACAACTTGGATGGATATCCTGGGATTTATACTGGGTTAAATAAAACCTCAACATAAAAAATGTATGTACTATATGATTCCATATATATTTCTTTTTTAATACCTTTATTTTATTTATTTATTTTTATGTGTTGCTGAGAATCAAACCCAGTGCCTCACACATGTAAGGCAAGTGCTCTACCACTGAGCTACAACCCCAGCCCCTTACATGATATTCTTGAAACAACAAAATTTTATAAGTTGGAGACAAATCAGTGGTTTCCAGGGATGTGGAAGCAGTTAAAAGAAGATATACCTGGTCAAAAAGGGCAAAATGAGAATTCCTTGTGGTTTTAGAACTGTTTAGTAGCTTTACTGTGGTAGTGAATGAACCAGACCAAGTGATAAAACTGTGTTCATCTTGTTAGAGACACATGCATGCACAAACACACACAGGTAAGTACAGATAAAAAGAAAATCTGAATATGATTAGTGAGTTGTATCAAAGTCAATGTCTTAGTTTTGGTAAAAAAAAAATATTACTATTAGGAGAAACTGAGTAAAGTGCACAAGGATATCTCTGTATCTTAAGATTGCATGTTAATTTATAATTATCTCAATAAAACTTTTAATTAATATAATGAAGGAGGTAGAGTACAGGATAGTATTCTATGTAGAGCAAAGATTATGTGTAAAGGTCTTAAGGCACCTTCATGGAACAAAAAATGTCTGCAGTTTGAGTAGAACCAAAGAGGTTAAGCATGTCCCTAAATGAAGGTAGAAAGGTAAGCAACAGTTAAGTGATTCAGCAAGTGGCAAGCCTTATTTTAGATTTCAACTTTATCCCCAAGAAGAGGTACATACTGTGCATTATGAATTGTAATACATACTACAATTATAAATAAAAGAAGAAAGAAATAAAGAAAAAAGAAAGTAGAGAGATAGGAAAAGATACAGGGGAAGTGCACCCTTCCAAGGCACAGCCCCAGTGACCTACCTCCCCCAGCCATGCCCAACCTGCCTACCTACACTCTCCACCCAGACTATTCAAATTAAGATGGGCTGATTCTGTTATCCAATCACTTTACCTCTGAACATTCCAAAGGACCTTTGGAGTACACCTCATATCTGAGCCATCACACCTACTTGACTTTCAATAGATATGTAGCAAGATTCCATTCCTGGTATTGCTCATTGCTATGTCATAACTCAGTCAACAGGGTTGGTTTCTTGCAGGGTCTCTAAGGTCAAAGCTATTCAGTGCCTCTCTCCTACCTCCTGGTGGTTGCCGGCCATCCTCTGTATTCCTTGGTCTGTGGCTGCATCACTCCATTCTCTGTATCTATCCTCACAAACCCTTCTTCCCTGTGCATGTTTTTCATATTTTTTGTAATAGCATGAGTCATTGGATTTCAGACGTATCCTAATTCTTTATCATATCATCTTTATTGGGTTACATAAGTAAAGATATTATTGTGAAATAGGGTCACCTTCATAGGCACCAGGGGTTAGAACTTAAAACATCTTTCTGGGAAATAATTTAATCCACTATACCTCCTATAATTCTAGTATTATGAACAGGATCTGAATGAAAGCAGAAAACAGCGAATACCCCACATAATCAATCATCTTACAAAGATTTTGTCATTTTTTCCTACTTGAGAATAATAGCAGAGTTTGCCTGGCCTGCAGGGCCCAGAATGGCAGCTCCCTGCTGCTGCACTCAGGGCCAGACCTGGGGAAGCACCTCCTCCACTCCCTGGGAGCAGTGCGACCCGCCTAGCTGCAACTAGAGCAAGAGGTAGGCATCCGCCCGCCCGCGGGAAGGAGAGATCCAGCCGCCAGTTTGCCTGGCCTGCAGGGCCCAGAGTGGCAGCTCCCTGCTGCTGAACGCAGGCCGCATCCTGAGGATAAGCCCCCTCCACTCTTCCACTGTGCCATTCTGCAAAGGGCCAAAGGTGCAGCCTTGACTCCACTAACAGGATTGCTGACTGGACAGGATCCAGGTCAATTGGCTTAATCTGGAAGGGAAATAAGAAGGGCTTCCAAGGGTCCATTTGGCTTGAGACTTATTCCTGGTTTCAACGTTTTTGTTTGTTTGTTTGTTTGTTTTGTTGTTTCGTGGGGGGTTTGTTTGTTAGTTTCTGAGTTTTTTGTTGTTGTTGTTTTGTTTTGATTGACAGTGTGTTTGTTTGCTTCTGCTCCTCTTTGCTTTCTTTTTTCCTTCCTTCTCACTTTAGTATTTTTTCTCCTTCCTTCATCTTCCCTATTTACACCTGCCATTGCATACTCAACAAAGGCAAAAACAAGTTATACACAGAAATTGGTATTTTTCGAACGAGTACAATTGAAATATATAGCAAAGTGGTGTTATATATAGTGTATTCTCTATTTTCTAGATCACTCTCTCTCACACTAATTTCTACTCCTTGGTCACTTTTTTTTTCTTTTTCTTCTTTTTTTTCTTTTTCTTCTTTTCCATCTTTCTTTATTTCTTCTCTCAACCACTGCATAAATTAGGTTTATATATAAATTGGTCTTTCCACCTAATCATTCACTCTTTCCTCTCTCATCTGCTGATACTAAACCACTTCCATAGATCTCTCTTTTCATACTTTCTAAGAAAGAACAAGTCAGTACACTCACTTCCCTCTTACAAAGCATATCACCTCTGTGTCCATTACTTGAATCTATAAAGCCCCATTAGAAGCGTACAGACTAAATTGGAAACAATATCTGGGTTAACTAAATCTGTACATTGTGATCAAACTGGGATTCTCTGAATAGAAAATGTCTGATTTTAAAGTGTAAAGGAAATATAAGGGGATCTGATAGCATTGTACTACAGGAGCAACGTAAGGTTCTAAGGTAAAATCAAAATAGTCAAGGTCCCATAGTGCAGGAAGAATAGACGTACAAGCAAGATGAAGAAACACGGAAGGAAAGTGACACAAACAAATCAACATACCTCCTCAGTAGATTCCGTGGCATGCACAGTTGGTTAAATGCCAGAGATGGAATTTAGAAATTACATTTGCCAAATGCTTGCGGAACTTAAGAATGAACTCAAAAATGAGATGAGGGAGCAAGTACAGATGGCGAAAGATCATTTTGACAAAGAACTCCATAAACAAATACAGGAAGTAAAAGATTACTTCAATAGGGAGATAGAGGCTCTAAAGAGAAATCAAACAGAAATTCCAGAAATGAAAGAAGCAATAAACCAAAATAAAAGCTCAATCGAAAGTATCACCAACAGAGTAGATCACTTGGAAGAAAGAACCTCAGACAATGAAGAAAAAATATATAGCCTACAGAAAAATCTAGATTACACAGCAAAAATGGTAAGAAACCAAGAACAGAACATTCAAGAATTATGGGACAACATAAAAAGACCAAACATAAGAGTGATTAGGGTAGAGGAGTGGGCAGAGTTTCAAGCCAAAGGAATTAATAATTTATTTAATGAAATAATTAAAGAAAATTTTCCAAACTTGAGGTATGAATGGGAAAACCAAGTTCAAGAGGCTTACCGAACACCAAACATACAAAATCACAACAGATCCACACCAAGACACATTATAATGAAAATGCCTAATATACCGAGCAAGGAGAGAATACTAAAAGCCACAAGAGAAAGGAAGCAGATTACATATAGGGGGAAACCAATCAGACTATGTTCAGACTTTTCTACCCAGACCGTAAAAGCAAGAAGATCCTGGAATACCATATTTCAAGTTCTGAAAGAAAAGGGATGTCAACCAAGAATCTTATATCCAGCAAAACTGAGCTTTAGATTAGAAGATGAAATAAAAACCTTCCATGACAAGCAAAAGTTAAAAGATTTTGCATCTCGAAAGCCAGCACTTCTGAACATCCTGGGCAAAATTTTTCATGAAGAAGAAGAGAAAAATAACAACAAAAATCAACAAAGGGAGATATTAAACTAAGGGAAATATCAACCAGAAGAGAAACGAAATCGAGCTAAAGATCATAACACAAATAAAAATGGATGGGAATAAAAATCACATCTCAATAATAATCCTGAATGTTAATGGCCTAAACTTGCCATTCAAAAGACACAGATTATCCGAATGGATTAAAAGAAATGACCCAACAATTTGCTGTCTCCAAGAAACACACCTCATAGAAAAAGACCTAAATAGACTGAAGGTGAAAGGCTGGGAAAAGGCCACTCACATGGCCTGTGGAAGCAAGCAGGGGTTTCCATTCTCATTTTAAATAAGGTAGACTTCAAGCCAAAGCTAATCAAAAGGGACAAAGATGGATATTTCTTACTACATAAGGGAACCATTCATCAACAGGATATAACAATCATAAATTTATATGCCCCAAATAATGGAGCACGTACATTCATCAAACAAACTCTTCTCAAGTTCAAGCGTAATATTGACCACAACACAGTTATTCTAGGGGATTTTAACACACCTCTCTCACCAATAGATAGATCATCCAAATAAAAGCTAAACAAAGAAAGCTTAGGTCTCCTTAAAACAATTAATAACTTAGACCTAATGGACATATATAGAATATTTCAACATGCAGTAAAAGAATATACTTTTTTCTCAGCAGCACAAGGCTCCTTCTCCAAAATAGACCATATATTATGTCACAAGGCAACTCTCAGCAAATATAAAAAAATAGAGATACTACCCTGCATGCTATCAGACCATAAAGGGATGAAATTGGAAATCAACGACAGAACAAGGAATAAGAAAAACTACTCCATCAACTGGAAGCTAAACAACATGCTACTGAATGAACAAGGGGTTGAAGAAGACATCAAAGAGGAGATCAAAAAATTCCTAGAGGTAAATAAGAACACAGATACATTGTATAGAAATCTCTGGGACACTATGAAGGCAGTAGTAAGAAAAAAATTCATTGCACTGAGTTCATTCCTTAAAAAGAAAAAAAAAAAAAAACAAATAAATGACTTAACATCACACCTCAAAGCACTAGAAAAAGAAGAACAGATCAACACCAAGAGCAGCAGAAGACAGGAAATAATAAAAATCAGAGCAGAAATTAATGCAATTGAGACTAAGGAAACCATTCAAAGAATTGACTAAACTAAAAGTTGGTTCTTTGAAAAAATAAACAAAATTGACAGACCCTTAGCGATGCTAACGAAAAGAAGAAGAGAAAAAACTCAAATTACTAACATTCGTGATGAAAAAGGGAATATCACAACAAACACCTCAGATATACGGAATATAATTAGAAATTACTTTGAAAACTTGTACTCTAATAAAATAGAAAATACTGAATGCATTGACGCATTTGTAGAGACATATGATTTGCCTAAACTGGATCTGGAGGCTATACACAATTTAAACAGACCAATTACAAGCGAAGAAATAGAAGATGACATCAAAAAGCTACCAACAAGGAAAAGTCCAGGACCTAATGGGTTTACAGCCGAGTTCTACAAGATTTTCAAAGAAGAATTAATACCAATGCTCTTCAAACTATTTCAAGAAATAGAAAAAGAGGGAGCTCTTCCAGACTCTTTCTATGAGGCCAATATCACATTAATTCCAAAGCCAGGCAAAGATGCATCCAAAAAAGAAAACTTCAGGCCAATATCTTTAATGAACATAGATGCAAAAATCCTCAACAAAATTCTGGCAAATCGGATACAAAAACATATCAAAAAGATAGTTCACCACGATCAAGTGGGGTTCATTCCAGGGATGCAAGGCTGGTTCAATATTTGGAAATCAATAAACATAATACATCACATCAATAGACTTAAAGACAAAAATCATATGATTGTCTCAATAGATGCAGAAAAAGCATTTGACAAAATACAGCACCCCTTTATATTCAAAACACTAGAAAAACTAGGAATATCAGGAACATATCTCAACATTATAAAAGCTATTTATGCAAGGCCCAGAGCTAACATTATCTTAAATGGAGAAAATTGAAAGCATTTCATCTAAAAACTGGAACAAGACAGGGATGCCCCCTTTTACCACTGCTATTAACATAGTACTGGAAACTCTGGCCAGAGCAATTAGACAGACGAAAAAAATTAAAGGGATCCAGATAGGAAAAGAAGAACTCAAATTAGCACTATTTGCTGATGACATGATAATATACCTAGAAGACCCAAAAAACTCTACAAGAAAACTTTTACAACTAGTAAATGAATTCGGCAAATTTGCAGGATACAAAATCAATACCCATAAGTCAGAGGTATTTTTATACATCAGTGACAAAGCCTCTGAAAGGGAAATGATGAAAACGACCCCATTTACAATAGCATCAAAAAAAAAAAAAAAAAAAAAAACCTGGGAATCAACTTAACAACAGAAGTGAAAGACCTTTATAAGGAAAATTATAGAACACTAAAGAAAGAAATCATAGAAGAACTCAGAAGATGGAAAGACCTACCTTGCTCTTAGAGAGGTAGAGTCCATATTGTCAAAATGTCCATACTACCAAAGGCATTATACAGATTTAATGCAATTCCAATCAAAATTCCAATGTCATTTTTCAAAGAAATAGAAAAAGCAATCATGAAATTCATCCGGAAAAATAAGAGACCCAGAATAGCCAAAGCAATCCTGAGCAAGAAAAGTGAAGCAGGGGGCATCACCATACCGGACTTTAAATTATACTATAGAGCAATAGTAACTAAAACAGCATGGTATTGGCACCAAAACAGACTGGTGGACCAATGGTACAGAATCGAGGCACAGAGACTAATACATATAATTTCAGCTATCTTATAATAGACAAAGGCACCAAAAATGTACAGTGGAGAAAGGATAGCCTCTTCAACAAATGGTGCTGGGAAAACTGGAAATCCATATGCAACAAAATGAAATTAAACTTGTATCTTTCACCATGCACAAAACTCAATTCAAAGTGGATCAAGGACCTGGAATTAGATCTGAGACAATACGCCTAATAGAAAAAGTATGCTCCAATTTCCAACATGTTGGATTAGGCCCCATGTTCCTTAATAAGAATCCTGTAGCGTAAGAACTATTACCAAGAATTAATGAATGGGATAGATTTAAGCTAAAAAGCTTCTTCTCAGCAAAAGAAACAATCAATGAGGTGAATAGAGAGCCAACTAATTGGGAACAAATATTTAATACATGCACATCAGATAGAGCACTAATTTCTAGAATATATAAAGAACTCAAAAAACTTTACACCAAAAAAGAAAATAACCCAATCAATAAATGGGCTAAGGAACTGAAAAGACACTTCTCAGAAGAAGATATACAATCAATCAACAAATACATGAAAAAATGCTCAACCTCTCTGGCAATTAGAGAAATGCAAATCAAAACTACTCTAAGATTTCATTTCACTCCAGTCAGAATGGCAGGTATCAAGAACACAAACAACAATAAATGTTGGAGAGGATGTGGGGAAAAAGGCACACTCATACATCGCTTGTGGGAATGCAAAATGGTGCAACCACTATGGAAAGCAGTATGGAGATTTCTTGGGAAAATGGGAACGGAACCACCCTATGACCCAGCCATCCCACTCCTGGGTCTGTTCCCAAAAGACTTAAAAACAGCATATTACAGTGACACAGCCACTTCAATCTTTATAGCAGCACAATTCATAATAGCTAGGTTGTGGAACCAACCTAGATGTCCCTTAGTAGATTAGTGGATAAGAAAATGAGGTATATATACAAAATGGAATTTTACTCAGCAATAAGAGAGAATAAAATAATGGCATTTGCAGGTAAATAGATGAAGTTGGAGAATATAATGCTAAGTGAAATTAGTCAATCTCAAAAATCCAAATACCCAATGTTTTCTCTGATATAAGGAGGTTAGTTCACAGTGTGATTGGATGGGGGTACATAGGATTAGAGGAACACTAGAATGGTCAAAGGAAAGGGAGGGCAAGAGAGGGAGCAAGGGGGGGAATGGGAAAAAAATGGTGGTTGAATGAGATGGATATCACTATCCTAAATGCATGATTAAATATATGAATGGTACTTATATACTTTGTATACAAGCAGGTGTATGTAAAAAGATGATATACTTGTGCATTATGAATAAGTAAATAAATAATTAAAAAAAGAATAATAGCAGACTGAGTTATCCATGATTACCCTAAATACATGTATGAAGACACAATTGTTGTAAAAATACTTTATATTAAACCAACAACTTGAAAAAATGTGCTCTTTATATGTAATATGAAATGAAATGTACTCAGCAAACGTGTATAACAAATTAGAATAATAAAAAATTTTTAAAAAAGAAGAGGTACATACTAATCAAGTTCTTTTTTCAATAAACTTTACCATCATTTCATTTGTACTGTTCTGCATTTTGTTATCTCACAACTGGACTTCTACTACCACCTCCTAATTTGCTTTTCTGTCATCAATCTCTAATCCAATTTACTTACATAAAAATTTCCAGAATTATTTTTCAGATACCATTTCCATAATTTCACTGGTAAAAATTAATAACAATTTCTGCAGCCTATCATCAAATTTCAACCTGCTACTCAATACTTCAGCATCCCTTCTCCCTTATATGTTTTATCAGCTTACCTTCATGTCATGATTTCCTAAGATTCTGTTTTGGGAGATGTTAACAAATGTACTTATATCTTGTTTACTTCCATCTTCATGCCTTTGCATATGCTGTTTGCCTATTTAGCATAACTTTTCTCCTTTTGACCAATTCACAGACATTATGTCTGTTACCTCCTGGTACAATCTGCCCTAATTTAGCTTTCTTGATCTTTTTCATACTACTTTGATTATTCCTTTAATTTACATCTTTTCAACAAATCTCTGCAAACATGGTATACCTGTACTCTAAAATATATTATGTTGGTATTTATTTTTTAATTGCTGGTGAAATCCTCATGTTTCATGTGCATGACTTTCTGTTCTGTAAATGAATTAACATTTTTTATAAATCCCCAAAATTACACAGATATGGGGCTGGGGTTGTGGCTCAGTGGTAGAGCACTTGCCTAGCATGTGTGAGGCACTGGTTTCATTCCTCAGCATCACATAAAACTTAATAAATGAAATAAAGGTATTGTGTCTACAATATACAACTAAAATATTTTTAAAGTATACAGATATACAGGTCTTTATTAAATACTTAATACACAAATAAATCAATGATAAATCCATACTAAGACATTAGCTCTCAATCCTGGATGAACATCAGAATCATCTTAGGCCTTATTTCTGAGATTAGTTGGTATAGGTTGGTATACTGGCAAATGTATTTTGTATAAAGTCTCTCAGGTAATTCTGGTTCATAACTAGTACAAAATATCACTCATATAAGTTAAACAGTTTTCAGGAACAAAAAAAGTAATGTATAGATTTAATACTCAAGTGAAATTCCTGTAAAGTGGCTTATTCTACTCCTCCTCCTATATAATATTTTTATTAACATAGCTTGACAAAACAATAAAGCATCCATTCAAGAAATCTGGCAAAGCTCTCCCTACTATTCATAAATTCTACTTTCTGTACCACTTCTAGCAGCCCCCAAGGACCAAGTTGCATATTGCTCCTTCTTTTCTGTCAGAGGAAAAGAGTCCCATGGATACATTCATATTAAGAGGTTAGGGACTTAGTAATTAATATTCCCTTACTATATGAACATTTTTTTGATCATTGGCATGGGTCTTTTTAAATTTTTTTAATTTAATTTGATTTGTTATGCATGCTTTTAGAGTGCAATTCCTTTCATATTACATATAAAGAGCATAGTTTTCCAAGTCATTGGTTTTACACAAAGTATTTTCATACCATTTGAGTTTTTATACATGCACTTAGTATATTGATGTCACTATATAAACATTTTAACACGAGGTACATAAAGGCAAGTGCAAGTGTAATATCTCTCAAGGCAGGATCTTAGTCTGTGTGATACCTCTAAAGCACATATTTTGAGGCATGATCCCTCAAAATACCTCTCACGTCTTACCACAAACTACTGAGCATACTTACAGTGGTACTGGTTTGTGATAGTGTCTTAATGTAGAGTTTAGGATACAACTGGAATGGCTCAGAATACTGAAACATCATCATGAAATTCTGGGATCTTAAGGAATCACAAATGGAGAATAAAGTTCCTTCACATGGCATTAAGTCCTAATTATATACTTACCTAATAGAATATATACTACACTACAATGTGGATATATCAATGCTCTGCCCTCAAGACAGCCTGATAGCAGGAAGATGTAAACATACATGTAAATAAAAATATTATATGTACTAAGAACAGAAATTTGTATTATAACCTCTGAGAAGTAGTATATAAATGAAGCATTTAAACCAATATGCCAGTAACTGAGATAACAGATAATAAAGATTAACTATGAGGAGGAGGGATTGTAGATGGAGCATTTGAACTAGAGGAACTAGAGGAAATAGAATGCACTTACTTAATGGAAGCATAAAAGTACGATATGTGTATATATATGTATATACATATACATATATACATATATATACATGTATATATATACATATATACGTACATATATATGTATATATATATATATAGAGAGAGAGAGAGAGAGAGAGAGAAAGATTTCTTCAAACACAAAGAACAAAATTATGTTATTTCTAAGAAAATTGAAGGAACTGGAGATCATAACTTTTATCAAAGTATGTCAAACTTAGAAAAATACTATATGATTTCCCTCATATGTGGAAAGCAAAAGGAAAAAAAATGGACTCCATGAAGTTAGAAAAGACACCAGTAGGGCAGAAGAAAAGGATCAGGGAGAAAGGAGATGAGAGGAGAAAGGAGGTACGGGAGAATAAAGCTGATCATTTTATATTTTTATGTATGAAAAAATATGCCACAATTTCTCCCTTGTATAGATGGTCAGTTATCATTATTTGAAGTTACTTTCTAAAAAATTGTCACAAACATTGAATTAGTAAATACTGAGCTATCCCTTCTAGGGGAAATATAGAATTGAGCTTATGCTCAAAATATTTTTATTAGTTTTGATTTATATGTGTTTCTGCTAAAGACACATTATTTAAAATACACTGTTGGTTTATTAACTTTGAACTTATGTTCAACAAAACTGTAACTCATTCCAAAAGGAAGTTTATTTGACACATGTATTTTCTCCATGAGGCATTTCATAACCTTCTTGAGCTTAGGAAAACGAGAATGCACATCAGCTCTATGATTGGGACACATTTTAAACAGTGAAATCATGAGGAAAAAGCACTAAATGTAACACTAAATCACAAAAAGTAATCCTTGTCTGTAATATGGAGCTTAAACAAGAAGATAGAACATGGGACTGAGGATATAGCTCATTGGTAGAGTGCTTGCCTCTGCATGCACAAGGCCCTTGGTTCAATCCCAGTCACCAACAAAAGAAAACAAAACAAAAAAAAAAAAAAAAAAAAAAAAAAAAAAACCCTAGAATATCATTCAACCTCACTTAGGAACATACATGATTTTTAGAGTTGGAAGTAAATTTCAGTGAGTAGAGGAATTTACAAATATAGAGTATGTGAACAATGAGGATTGACTATTATTATGGTTTGGATAAGTATCCCCCAAAGGTCCATGTACTAAAGGCTTGGTCCCCAGGGTGGTGCTATTGGGAGGACCTGTGGTCTATAAGAAGTGGGACCTAGTTAGAAGTCATTAGGTTTCTGGGGGCATGCCCATGAAGGGGGAGCCTACTTCCTTCCTGTCGTTTTTTCTTTTCTTTTCTTTTCTTTCTCTCTCTCTCTCTCTCTCTCTCTCTCTCTTTCTTTCTTTCTTTTTTTTTTTGGGTTCCTTGATGATGAAGTGAGCACTTTGCTCCACAGCATGCTCCTGCCATACATGTGCAAAAGTTTTTGGGGTTTGAACAAGTAGAACATCCCAAACTGAGAGCCCAAAATAAGCTTTTTCTCTTTATAAGTTATTTGTATCAGGTATCTTTTGTACAGCAACAGAAAGCTGACTGATAGTACTTTATATTCAAATAATTCAGGAATGGCAAGAGGAAGCAGTTAAGTAGTTTTTCTTGTACTTCCCCTAAATGCAAAATCATAATTGTTCCCTGCTAATAAACAAACAAACAAAAAACAATGATCAAATTATTTATAACTGTATGGGTGGGAAATTATATTGAAATTTCAGTAATCATTGGGAGCCAAGTTAGGATGGCAGAATCTTATAAATAAATGTGTTAATGACATTTATTTCTAGACTTAAAACTATCCAGGTAGCAAACATCTTAGAGATTGTCTAATACTGGAATGATTGAATTTAAATAAAAATTTGTTTTAATTACTAGTGATGAAGTATAAATTGAATCATTTTTTACTAAATTTGATATATTGTTAATATAGAGCCCTCACAACTCAGAGCTAGATGTCAATTTTATTTTTAGAAAGCACATAGCATAAATTTTAAGTGGTTTGGTTTTATTTCAGATTAATTTACACCTATATCAGAGAAGAATTTTACCACCTGTGACTTGCCAAAGTTAATTTATACCAAACTTATAAGACCTTTGGAAAGTAAACCAATGCAGGTTCAACATGTTAATCCTATCATAATTATGGAATAATTCACCATGTTGTATGAGAATCATTGCCATAAAATATAGCCATAATAGAATGAAATCAAACCCTATTTTTTAAACTTACATTACAAATATATTACTTTCCAAACCAATATTTTAACTAGACCAATATTTTTTTAACTGCACTTAAAAAGGAAAACAATGCTCTTTTTTTGTGAATTGTCAAATTTAAAAGAAATATTAAGGAAGATAATTACCCCACCCCACATTTGTGGAAAATGTGATAGTTAGCAAAAGCTAAATCATCCCATGAATATTCTCTAATGGTTTGAAGAATTAAATGTCTTCAATTAATCCATCCAAGGCATTCTTTTCCTTATCATTATACACATTTCTTGAATGGATTAGCAATAATAATAGTCAATTAATCTTGAACAGTTAAGATTTGATTTTAAACTAATATACCAGCAAGAAAACAAAGTAACATGTCACGTCCAGATTATGAAACTCTTTTAAATATAGTATATGGATGTGAATATCTTAAGTATGGAGCAATTAAAACACCTGCTTCTCTTTGAAAGAAAATGGTGTACAGGGTACTAGAATCACCTATAATTCTTTGTATATATGTGAGATTTTTAATTGCCAATCACATTACCATTGGAGTTGTAAAGAAAAGGAAAGAAGGTCTGGGGTTGTGGCTCAGTGGTGGAGCACTCGCCTAGCATGTGTGAGGCACTGGGTTTGATTCTTAGCATCATATAATAATCAATTAATTAATTAATTAAAGATCCACTGGCAACTAAAATAATATTTTTTAAAAAAGGAAGAAAAAGATCAGTTTTTTGTTTTGTTGTTGTTGTTGTTGTTGGCACGGTGCTGGGGTTTGAACCCAAGGCCTTGTGCATATGAAACAAGCACTCTACCAACTGAGATATATCCCAGCCCTTCGAAAAAGTCATTTTAAGAAAGACTACATAAAACCCTTAGATTTTAACCAATACGTAAATAAGATAATAATAAAAAATCATGTTTATACTATGTTTTTACAATCAATCCATTATTTTTCCACTGGTTCATTTTAGTTGTACATGACAGTAAAATCCATTCTGAATAATCATACAAGCATGGAATATATCTTATTCTAATTAAGATCCCATTCTTGAGGATGCACACATGGTAGAATTCACTGTGGTGTTTTCCTATACATACATAGGAAAATTATGGAGCCAACATAGGTGTCTTTCAATGGATGAATGGATAAAGAAAATGTAATATATATACACAATCCATTATTATAAACATGTGAAATGTATGCCTTTGTTTATTATTATTTCATACTATTTCTAGTATATAAATTTCTTACATTTGAAAGAATGATTTCTGCAAGAGTTCCCTAGTTCAAACTACAAAGAGAAAACAAACAATAAACGGGGTGACTTAATAATCTGAGCTTCAGAGTATACAAGTATCTTTTGTACCATTTTAATTCTTGCAAATTAAAAATTATTCCAATTTGAAAATTAAGAAAAATAATACTTGTAATTACCTTAGAATACTAGTTTTCCTTATATTTTCAATTTTCAGTTAAAAAGATCTATAAAAGATGTAGAAATGTTAAATTATTTGATTAAAGTCAACTAATTTATACTTGAATAAATTTGGAAAGTAGAGCTAGCATCTGAAGAAAGCAGACATCCTTAATCTCAGTTCTATAAATCAAACACATGTGTAGTGTTAAAAAAATTAAAGAACTTGAATGTATCAGATTTTATTTGAACAAAGAATGATTCATAAATCTTGTAGCATCCTGAGCCAGAGAGAGCTCCACCCAGAAATTTAACAATGAATTTCTAAAGGATGGATGCAGAAGCAAAGTTTTTTTTTTTTAAATATTTATTTATTTGCTTTTAGTTGTACACAATGTGTTTTTACTTGGTGCTGAGGATCAAACCTGGGCCGCGCATGTGCTAGGCAAGCGCCCTACTGCTGAGCCACAACCCCAGCCCACAGAAGCAAAGTTTGAGAAATCACCCAACTGGCAACAGCTAGACATCTGCCTAATTTGGGCATGATGTAATGAGCTGATATCTGGTGATAGACAACTCCGGCTGATTGTAATCGACTGAAACTGGGTTGTTATACTCCTAAATTTTGGTTTGTTAGCCCAACCCAAATTTAATAGTAGGCACTGCTTCTGGAACTTCAGTTTTTATTTTTAAATACTTTACCCTTAAATTGCCCAGCCTTAACGTCAGAGCAAAAGTTACAGATATGGTGTTGGAATCATCACTTATGGAATTTTCCCTTATAATGGATCTTTGCCAATGTTCTTCACAGCCATGCTTCAGTCATTGCTTATTCAAGATGACTAATGCTGGGTTACTCCCAATAATATTTCTTTCTAAGAGAATTGAAATGATGCCATGATTTTTACAGTAACCACACAAAATGCTAGAAAATGACAATTTTATGCAACATATAAAAAAGATGCTACTATTGACTTCATATATTGACACAGTTTTATGTATTTCATTATCTTTATGTCTGACCTATGTGTCTTCTAGTTATATATTTATCTTCTAAAATTCACCAAGAATTATGAACATTTAAGCTTAAATAAATTTAAATAAGGAAAACGTGTATCAGACTATAAATATCCCCATATTTTAATACATCAAGCTTTGATGTAGGTCGTGAAATTAACCAATGAATTGATATTTATTACTTTTTATTAGTGGGGAATTTCAAGAGCCAAAATAATACATGGAGACAAAATATTTAATTGGGAAATGTGGCAAAAATGCATGAGCAATGAGCACTTTGTAGATAACCTTTCTCTCTGCATACTAAATTAAAATATTAGATAATTTCAAAATATGTATGCACAGTATAGCTCTGGAGGATAGAGAACAGCCTATCTTCCTACTAAGCACTTAAAATTGTTTTTAATATTATTATCCAATAAAATAAAGCAGTTATAGACAGTAAAATACCAAGTGATTGCTAAATTATTCAACGACATATTTGGGCCTTTGACAAAGTTTAAGTGGTTAGCAGATTAATGAAAGAAAACTTCAAAGAAGAATCTGACAAGAGACAACAGAGAGGGAGCCGGGACATTCGTGCACCTCTGGACAGCGAAATACAACATTCTCCGGACCACGACGAGCAGGGGCAGAGTCACAGCGGTCCACAGTCCGAAGCAGCGCTGTCTGTGCTGCAGGCAGGTGCAGCTGCCCAATAACATCCCGGCAAGGAGACATCCACCCAGCGGCTTTGAAACTGATCTTCGAGGAAGGACAGAAAGAGGCCTAGAGGCGTGGGCGGTGTCCACGTAGAGCTCTTTTGCACGGCTTACCAAGCCGATCCCGCATGCTCTGGACTGACACAAGAGTCTGCCGAGCTGCTGTTGAATGGGAGGAGAACACCGCCATCTTTGAGAAGTACAGTGGCTGACCCAGACAAAGGGGAAAAGTCAGAAGGGCAGAACACCAGCAGACATCCAGGGAGCTGCCAGAGCTCTGAAGGCAGCACACACCTGGGTGAGGCTCGGGTAACCAGCAGGGGAGGGCGTGTCTGAGGCCAGTGCAGAGGCCACAGAAGCTACAACTGTGGGTGGGCGTGGGGAAAGGGTGCCTTCTAGAGGGTCCCCTTCCCGGTGCCATTCATCTGCTGACACAGAACCCCCCGAGCCACTCCTCCACTGAGCCATTCTGCTGCTGGCCTAGGGTGCAGCCTTGACTCCACTGACAGGGCCGCAGACTGTCTGGACGTGGTCCGATGCAGTTGGCTTAAACTGGAAAGGAAAAAAGAGGGGTGCTTCCCAGGGCCAATTTTGTTTGAGACTTGGGGATCGACTTTTTTTTTTTTTTTTGGTTGGTTTGCTTGTTTTATTGGTTTTCGGGGTTATTTTTGTTTGTTTGTTGGTTGGTTGGTTGGTTGGTTGGTTTTTCTTTCTCTTTTTTTGGCTTTATTTTGTTTGGCTTTTTTTGCATTGATTTTCAGTATGTTTGTTTGTTTGCTTCTGCTCCTTTATTCTTTCCTTCTTTTCTTCCTTCTAACTTTTGCATCTTTTCTTCCTCCTTCATCTTTCATATTTACACCCTGACAGTGCATACTAAACAGAGGCAAAAACAAGTTTTACGCAGAACTTGGGATTTCTAGAACTGGCACAATTGAACTGGATAGCAAAGCGGTGTTATATATAGTTTACTCTCTATTTTCTTGATTCTCTCTCCTCTATTTTACACCAATTTCTACTCTTTTATCATTTTTTTCGTTTCCATCTTACTTTATATATAAATTGGTCTTTCCACCTAATTGTCTACTCCATTCTCTTTCTTCTCTCATCTACTGATACTAAACCACTTCCACTAAACCACTTCAATAGAACTCCCTATTCATACCTTCCAAGAAAGAACAATTCAAGACACTTCCTTCTTCCTAAACATAACACCTCTGTATACAATACTTGAAGCTATAAAACCCCATCAGAAGCGTACAGAGTAAATTGGAAATAATATCTGGGTTAACCAAATTTGTACATTGTGATCAAACTTGGAGTTTCAGAATAGAAAGTGATAGGTTTTAAAGTGTAAAGAAATTATAAGGGGATCTGATAGCATTGTACTACAGGAACAACATAAGGCTTTAAGGTAAAATCGAAATAGTCAAGGTCCCACAGTGCAGGAAGAAAAGACACACAAGCAACATGAAAAAACAAGGGAAGAAAGTGACACAAACAAATCAAGATAACTCATCAGTAGATTCCATAGCAAACACAGTTGGTCAAACGCCAGAGATGGAATTTAGAAATTACATATTCCAAATGTTTAGGGAACTTAAAAATGAACTCAAAAATGAGATGAGGGAGCAAGTACAGGAGGCAAAAGATCATTTTGACAAAGAACTCCAAAAACAAATACAGGAAATAAAAGATTACTTCAATAGGGAAATAGAGGCTCTAAAGAGAAACCAAACAGAAATTCCAGAAATGAAAGAAGCAATAAACCAAAATTAAAAGTTCAATTGAAAGCATCTCCAACAGAGTAGACCACTTGGAAGAAAGAACCTCAGACAATGAAGACAAAATATATGTCCTAGAGAAGAATTTAGACTATACAGCAAAACTCGTTGGAAATCAAGAACATAACATCCAAGAATTATGGGACAGCATAAAAAGACCAAACTTGAGAGTGATTGGCGAAGAGGAAGGGGCAGAGTTTCAAGCCAAAGGAATGAGTAATTTATTTAACAAAATAATTACAAAAAATTTTCCAAACTTGAGGAATGAATGGGAAAACCAAGTTCAAGAGGCATACTGAACACCAAACAAACAAAATCTCAACAGATCCACACCAAGACACATTATAATGAAAATGCCTAATATACTGATCAAGGAGAGAAAACTAAAAGCCACAAGAGAAAGGAAGCAGATTACATATAGGGGGAAACCAATCAGACTATGTTCAGATTTTTCAACCCAGAGCTTAAAAGCAAGAAGATCCTGGAATAGCATATTTCAAGCTCTGAAAGAAAAGGGATGTCAACCAAGAATCTTATATCCAGCAAAATTGAGCTTTAAATTCGAAGATGAAATAAAAACTTTCCACGACGAGCAAAAACTAAAAGATTTGGCATCTTGAAAGCCAGCACTTCTGAACATCCTGGGCAACATTTTTCATGAAGAAGAAGAGAAAGATATCAATGAAAATCAACAAAGGGAGATATTAAACTAAGGGAAATACCAATCAGAAGAGAAACCAAATCAAGCTAACGACCATAATTCAAATAAAAATTGATGGGAATAAAAATCACATCTCAATAATAACCCTGAATGATAATGGCCTAAACTCACCAATCAAAAGACACAGATTATCAGAATGGATTAAAAGAAACGACCCAACAATTTGCTGTCTCCAAGAAACATACCTCATAGAAAAAGACATCAACAGACTGAAAGTGAAAGGCTGGGAAAAGTCTTATCACTCACATGGCCGGCGGAAAAAAGCGGGGGTTTCCATTCTCATATCAAATAATGTAGACTTCAAACCAAAACTAATCAAGAGGGACAAAGATGGATATTTCTTACTACTCAAGGGAACCATTCATGAAAAGGATATAACAATCATAAATCTATATGCCCCAAATAATGGAGCACCTACATTCATCAAACAAACTCTTCTCAAGTTCAAGAGTAAAATAGACCACAACACAGTTATTCTAGGGGACTTAAACACACCTCTCTCACCAATGGATAGATCATCCAAACAAAAGCTAAACAAAGAAACTTTAAGCCTCCTTAAAACAATTAACAACTTAGACCTAATGGACATATATAGACTATTTCATCCCTCAGTAAACGAATACACTTTTTTCTCAGCAGCACATCGCTCTTTGTCCAAAATAGACCATATATTAGGTCATAAGGAAACTCTCAGCAAGTATAAAAAAATAGAGATACTACCCTGCATTCTATCAGACCATAAAGGGATGAAATTGGAAATCAACGACAAAACAAGGATTCAGAAAACTACTCTAACAACTGCAAGCTAAACAATATGCTACTGAATGAACAAGGGGTTGAAGAAGACATCAAAGAGGAGATTAAACAATTCCTAGAGCTAAATGAGAACACAGATACAACGTATAGAAATCTCTGGGACACTATGAAGGCAGTAGTAACAGGAAAATTCATTGCACTGAGTTCATTCCTTAAGAGGGAAAAAAAACCAACAAAAAAATGACATAACATCACAGCTCAAAGCACTAGAAAAAGAAGAGCAGACCAACACCAAGAGCAGTAGAAGACAGGAAATAATTAAAATCATAGTAGAAATTATTGAAATCGAGACTAAGGAAACCATTCAAAGAATTGACAAAACTAAAAGTTGGTTCTTTGAAAAAATAAACAAAATTGACAGACCCTTAGCAATGCTAACAAAAAGAAGAGAAAAAATTCAAATTACTAACATTCGTGATGAAAAAGGGAATATCACAACAAACACCTAAAAGATACAGAAAATAATTAGAAATTACTTTGAAAACTTATATTCTAATAAAACAGAAAATATTGAAAACATTAACAGATTTCTTGAGTCGTATGATTTGCCTAAACTGGAAATGGAGGCTATACACAACTTAAACAGACCGATTACAAGTGAAGAAATAAAAGATGCCATCAAAAAGCTACCAACAAGGAAAAGTCCAGGACCTGATGGGTTTACAGCCGAGTTCTATAAGACTTTCAAAGAAGAACTAATACCAATGCTCTTCAAACTATTTCAAGAAATAGAAAAAGAGGGAGCTCTTCCAGACTCTTTCTATGAGGCCAATATCACATTAATTCCAAAGCCAGGCAAAGACACATCCAAAAAGAAAATTTCAGGCCCATATCTTTAATGAACATAGATGCAATAATCCTCAACAAAATCCTGGCAAATCGGATACAAAAACATATCAAAAAGATAGTGCACCACTATCAAGTGGGGTTTATTCCAGGGATGCAAGGCTGGTTCAACATTCGGAAATCAATAAACATAATACATCACATCAATAGACTTAAAGACAAAAATCATATGATCATCTCAATAGACGCAGAAAAAGCATTTGACAAAATTCAACACCCATTTATGTTCAAAACACTGGAAAAAATAGGAATATCAGGAACATATCTCAACATTATAAAAGCTATTTATGCAAGGCCCCAAGGTAACATTATCTTAAATGGAGAAAAATTGAAAGCATTCCCTCTAAAAACTGGAACAAGACAGGGATGCCCCCTTTCACCACTGCTATTTAACATAGTACTGGAAACTCTGGCCAGAGCAATTAGACAGACGAAAGAAATTAAAGGGATCCAGATAGGAAAAGAAGAGCTCAAATTAGCACTATTTGCTGATGACATGATAATATACCTAGAAGACCCAAAAAACTCTACCAGAAAACTTTTACAACTAGTGAATGAATTTGGCAAAGTTGCAGGATACAAAATCAATACCCATAAGTCAAAGGCATTTTTGTACATCAGCGACAAAGCCTCTGAAAGGGAAATGATGAAAATGACCCCATTTACAATAGCATCTAAAAAAAATAAAATACCTGGGGATCAACCTAATGAAAGAGGTGAAAGACCTCTATAACGAAATTTATAGAACACTAAAGAAAGAAATTATAGATGAACTCAGAAGATGGAAAGACCTACCTTGCTCTTGGATAAGTAAAATTAATATTATCAAAATGTCCATACTACCAAAAGCATTATACAGATTTAATGCAATTCCAATCAAAATCGCAATGTTATTCTTCAAAGAAATAGAAATAGCAGTCATGAAATTCATCTGGAAAAATAAGAGACCCAGAATAGCCAAAGCAATCCTGAGCAAGAAAAGTGAAGCAGAGGGCATCACCATACCGAACCTTAAATTATACTATAGAGCAATAGTAACTAAAACAGCATGGTATTGGCACCAAAACAGACTGGTGGACCAATGGTACAGAATTGAGGACACAGAGACTAATACATTTAAATTCAGCTATCTTATATTAGACAAAGGCGCCAAAAATATACAGTGGAGAAAGGATAGCCTCTTCAACAAATGGTGCTGGGAAAACTGGAAATCCGTATGCAACAAATTGAAATTAAACCCTTATCTCTCACCATGCACAAAACTCAATTCAAAGTGGATCAAGGAACTAGGAATTAGACCAGAGACAATACGCCTAATAGAAGAAAAAGTAAGCTCCAATTTCCAACATGTCAGATTAGGCCCCAAGTTCCTTAATAAGAATCCTGTAGCGCAAGAATTACTACCAAGAATTAATCAATGGGATAGATTCAAACTAAAAAGCTTCTTCTCAGCAAAAGAAACAATCAGTGAGGTGAATAGAGAGCCAACTAATTGGGAACAAATATTTAATACATGCACATCAGACAGAGCACTAATTTCTCGAATATATAAAGAACTTTAAAAACTTTACACCAAAAAAGCAAATAACCCAATCAATAAATGGGCTAAGGAATTGAGAAGACACCTCTCAGAAGAAGATACACGATTAATCAACAAATACATGAAAAAATGTTCAACATCACTGGCAATCAGAGAAATGCAAATCAAAACTCTCTAAGATTTCACTTCACTCCAGTCAGAATAGCAGCTATCAAGAACACAAGCAATAATAAATGTTGGAGAGGATGTGGGGATAAAGGCACACTCATACATTGCTGGTGGGACTGCAAAATGGTGCAATCATTATGTAAAGCAGTATGGAGATTATTTGGAAAACTGGGAATGGAACCACCCTATGACCCAGCCATCCCACTCCTGGGTCTATTCCCAAAGGACTTAAAAACAGCATATTACAGTGACACAGCTATCTCAATGTTTGTAGCTGTGCAATTCACAATTGCTAGGTTGTGGAACCAACCTAGATGTCCCTCAGTAGATGAGTGGATTAAGAAAATGTGGTATATATATGCACAATGGAATTTTACTCAGCAATAAAAGAAAATAAATTAACGGCATTTGCAGGTAAATGGATGAAGTTGGAAGACATAATGCTAAGTGAAGTTAGTCAGTCTCAAAAATCCAAGTACCAAATGTTTTCTCTGATATAAGGAGGCTAGTTCATAGTATTGTTGGATGGGGGGGTACATAGGAGGACTAGAGGAACACTAGAATGGTCAAAGTGAAGGGAGGGGAAGGGAGGGAGCAAGGGGGGAGGGAGGGGAAGAAAAGGAAAAAAATAGAAATAAGAAAAGGTGGTTGAATGACATGGATATCATTTTCCTAACTGCATGATTGAAGACCTGAATTGTACGAATATACTTTGTATACAAACAGTTGTATGTAAAAAGATGCTAAATACAAGCACTATGAGTTGTACATAGTAAAAATTATTTAAAAAAAAGATTTCATCTTACACCAGTCAGAATGGCAGCTATTAAGAACACAAACAACAATAAATGTTGGAGAGGATGTGGAGAAAAAGGCACACTCATACATTGTTGGTGGGACTGCAAAATGGTGCAGCCAATATGGAAAGCAGTATGGAGATACCTTGGAAAACTTGGAATGGAACCACCTTATGACCCAGCTATCCCACTCCTTGGTCTTTACCCAAAAGACATGAAAACAGCATACTACAGGGACACAGCCACATCAATGTTTATAGCAGCACAATTCACAATAGCTAAACTGTGGAATCAACCTAGATGCCCTTCAGTAGATGAATGGATAAAGAAAATGTGGTATAAACACACAATGGAATATTACTCAGCAATAAGACAGGATAAAATCATGGCATTTGCAGGAAAATGGATGGAGTTAGAGAATATAATGCTAATTGAAGTTAGCCAATCCCAAAAAGCCAAATGCCAAATGTTTTCTCTGATATAAGGAGGCCAATTCACAGGTGGGTTGGGATGGGGAGCATAGGAGGATTAGAGGAACACTAGAATGGCCAATGGGGAGGGAAGGGAACGGAGGGGGCAAAAGGGTGAAGGAAAAAATAAAAGATGGTAGAATGAGATGGATATCATTACCCTAAGTGCATGTATGAAGTCACGAATGGTGTGAATATACTTTGCATACAACCAGAGATTTGTAAAAAAGTGCTCTATATGTGTAATATGAAATGTAATGCATTCTGCTGTCATTTATATCATCTTAGAATAAAAAATAATTTAAAAAAAAAGAAAAAAAAAAGAATCTGACAAGACTCTGTACTTCGTATATAATACTTAATATAATACTCTTTCATTCCCTATTGTTGCTGCCTGCAGCTGCTGCCGCCTGCAGCAACAATACCGAGGGAAAGAATTCGGAGGCGGACTGGAAATGAGTAAGTTCTTTATTCTGCTTTCTCTTCTGACTTCTCTCTCCAACTCCAACTCCAACAACCCCCAACTCCAACTCTACCTGGTTAAATACTCTTCACCTTAACAAGTATACACGTGTCACAAGCTCAACTTACAGGTGCGTCACACAGTGTTCAAGGGCACAGAAAGATTCTTAGTTGATTACAATAAGGTCAGGAGAAAACAATTAAACACCTCCTCTTTTGCTCTCAGCCAGCCGCCATCTTAGCTACCTCCTCATTAAGGCTCTTACACCCTATCCTTTCTGCACATTGCTACAGGAGAACTTGGGGTATACTTTAGAATAGAGGTCTGTAAACTTCTTCATGAAATGCGTCAAAGAGTTAAACTTTTATGTCTTTGTGTGCCATACAACCTCTGCTCAACTCTGTGATTGCAGCACCAATCAGCAATAAATAAATGGACAAAGCCTATCTTCTAATAGAACTTAATTTCCAAAGTGAGTTTGCACCAGATTTGGCTGTGTATACACAAAATATTAATGACCACTGACCTAGAACAAACATTCAAAAAAGATGAAAACAAAAAAATGGCAAACATGCCCCAGGAAAACAAAATAAAGAGAAAACACAAAATTGTGGCATTTTAATAGGTTGTTTCTTATGAAGAGAATATATTAATTTACTTCATTTTTTTTTCTAACAGGAAGTTCTCTGTACCTATCCCTCACCTTTTCCTGATATTGACATCTTGCATAACTATAATATAATATAGAAATTAAAATGACTGTACTCTAAAAACATCAAGATTTCACCAGTTTGATATGCCCTCATTTGTGCATATATAGTTCTAGTCATTTTTTTGCATATGTATATGCATTCGTGTAACTACTACTACAATAAAAAATAAAGGATAGTTTCATCACCACAGAGCTCCCATGTTCTATCTATTTATGGGCACATTCATTGCCCTAAAACTCCAAACTCTAACCCCAGGGAACTACTAAACTGTTTCCTTCTGTAACCTTCTAAGATTCACTTTTTAAATTCATATTTTAATTGACTGATAATAATTTTAAAACTTTTTGGAGTACTTTAAGATGATGCGTAATCTAAATATTCTGAGTTAATCATTACACAATGTATCAAAGACTGGCTTTTTTGTGGCTAGTTCTTTTTGTAAAATTTTTTTTTAGTTATTGGTAGACCTTTATTTTATTCATTTATATGTAGTGCTGAGAATTGAACCCAGTGCATCACACATGTCAGGCAGGTGCACTAATGCTGAGCCCCCGCCCCAGCCCAGAGGCTAGTTCTTTATTAGAGGAAACATATCCTTTCTCTTGCCTTAACATTCAGTCTCTTGTTTTTTTTAAATTTAATCTAATTTTATATTTTACACAAATAGAGCACAACTTTTCATTTCTCTGGTTGTACATGATGTAGAGTCACCCCATTTGTGCAAATATACCAATACATACCCATACATAGTGTAATAGTGTCCATCTCATTCTACCATCTTATCTCCCAACACTCACTCCACTCCTCTCCCTTCCCTCTGCTCAATGCAAAGTTCCTCCATTCTTCTCTCCCCACTCTGCCATTATGGATCAGCATCCACTTATCAGACAAAACATTTTGACTTTGGTTTTTTTGTATTGGCTTACTTCACTTAGCATGATATTCCATCCATTTACCTGTAAATACCATAATTTCATTCTTCTTTAATGCTGAGTAATATTCCATTGTATACATATACCACAGTTTCTTTATCCATTCATCTGTTGAATGGCATCTAGGTTGCTTCCATGGTTTAGTTATTGTGAACTGAGTTACTATAAACATTGAGGTGGCTGGCATCACTGTAGTATGCTGATTTTAAGTTGTTTGAGTATAAACCGAGGTGTGGGATAGCTGGGTCAAATGGTGGTTCCATTCCCAGTTTTCTAAGAAATTTCCATACTGCTTTCCAGAGTGGTTGCACTAATTTGCAATCCTACCAGCAATGTATGAGTGTACATTTTTCCCCACATCATCACCAGAACTTATTTTTGCTTGAATTCTTGATAATTGCCATTTTGATTTGCATTTCTCTAATTGCAAGAGATGTTGAAGAGTTTTTCACAAATTTGTCGATCAATTGTATATCATCTTCTGTGAAGTGCCTGATCATTTCCTTAGCCCATTTATTGATTAGGTTTTTTTTTTTTTTGGTGTTGAGTATTTTTTGAATTCTTTATATATCCTGGAGATTAGTGTTCTATCTGATCTGCATGTGGTAAATATTTTCTCCCATTCTGTTGGCTCTCTCTTAACATTACTGATTGTTTCCTTTGCTGCAAAAAAAGCTTTTTCATTTGAATCCATCCCATTTATTGATTTTTGACTTTATTTCTTGTGCTTTAGGAGTGTTGTTAAGGAAGTCCGTGCCTAATCTTATGTGATGAAGATTTGGGTCTACATTCTCCTCTACTAGGCATAGGGTCTCTTGTCTAATTCCTAGGTCCTTGATCCACTTTGAGTTGAGTTTTGTGCAGGATGAGAGAGAGGGGTTTAGTTCCATTTTGCTGCATGTGGATTTCCAGTTTTCTCAGCACCATTTGTTGAAGAAGCTATCTTTTCTCCAATGTGTGTATTTGATGCCTTTGTCTAGTATGAGATAACTGTATTTATGTGGGTTTGTCTCTGTGTCTTCTATCCAGGACCACTGGCTGACATTTCTATTCTGGTGCCAATACCATGCTGTTTTTGTTACTGTCACTCTGTAGTATAGTTTAAGGTCTGGTATTGTGATGCCTCCTATTTCACTCTTCTTGTTACGGATTGCTTTGGCCATTCTGGGTCTCTTATTTTCCAAATGAATTTCATGATTGCTTTTTCTATTTCTATGAGGAATATTATTGGGATTTTGATTGGAATTGCATTGAATCTGTATAGTGCTTTTGGTAGTATGTCCATTTGACAATATTAATTTTGCCTATCAAAGAACATGGGAGATCTTTCCATCTTCTAAGGTCTTCTTTAATTTCTCTCTTTAGTGTTCGGTAGTTTTTCATTGTAGAGGTCTTTCACCTCTTTTGTTAAGTTGATTCCCAAGTATATTATTTATTTTTTGAGGCTGTTGTGAATGGGGTAGCTTTCCTAATTTCTCTTTCATAGGATTTGTCACTGATGTACAGAAATGCATTTGATTTATGGGTGTTGATTTTATATCCTGCTACTTTGCTGAATTCATTTATTAATTCTAGAAGTTTTCTGGTGGAGTTTAGGTACAGAATCATGTCATCAGAAAATACTGACACTGTGATTTCTTCTTTTTTCTATTCATGTCCCTTTAATTTCTTTTGTCTGTCTAATTGCTCTGGCTAGAGTTTCAAGGTGTATGTTGAATATAAGTGGTCAAAGAGGGCATCCCTGTCTTGTTTCAGTTTTTAGATGGAATGCTTCCAATTTTTCTCCATTTAGAATGATGTTGGCCTTGGGTTTAGCATAGATAGCTTTAACAATGTTGAGGTATGTTCTTACTATTCCTAGTTTTTGTAGTGTTTTGAACATGAAGGAGTGCTACATTTTGTCAAATGCTTTCTCTGCATCAATTCATGTAATCATATGATTTTTATCTTCATATAATTCTTATCTTTAACTATATTGATGTGATGAATTATATTTATTGATTTCCATATTTTGAACCAACCTTGCATCCCTGGAATGAACCCCACTTGATTATGGTGCACTATTTTTAATATGTTTTTGTATGTAATTTGCCAGAATTTTATTGATAATTTTTGCATCAATGTTAATCAGGGAAATTGGTTTGAAATTTTCTTCCTTTGATGTGTCTGTGCCTGGATTTGGTATCAGGATGATACTGGCTTCATACAATGAATTTGGAAGGGTCCCTTACTTTTCTATTTCATGGAATAATTTGAGGAGTATTGGTATTAATTCTTCTTTGTGTGTCTTATAGAACAAAGCTGTGAATCCATCTGGTCCCAGGCTTTTCTTGGTTGGTAAGCTTTTGATGGCGTCTTTTATTTCCTTGCTTGAAATTGATCTATTTAAATTGTGTATGTCCTCTTGACTCAGTTTGGATTGATAATATTCCTCTAGAAATTTGTCGGTGTAATCAAGGTTTTCTACTTACTGGAGTATAAATTTCCAAAATAGTTTCTAACTCACTTCTGTATTCAATAGTGTCTTTCATGGTATTTCCTTTTTCATCATGAATTTTAGTAATTTGAATTTTTTCTCTCCTCCTTTTCTTTAGGGTGGCTAAGGGTTTGTCAATTTTATTTATTTTTTCAAAGGACCAGCTTTTTGTTTTGTCAATTTTATAAATTATTTCTTTTGTTTCAATTTCACTGATTTCTGCCCTGCTTTTAATTATTTTCTGTCTTCTTATAATTTGGTTTTAGTTTGTTCTTTTTTTCCCACTCACAGGGCTTAGAGATGTGCTGTCAGGTGTTTATTTGTTGACTTTTTATTCTTTTAACGAATGAGCTTAATGCTTAACTTTCCTTTTAGCACTGCCTTCATAGTGTCCCATAGATTTTGATAAGCTATATCAGAGTTCTCATTTACCTCTAAAAATTTTTTTAATGCCTCACTGATGCCTTCTGTTATCCATGCATCATTCAATATAATTTTATTTAGTCTCCAGGTGTTGAAGTAGTTTCCATTTTTTTATTTCATCATTGATTTCTAATTTCATTCTATTATGTTCAGATAGAATGCAGGATAGTATCTCTATGTTTTTGTATTTGCTAAGACTTGCTTTGTGGCATAACATATGGTCTATTTTGGAGATGGATCCCTGTGCTGCTGGGAAGAAAGTGTATTTGCTCATTTATGGATGGAATATTCTATATGTGTCTGTTAAATCCAAATTTTTTATTGTATTATTGAGTTCTATAATTTCTTTGTTTAGTTTTTGTTTGGAAGATCTATCCAGTGGTGAGGAGTATATGAAAGTCACCCAGTATTATTGTATTGTTGTCTATTTGATTCTTCCAGTTTAGAGGTGTTTGTTTGGTATACATAGATGTCCCATTGTTTGGGGCATAGATATGTATGATTGTTATTTCTTGTTGATATATGAATCCCTTAAGCAGTACGAAATGTCCTTCTTTATCCCTTTTTACTAATTTTGGTTTGACATCCTCTTTATCTGAAATGAGGATTGAAACCCCTGCTTGTTTACATGGTCCATGTGAGTGGTACATTTTTTTCACCATTTCACCTTCAGTCTCTGGATGTCTTTTCCTGTGAGATGAGTCTCTTTAAGGCAGCATATTGATGGGTCTCTTTTTTTTTTAAATCCAATCTGTCAGTATATGTCTTTTAATTGGTGGGTTTAGGCCATTCACATTCAGGGTTATTATTGAGACATGATTGTATTCCTGAACCATTTGGTTTATTTTTGGTTTTAAACTTGAGTTGGTTTTTCCTTTTATTGGCCTTTTTTTTGTGTGTAGTTCCCCCTTTGCTGTTTTTTATTGTTATTTTTTATTTCTTTCTCCTGGAATATTTTGCCAAGGATGTTCTGTAAGTGTAGGCTTTCTAGTTGTAAATTTGTTTATCAGGGAAGGTTTTTATTTCATCATCAAATCTAAAGCTTAATTTTGCTACATATAAGAATCTTGGTTGACATCTATTTTCTTTCAGAACTTGGTATACATTGTTCCAGGCCTTCTAGCTTTGAGGGTCTAGGTTGAGAAATCCCGATTGGTCTCCCCCTATATGTAATCTGATTCCTTTCTCTTTCAGCCTTTAAAATTCTATCCTTATCCTGTATGCTAGGCATTGTCATTATAATGTGCCTTGGTGTAGATCTGTTGCTATTTTGTACATTTGGTGTCCTATTGGCCTCTTGTATTGGATTTTCCAATTCATTCTTCAGGCTTGGGAAATTTTATGATATTATTTCATTGAATAGATGATTGCTTATTCCTTTGGTTTGTATCTCTATGCTTTCCTCTATCCCAATAATTCTTAAATTTGGTCCTTTCGTGTGATCCCATAATTCTTAGATGTTCTACTCATGGTTTCTTACCATCTTCACTGTTTGGTCAACTTTATTTTCAAGATTATATATTTTGTCTTCATTGTCTGAGGTTCTGTCTTCCAAGTGATCTAGTCTGTTAGTGATGCTTTCCATTGAGTTTTCAATTTTTTTTGTTTCCTTCATTTCAAGGATTTCTGTTTATTTGTTTGTTTATTTTCAGAATCTTTATCTCTTTGTTGAAGTAATCTTTTGCTTCCTGTATTTGCTCGTGTAGCCATTTACTGAAGTGATCTTTTGTTGCCTGTGTTTGCACTCTTATATCATCCTTTATTTCATCAAACATTTTAATTATGCAAATCTTGAACTCCTTCTCTGACATTCTTCTGTTATGCTGGCCATGGATCCTAATAATGTAGTATCTTGGTTTGTTTGGGGCACTTTCTTTTCTTGTTTATTTCATGTTGTTCGTGTGTCTTCCCTTCTAGCACTGCAGACCTAAAGTGTTACAGTTTTTACCCTATAGGCTTATAGTGTCCCTGCAGGGTTCCAATAACTCTCCTTTAAGGGGGAGATCAATACTAACAGATCCCAATACAAACAATATACAGTCTTAAACCAAATATCTCCTATTAAGATGTTTACAGTTTTGTTGAAGTTGACAGAAATGGTTTCATTATTATCTACAATATGAACAGTAGGTTTGTTTAAGGGTCTACAGTTTCTAATGGTGGACAACAAGAGAACTGTTGGGTGTAGAATGAGATGTTAATGAGGAAGGAAGTGAGGATATAGAGGTATTAGATCTTAGGAAGTGTGAATGAGGAATCAAAAGAAGTTGGCAGGTAGCAGGAGAAAAGATAGAATGAGATTCTGGGCAGATAAGTGGGAAGAAGAGAGAGAGAGAGAGAGAGAGAGAGAGAGAGAGAGAGAGAGAGAGAGAGAGATATCAAAAACATAGAATGAAAAAAGTAAAAAATAAAGATGCAACAATAAAAGATAAAAGAATATAAAAAAAAAAAACTGTAGTATTCTATTCAGGCATCCCAGTCCTCAGTAGCCTATTGCATGAAAAATGCTTGGTTTTACAAATGTTGGGGATGTGAGTGTGGGAAAAGAGAGAGGGAAAAAAGAAGAAGAAAAATATCTCGAAGAAAAATTAAAGAATTGTTTCTGTGGGAGTTTAGTATATTTCCTGCTTCCTTTCTCATCTGGTAGGTGGTGTTGTCTGTTCTTTGCTAGTATCACCACCCTCAGCATAGTGAAGGGTATCAGGGTGGGAGGATTGGTCTTGGAGGCAGAACTCCTGGAAGAGGGGTACAGCACTCTCTGGTCCCTGATGGAAGACTGTATCCCAAGGATCTCCTTTGGGAACTACTTGTGTGATGTGGGTGCCTATTTTTAGCCCCTTAGATTGCCTATAGACACCACAATTCCTGGTCTCTTATTTAGTCTTTAAACTGTATCTCATTTGCTCTCTCACTTTCTACTTCCCAATCAGGTATCTCTCTCTCCAGAGGTCCTTTGAGCTGAGAATTAGGACCTATGCACCTATTGCAGAGAGCTTGTCTG
The DNA here is from genome assembly GCA_025594165.1 of Tamias sibiricus. NCBI lineage: Eukaryota > Metazoa > Chordata > Mammalia > Rodentia > Sciuridae > Tamias > Tamias sibiricus. Next base: position 56,472,798 of record CM046667.1, on the reverse strand, counting down.
TATTTGGCATATCAGAACCAGGCTTCAAGAGCTATGCACCGGCCACAGAGCACCAAGCACTGTGCCGGGTAGTGGCTGGAGTGTGGTTTGGGGAACTATAGGTACCTTGATATTGCTTCTAGGCCCCACGGTGTCCTGACATGGGAGTTGCTCCAATTAAAGATGGTGATGGCAGCAATGGAGGTAACCCAAGATGGCAACGAAGGTGTCCCAAGTTAGAAGTGACCGCTTTCAGAGAAGAGGTAGCAAGGGTGGTCTATGTGGTGGTGTTCTGTAGCATGTTCAGAGATGCAGCACTGTGGCATGCAGTGCTGTGGTGGGCGACTGTCTCCAGACCCTGCCTGGTGTCCCTGTGTGCAGTCTACCATGTGGAGGGGACTATAGCAGCAGTTGCAGTGTCCCAAGATGAAAGAGACCAAGGAAGCCCCACATTGGTAGATGGAGAGCCAGTGTGCAGCAGTGTGCATGCAGGCATGAGCAGGGGTCTGTTACCTCAAAGATTGGCTTTTTAAACTTAGTGTAATTCCCTTGAGATTTATCCAAGTGTTGCATGTATCAATGGTTCATTCCTTTTAATTTCTACATAGCATTACATGGTATGAATGTTCCACATGTTGTTTAATCATTTACCAGTTGAAGGATATTGTGGTTGATTGTACTTCGTGGTTATTACAAATAAAGCTGCTATGAACATCCATGTAGATATATTTGTGTGAACACATATTTTCATTTCTCTGGGCTAAATATTAAAATATAAAAAAAATAATTCCTGAGTTATATGGTATGTATGTAGAAACTATCAAATTCTTCTCCAAAGTATCTGTACTATTTTACATAACAACAGAAATATTTGAGCAATGCAATTGCTCCTCATCCTCACTGACAATGCATGTTATCACTTTTGTGTGTGTATGTTTATAGTTGTTTGTTTGCTTTATTTTTAGTTAATATATTTACATATTTTTTGGTTTTAATTTGCATTCCTCTGGGGGGGTAATGATTTTGTACATTTTTTTCATGTTTACTTGTCGCTTTTTCTCCAACTCAGTGAAATATTGGTTCATATATTTGACCATTTTTCTAATGGGATTATTTATGTTCTTTACTCTTGAATTTTGAGAGTTTTTTATTCATCCTGTATACAAGGCTAGATATATACTTTAAAAACGTACTCTCCCCTCACAGTCTGTGTTCTATCTTTTTATCCTCTTTATATGTGCTTTTCAAGAGAAAAGGTTTTAATTTTGATAAGGTCTAACAAATAATTGTTACCTTTTACGGATCATACTCTGGTGTCAAGCCTAAGAACTCTTTATCTAAGCCAAGTTCTCAAAAATTGTGCTGTACTTTTAAAAATGTTTTATGATTGCAAGTTTTACATTTAAGTTCATAAGTCATTTTGAATATATTTTTGTGTAAAGTGTGAAGTATGTGTTGAAACTTGTTTTGTTGCTTTTAGGGTTTTTTTTTTGTTTTTTTTGTTTTTTGTTTTTTGGTTTTTTTTTTTTTTTTTTTTTTTTTTTTTTTTTTTTTTTTTTTTTTTTTTTTACTACTGAGGTTTGAACTCAAGGGCACTCGAATACTGAGCCACATCCCCAGCCCTATTTTGTATTTTCTTTAGACAGGGTCTCAGTAAGTTGCTTAGTACCTTGCTTTTGCTGAGGGATGGCTTTGAAATGGTGATCCTCCTGCCTTAGCCTCCTGAGCTGCTGGGATTATAGATGTGTGCCATCACACCCAGGTGCTTTTAGATTTTTAATTGCTCTAGCTGCATTTGTTGAAAACCATTCATTAATGTGCTTCTTGCTCATTTGTCAAAAATCATATCTGTGTATCTATTTCTGGGTTTTCTATTTGGCTTTATTGATTGGTATTCCTTCAGAATGATGTATTGATTACTGCAGTTATATAGTAGTTATATGCAGGTTCACACTTGTAATACCAGTGACCTGGGAGGCCGAGGCAGGAGGATCATGAATTTGAAGCTAGCCTCAGGAACTTAGTTAGGCACTAAGCAACTTAGAGAGATCCTGTCTCAAAATAAAAGGTAACAAAAAGGGTTGAGGATGTGGCTCAGTGATTAAGTGTCCCTAGATTCAATCCCTGGTACCAAAACAAATTGTTTAAAAAAAACCCAAACAACAAACAATCAAACAAAAAACACTCTTCCTCCTCAGGAACAAAAAAACAAAAACAAAAACAAAAGAAAAACAAACACCAAAACAACAACAATTTAATAAAATGGCCTTAATGTTGGGTATTTCCCTTCTGTTCTTCCTTTTCAAGATTATCTTAGCTATTATAGGCACAGGACCTAGAACAGTTACAATATCTACAAAAACTTGCTAAGATTTTTATAGAGACAGGGTTCAATTTACAAACTAATTTGAAGAAAATTGACATCTTGACTCTTTTGAGTGTCACAATTCCTAAGCATTACATGTTTCTCCATTTATTTAGGTCGGTGTTCTGTCATCAGCACTTCTTTTTTTCTTTTTCTTTTTTTTTTTTTTTGTACCAGGGATTGAACCCAGGGGTACTTAAACACTGAGTCACATTCCCAGCCCTTTTTGTATTTTATTTAGAGACAGGGTCTCAATGAGTTGCTGAAGCTGGCTTTGAAATCACAATCCTCTTGTCTCAGCCTCCTGAGCTGCCACTGCATATGGCTGTAATTTTTAACATATTAACATATTAACATATAACGATTTTAAGAATAAGAATAAATAATTTTAAGAATAACCAAATATTTTATTTGGTTTGGAAATATTTTTCCAATATTTTTATTTGGTTTGGAAATATTTTTCACAAACACTTTTGTATTGATGCACATAAATTGTACAGAATGAGTATCATGTGGCATATTTGTTCATGAATAAAATTATAATTTGATCAAATTCACTACCCTACATTCACCCCTCCCTCCTCATGGAGGGAGTCCCTTTCCTCTACCCTACTGTTCCTTGTTCTAATTTCATAGATTGCCTTTTTTGTTTTTCCTTCTACCTTTCAAATGTGAAATAAAATCAATAAAAATTTTCTCAGAATCTGACATACTTCACTCAAAATAATGGTCTCCAGTTCCATACATTTTCCTGAAAATGACATAAATTTGTTCTTTATGCCTAAATAAAACTCATTTCCTTCTCTCTCTCTGCTCTCTCTCTCTCTCTCTTTCTGTTGATGAACACTTAGGCTTATGCCATAACTTGGTTATTGTGGATTTTGCTGCAATGCAATAAACATGGGTATGCATATATAATTAAAATATTCTGACTTTATGTATTTTGGATAAATATCAAGAGGGTGATATAGCTGGATCATATAGTAGATCTATCTTTGTTTTTTTGTTTTGTTGTTTTGTTTTGTTTTGGAACCTCCATATTGATTTCCATAGTGGCTGTATTTTATAATTCCACCAACCATGTATGAGAGTTCCTTTTCCCATCCTCATTTGCATTTATTATTATTATTATTAAAACTTAAAATTCGTATTTATTCTTATTCTTAAAATTATTTATTCTTATTCTTAAAATCGTTCAGTTAATTTGTCCATTTATTGACCAAGTTATTTGTTTGTTTTTATGTTATTTTTTTTAGTTCTTTATATATTCTGAATGGAGGAGGTCTCTTTTAGAGGAGTAGCTGGCAGAGATTTTTCTCCCATTCTGATAGTTGTCCTTTCACTCTGTTGTTTCCTTTGCTATTCCCTTTGCTTTTCAGAAGCTTTTAAATTAGATTATGCTCCACTCATTGATTTATCTCATTTCTTGATCTCTAGGGGTCTTATTCAGGAAGTCTTTACCAGTGCATATATTTTGAAGGATTTCTTCTGCTTTTTCTTCTAATATTTGCAAAACTTCTGAATTTATACTTTGGTCTTTGATATATTTAAAGTTGACTTTTCTACAGGGAGAGAGATAGTTCATTAATCTATATATGGATATCCAGTTTTCCCAGCACCAATTGTTAAAAGACTGTGTTTTCTTCACTCTAAGTTTTTGGCACCTTTGTCAAGGATCAGATGAATGTACATCTGTGGGTTTGTCTCTACATCTTATATTCTCTTACCTTGTTGTATGTGTATTATGTTACACCAGTATCATGCTATTTTAGTGACTGTGGCTCTGTAGTAAAATTTGAAGTTATATATTGTGATGCCTCCATCACTTTTTTTTTTTTTTTTTTGGCAGCGCTGGGAATGGAACCCATGGCCTTACACATGGCAGGCAATTATTCTATCACTGAGCTATATCTGTAGCCCCTGCATTGCTCTATTTGCTCAGGATTCTTTTTGACTATTCTCGATCTTTTGTTCTACCATATGAATTGTAGGATTGTTTTCTTAGTTTGGGAGGGATTATCATTGGTATTATGATAACAATTGCCTGAGAATCAATTTTTGTAATCTGGCCAGTTAAAAACATATTAAGTTTATCTATGCAAGGACATGGGAGGTCTTTTCAACTTCTAGTGTCTTCTTCAAACATTTTTTTGTGGTGCTGAGTATCAAAACCATCACCTTAGATATGCTAGGTAGATGTTCCACCACTAAACTATACCCCAAGCCCTATCTTCAATTTTATTCTTCAGAGTGCTACAATTTTTCTTATAGATCACTTGGTTAGGCTTTTGCTTGGTATTTGTTGAAGTTACTGTGAATTGCTTTCCTGATTTCTTTCTTAGCAGATTCATTATTAGTATATAGAAAAGTTGTTCACTTTTAATGTTGATTTAGTATCTTGCTACTTTGCTGAATTTATTTGTCAGCTCTAAAAGACTTCTGGTGGAAGTGTTTGGGTATTCTAAACATAGGATCTTGTGATCTGCAAACAGGGATTATTTGACTTCTTCCTTTACTATGTGTATCCTTTTCATCTGTTTCTTTTGTCCAATTGCTCTGGTTAAATTGCAAGTAGTACATTAAATAGGAGGGATGACAGTGGACATTCTTGTCACATTCTTATTTTAGTGAAAATGTCCAGTAATTTTTTAACCTTTCCAGATGATATTGGTTTCTTCAGGGTTTTTTTAAAAAATAATTTTTAGTTGTAGATGGACACAATATCTTTATGTTATTTACTTATTTTATGTGGTGCTGAGGATCAAATCTAGTGCCTCAAACATGCTAGTCAAGTGCTCTAACAATGAGCTACAATCCCAGGCCTTCTTCAGGGTTTTTATCATGGAGTTGTTTTGAATTTTGTCAAAAACTTTTTCCAAATCTATTGAGGTGATTATGTGATTTTTAGCATTGGTTCTATTTATGTGGTGTATTACATTTATTAATTTGCATATGTTGAACCAAACTTGTATCTCTGGGATTAATCCAATGTAATCATGGTGTAATCATCTTTTTAATGTGAAGTTGAATACAAATTGCTATTTATTGAGGACTTTTAACATCTGTTTATCAATGATATTGTTTTGTACTTTTCTTTATTTGAAGTATGTTTACCTGGTTTTGGTCAGTGTGACACAGGTTCACAGTCTGAATTTGAAGCATTCCCTCCTTTTCAATTTCATGGAATAATTTGAGGAATATTGGTATTATTCTTCTTTAAAACCTGGTAAAATTCAGCTGTGAATCTATCAGGCCCTGAGTCATTCTTTGTTAGGAAGTGTTATGGCTTAGATTCACAATGTACTCCTAAGTCTAATGTGGTGAGGTTTAGTCTCCAGTGCAGCAATGTTTAGAAGTGGGGTTTTTTTTTTGGAAATTATGGTATCATGAGGCCTCTAACTTCATCAGTAGTTTGATCCATTTGATGGATTAATAACTTGAATGGACTTCTGGAATTTGGTGTAAACTATAGAAGGTGTGGCCTAATTTGAGGACATGTATCACTAGGGAAGTGTGCTGAGGGACAAAATATTGTCTTTGGTCCCTGTGTTGTATCTATGTAGATTCTTGTTTTTCATGAACTGAGCAGCATCCCTCTTCCACACCATTCTGCCTTAATGTTCTGATTTACCTTAAGCCCAGAGAAATGGAACTGGTCTATCATGGTCAGCAACCTCTGAAACTGAGCCAAAATAAATCTTAAGTTTTCTAAGTTGTTTGTGTCAGATATTTGTCACAGTGATGCAAATATAACAAATGCAGAAAATTGTACTGAGATGTAGAGTCATTGTTATGACTATACCTGGCCATATAGTTTAAAAAACATTTGGAAGTGACTTGCAGGAAGAATTTGGAAATGTTTGGTGATGCAGGGTATAAAAGCCTTAAAATGTCGTAAGCCAAGCTTTATTCATGGGTGATTCTTGTGGGAGCTCAGAAGACCAGAATGCCAATAGGAACAGTGAAATGTATTCTGTGTTCATGAGGTTCCAGGTGGGAACTAGGATTCTAATGGGAATTGGACTAGAGGCCACATTGATTACATTCTGGAAAAGAACATGTCTATATTTTGTCCATGTCCTGAGACTTTGTGTGAGGTCAAAATGACATGTGGCATACTAATCAGTAGGAGGAAATTTCAAGGCAGCACAGCATTAAGATGGTCACATGGGTATTGTTGGCTGCTTTTAGTTTTATTGTGATAATCATGAACAAAATGCTTAGCAGAAAGATTTGAAAACTTACAATTTTGTCAGAAAAGCTCATGAAAGTTTCAGCCAAGGAAGATATGGTTGCTGAAGAGATGAGCACCACTAAAAAGAAGCCAAATACTATGTATAGTGAAAATAGGAAGATGTCTGAGGCTGAGGCAGGAGGATCTTTAGTTCAAAGCCAGCCTCAGAAAAAGTGATGTGCTGAGGAACTGAGTGAGACCCTATCTCTAAATAAAATACAAAATAGAGCTAGGGATGTGGCTCAGTGGCCGAGTGCCCCTGAATTCAATCCCCTGTACAAAAAAAAAAAAAAAAAAAAAAAAAAAAAAAGGAATAGTTATGAGGTTAAGGAGCTTCCACTGAGATTTCAAAGGAAGACCTGGGAGGCCAGACAATGAGAGTCACGTTTGGAATCCCTGTGGACAGCCTCTGAGATGACGATATGTGAAGATATAAAAGTGAAGCCAAAGCTTCAAGGAAGACATCAGGAAGTTGGAGATACGAAGAAAGTAAAATGTCTGCTGTGGAAACTTGTAGTCAGTGAGTAGATCCAACCCAAGAGCAAGGTACTGTGGCTGCAAATATAATTTCTGTGACATCAGACTGTGTCTTCTCTCTTTCCTCAAGGCCTATGATTCTTTAGTTTGGCCTTTTAATGTTTTTACAGTGCTCTCATATATTATGTTCCTAGTTTATTTTTTTTTCTTTATTACTATTTAGTGTTCTAATACATGTAACTTGTCTTCCAGCCTTGATATTCTTTATTTTGATTGATTTACTTTGCTGGTGAGAATCTCCAATAAGTTTTTTTATTTGACTAATTGAGTATTTTATTTCCAAGATTTCTGTCTGGTTATTTTTTCAGCATCCATATCTCATGATTGAAATGTTTTTTCTCCCTTAGCACATTCCTTAGGGTTTCTTTTAATACAGTGATCATTTTAAAAAACAACTTTTTGAATTTTTTGTCCACCATTTCCTCCACTTCAGTATCTTTGTATTTAGTATTTGGGGAACTTTGAACATTTGGAAGCATTTTATATTCTTGTTTTCTCATGTTATCTGTATTAATATTTGGAAATTGCTCTTCAATTGGGATGAACATATTTACCACTGTCTTTTTAGTGAGCTGCTTTCTCTTTACAATGTGCCCAAGTTCGGGGGTTTATCTCAGCCTTAAAGCACCCACTTGAGATATTCAAAGTGCTGCGTTTGATCTAATCTCTGCTTTGAGAAGTGGGAGTAATCCTCAGTAGCAGCTATAGATTGCCAGCAAATCATTTAACAACATATAATAAAAATATGGAAAATGTTCTCCCACTCTGTTAACCAAAGAGTAGAAAGGGGAGAGATTGTGTAGCATGAAATGAAAAAAAAAATGAGTAACAGAAAAAAATTAATATTAAACTACATAGAAAATAGGGGTAAAAGGGAAGTAAAGGAAAAGAAAAAATAGATTAAAAAATGAATAAATAAAAAGGATGTGAGGGTAGGAATATGCACAGAATTAAAAAAAAAGAAGAAAAATGGGAAGAGAATACCAATTAGAAGAAAAATGACACAGTGAAAAATATAATTAATGAAATAAAAATACTTAAAACTATATAAAAAGTATGAAATAACATGTAATAACAAGAAGCCAAAGGAACCAACATAGAATATAGTATAGATAAATTTTTAAAATATTAAAAATACAAAAAGTTCTCTTTGCTGAGGTATTTACAGTCTCTTTTTTTCAAAATTACTGTATGGAGGGAGCTTCACCACTCTAAGTTATACACACAATATTTGTCCCATATTTCTCCTCATTTGGCATAAACCTATGTGGCTTTGAGTGTACTGTTATAGGCCTATTAGCTGGTAAGCCATCTGTAGACTATGTATTTCCCAGTTTGATATTCAAATTCCTCTTTGGCACTGGTGGTAGTTTTTTGTGCTCTCAGGGTTTTCTCTATGCATGTGGACAAGTCCCATTGGTCAGGGCTATTTACTAAGACTTCACTCCAACCTCCTCCTTTAGGGCAGATGCAGTTGGCTCTGGAGATTCTACAACTGGCCTGGAAAACTGTGGGTCTCCTGATTTTGTAGAGGAACTGGCTTTGGGGCATCCTCTGCCCATGAGACCCAATTCTCACGTGTGGACATAGGATTTTGTGTGTTGAGGGTCTTCACTGTGTGGGTGAAGCACCATGCATCTGAGCAATGGATTGGGTCCTGCTCTGGTCTCTCTTCTGGTCAGCCTATTTTGATAGCTTTAGGTTCACAATGATCTCACTGTATAAAGGTGGCTATATTCAGGTGGCTAGCTACCAGTTTGTTCCTCTGCGCTACTTTTTTTTTTTTTTTTTTTTTTTTTTGTGATCTCCAGGGGAGATTAAAATGGAATGGGTTTTGTTTCCCTAAGGTACAGGCTTAGGGAACAAGGTTTATGGAGCCCCAGTAAGATGGATCCCTGTAACAGTTCTGCATTTAAGTTAAGAAAAGTGGAATACTTCTCAAACTGCTGCCCACTGTGCAGTTCTGGGTTCAGCCAAATTCACACTGACTTCTCTCTGTTGCTGTTTCTGTAATTATTTTTTCATATATGTCTCTTTTCCATTCCATTTCTGTGACTCCTCCCCAATGACCTACCCTGGTGGTGGCCAGGGTTGAAGGTTCAGAACTGATTAAATCTTTCCCACTCCCACACTCCTTGTTCCACTAATGGAACTCTCTGACTTTCCAATATTTAACATCAGTACATTCCCTCAGTAATCTACCACATTTAACAGCTGTTCTCCAGCTATTTCAATTCTAATCTGCAGAGGACCAGGTACATGCAGCCTCTTTCTATGCCACCATCTTCCTTTCCTATCAATGGGTGGACTTTTTTTTGTGGTAGTGGACACTGAACCCCAGGACTTGTACATGCTAGGCAAACACTGTACCACTCAGCTACATTCCAGGCCTTCACTGAATGAATATTTCTATGACTTTCCCTTTTTTCTTCTCCTTGAGGTATCCTAAAGAATGTGAACATTTGTTTCCTTAATAGTATCTCAAAGATCTCAAAGGTCTCAGAGGCTGTCTTCCTCATTTTTTTTTCCTTTTTGTCTGTCCAGGATATTTCAAAAGAACTATCTTAAAGTTCAGGTATTATTCCTTCCACTTGATCTAGTCTGTCGTTGAGCCTTTAAAATGTATTTTTGTTTGACTAATAGACGTCATCATTTCAAATATGTCTGGTTCTTTTTCAAGATCATTATATCTTTGCTGAATTTTTTATTCACATCATGCATAATTTTCCTAATTTATTTCAACAACTCTGTGCATTCTCTAGAATTTCGTTGAGTTTCTTTACAATTAACCTTTTAAATTTCTTACTAGCATTTTCATATTATTAAGTGTTTTGTTAGTATTGTTTTATTTGGGATTTATTGCTAAAGAGTTCTTTTGGAGTCATTATGTTTTTTTTTTTTTTCATTTCTTGTGTTCTTTATGTTAAGATTTGTACCTTCAGTGGATGAATTAACTCAACTATCTTTATGGGATGGTCTTTATATCAAATATGTGACTTCTGCTGTTGGTTTGGCATGCAATGTTAATTTTGGTTCTGGCTGGGCACCATAGTGCAGTTTCCCTTTATCTTCATTGGTTGTAAGTAATAACTTTGGACACAGCACCTTCCATTGCACAAAGAGATCCACTCCCTGCAGGGGAAACATAGGTTTTGAGATGCTATAGTGGCCAAGACAGGTGTAATGAATGCTGTTGTTGTGGGGTATCTACTGTATTGCCACAGCAGGAACCATAGTGATCATTACCAGCCCTAACTATAAATATATCTTTATATATATGTATATTAAACTGCTCTTACCTAACCTTGCTGCTTGAGCATATGGTAAAGTTAGAAACACTTAACTGTATGCATTCATGGGCAGAAAGTATACTTTTAGGCATCTTCCTTGGTGAATATATCATGAAAGCATAGTGTGTGCACATATAGAAAAGCTGCCTTTTGCAATATATTTACTGTTTATTTCAGCTAAAAATTCTGAGATTTATAATGCTCTTACATGCATAATTAATAGATGAGTCCTTGTAATGAGTATATTCCTCAATAAAGGTAAAGTCGGAGAAATGAAAGTTAAGAAAGATAATATTTCAGACATGAGATTTACTTTGCTTGAAACCAGTGACCATATTTTATGCAAAACACAGACAAAAAAGTTCTATCTCAAAAATAAACATTACATTTAATCAGGGTCCTGAGGAACAGATATGCATTTTACTTTGAACAAATTCATTGGCAGAAATATGCTGTATTATCAGAAGAAAAATGTTTCAATATACTTACTGTTCATATTTCCATGTTTAAAAAGGGAACCTTAATTATGAATCAACTTATATAAGGTTGCAGGAGCCCTGTTTGGGGAGATGGCTAAGATTGTGGTTGACTACGGGCCATGGAGATGTTTGGGCATTGCCGCCTTCCGTAGTCTCACGGGACTTGGCCTGGGATCTCGCGGGACTTGAGCGAGATTGCTGATCTGGTCGGTGCCATTTGGTGTGTTGTTGTTTGGTGGTGTATGTGGTGCGTGTTAAAGTCGTTGTTAGAGCCACAGAGAAAATTTATCAAAATAAAAAGGCTGTTTGTTTCCAGTTTGCCTCTGAACTTCTTCCCGCGGCTTCATTGCTCCAAGCGGCCATCGCTTCAGGCGGCAACAGGTGGCGGCCCGTACGGGGACTTCGGAGCAGACAGGTAAGAACTGAAAGGTCTCTAAAGATGGGTTCACATATAACTGAATCCCAAGTGATAGAGGCTATGGAAAGACTCCTTGATATACCTGACTCCATTCTCAGTGAGGAGGATTTAGAAAAAAGTGAAAGTGATCAAAAAAAGCAAGCTTCCACTGGGCCAACTAAGACCAGTAAAGAGAATATTAGAAGAGTCCCAAAAATGACAAAAATCCAAGCTATTAGAGCTATTCAGGAGTTATTGGTGATAGCTGAAGGATACTTGCTCTTAATGGAACCTGGGCCTCAGGATATTTCTGTCAGTGAAATTATCAGTGGTGAGGAATCTAGTAAAAGTGATCCTGAGAAAATGAGGAAAAAGAAACTAAAAAAAGACCAAGAAAAAGGACCGTCAAGTAGAGGAACCACTTGTGTCCTCTATTCCCCCATGGGTGGAATCCATTATAGAAAATATGAAGGGTATTACTAGGCATTTGCATACCCTAGAAACAGAAATAAAAAGTCTTTCTGAGCACTTATGCACTCTTGAGGGTAACTCACAGATACATTGGGAACCTCCAGCATTTGAAAAGAAAAATGGAGAGAGGGTCCATCAGTCAGTAGATTTCAAAACAATAAAAAAATCTCAAAGAGGCAGTAATGACTTATGGGCCCCAAGCTCCTTTCACATTGAGTATGCGGGAGTCCCTTAACACCTTTAGCTTAACCCCCTCAGACTGGAGAAGTCTATGTAAAGCAGCATTAAGTGGGGGGCAATACTTGGTTTGGCAATTGCAATTCCAAGAACTTTGTATAGAAACGGCTAAAAGAAATGCAGCTGAAGTATTTGGACACTATAATATAGAAATGCTCACAGGATAAGGGCAATTCACAGACTTAAAGGCTCAAAAAGATTATGACCCAGGTGTATATGCTCAGATAAACACAGCTGCCTTAGAGGCATGAAAAACTGTACAAGGACCTGGGGATCTACAAGGTAGCTTGTCAAAAGTGATTCAAGGACCTAATGAGCCATATGCTGGCTTTGCTGATTGACTTTTGAGAACTGCAGGTAGAGTGTTCGCAGATGTTGATCAACTATGCCATTAGTTGTTCAATTAGCATACGAAAATGCTAATAAATACTGCCAGGAAGCCATCAGGCCATGGAGAACAAAAAAGGATCTTTCTGTATATATACAACTATGTAAAGATATAAATGATGCCTTTATCACAGGAAGTGTGATTGCAGCCTCAATGAGAGGTGCTTCCCCTTGAAATTTCACAAAGGCTAAACCTAGACATTATAATCAATCAGGATATTCCAGGAAAAAATATCATATTCAATCAGGCTATACTAGGCAAAATCCCAAAAGAGAAATAAGACCAAGCTCATACCGTGCCCTAGGCCACTGCCCCAGGTGTAAAAAGGGAAATTGATGGGCCAATAAATGCCATTCAAAATTTGACATCCATGGAAATCCTTTGTTCAAGAATTCAAAACACGGGGCACGGGCCCAATGCCCTGGGGCCCACAAATGTACGGGGCATTGCAGGAGGAGTATCCTCAAGTATCCACTCAGATGCTTCCCTGACACAATCCCTACTACCCATCCACTCCCTCGCCAGAGGAACAGGAGGAAATGCAGGATTAGACCTCTCTTCCACCACCCAAATAGTGTTAACACCTGAAATGGGGGTTCAACTGATTCCCACAGGAGTCAGGGGACCTCTTCCCTCAGGAACTGTAGGACTTATTCTGGGGTGAAGTCCTAAAAGCTTATTAGGTTTGCAAGTGACCCCAGGTGTAATAAACTCAGACTACAAAGGGGAAATAAAAATAATGCTTAGCTCACCCCAAAGTATAAGTTCTGTTAATCAAGGAGATAGAATTGCTCAGCTGCTTCTCCTTCCTAATTTACATAATTCATTTAAAATGAGTATGCCTCAAAAAGGGAACAATAGAGGATTTTGTTCCACTGACTCAGAACATATGGCTTGCTGGGTTCGGGATTGTTCAGGGAGGCATATGTGTAAAATAAAAATCCAAGGAATAGAGATAGAAGGACTGATAGATACTGGAGCTGACTCTTCCATCATTAATCTACGGCAATGGCCCAAGCACTGGCCTCTGCAAAAAGCTTCAACCAGTTTAAGAGGCTTGGGATATAATAACCTCCCAGAGAAAAGTGCGGTAATTTTAAAATGGGAGGATGATGAAGGGCATAAAGGAACATTTCAGCCTTATGTTTTACTAACCTACTGGTTACTTTATGGGGAAGAGATATTTTGCAACAAATGGGAGTACACCTTGCAACCAAGCCTGCAGGTGTTAAATGTGAAAATCTACAGGGTAATCTTAACCCTAAAAGAAATCATTATCAAAAAGTACAGAGTAATCTTAACCCTAAAAGTAATCATTATCATACAGGAAAAAGATATTTTTTTTCGGGGCCACTGAGAAAATAATTTTGAAAATACCATGGCTTTCTGATAAGCCAGTGTGGGTCCCTCAGTGGCCCCTATCTAAAGAGAAATTACAAGCGGCCCACCTATTAGTTCAGGAACAATTAGAAGCAGGTCATATAGAACCTTCCACCTCTCCCTGGAATTCCCCCATATTTGTGATCAAGAAAAAATCAGGAAAATGGCGATGGTTACATGATCTTAGAGAAATTAATAAAACCATGCAAATTATGGGCCCTACTCAACCTGGACTTCCTAATCCTGTAGCTATTCCAAAAAATTTCCATCTTATTACTCTTGATATAAAGGATTGTGTCTTTTCTATTCCCCTACATCCTCTGGATGCCCCCAGGTTTGCTTTTTCAGTTCCTTCTATCAATAATAATGGCCCTGATAAAAGATATCAATGGAAAGTGCTACCTCAGGGAATGGCTAATAGCCCCACCATATGCCAAATATATGTGGACAAATCAATCCAACCCATTAAAAATAAATATACAAACCTCATGTGTTTACATTACATGGATGATGTTTTACTGGCCCACCCTAATCAAAAAATCTTATTTAATATATTCAGTGACGTGGCAGAAAATTTTAAAAAAAATATGGATTATATATAGCAGAAGAAAAAGTTCAAAGCAGATCACCCATATTATATTTAGGATTTAAAATCATGGATACCTCTGTTAGACCCCGCAAAATTTTAATAAATAAAGAACATTTGACCAACCTCAATGATTTCCAAAAACTACTCGGAGACATTAATTGGCTTCGCCCTACACTAAACCTCACTACTGGCCAACTAAAACCTTTATTTGACATCCTTCGCAGGGACCCTGATCGATCTTCACCGCAAACATTGACTCCTGATGCTACGAAAGCTTTAAAGTTAGTAGAAAAAGCCATCGAAAGAGCTCATTGTGATAGATTTGATTTAACTCAACAGCTGATGTTGATTATTATTTCTTCACAATATACACCCACAGGAGTAATTTGGCAACAAGGGCCTTTATTATGGATACATTTGCCCGTCTCTCCTAAAAGTATAATTGAGTCTTATACCTCCATGGTGGTGAAACTTATTCTTCAAGGACTTAAGACTTCTACTAAAATATTTGGCATTCACCCTGCTACTATTATTACTCCCTATTCATCATCACATATTGAATATTTATGCTTCAATGATAATGATTGGGCTATAGCTAAATGCTCTACTTCTGCAAATTTTGATAATCATCTTCCTAAGTCTCCTATATTATCTTTTTGTATTAATCATCCTATTATATTTCCACAGGTAATAAAAAATCAACCTATTCCTAAGGCTTTAAATGTATTTACAGATGGGTCCTCAAATGGTACTGCTGCAGTAGTCACTAAAAAAGAAAATATGACTTACATAACTACACACAAATCAGCTCAATTAGTGGAATTGGAAGCTGTGGTAAGAGCTCTGGAAAATTTTAGAGAACAGCCCATGAATATTTTTTCAGATAGGCACTATATTGTACAAGCAGTCCCAAAATTAGAGTTAGCAGGGCCAATAGCACCTCATACTCCAGCCTTTAAATTGTTTTATCAAATACAAAAACTTTTGTGGGCAAGAAAAGAACCTCTAATCGTAGGTCATATTAGAGCACATACTAATTTGCCTGGTCCCCTCCATGAAGGTAATCAAAAGGCTGATGAACTTACAAAAACAATATTTATACTTTCAGCGCTCCAGCAAGCTACTTTTTTTCACTCCCAGTTTCACATCAATAGCACCACCTTGCAGCATAGGTTTAAAATCACAAAGGAGCAAGCCAGAATAATTGTAAAAGATTGTAAATCTTTTATGACACATTTGTCCAATCCTCATTATGGTGTTAACCCTAGAGGATTAATGCCCAATCATTTGTGGCAGATGGATGTTACTCATGAGCCAAGTTTTGAAAAATTGCAATTTATTCATGTGACCATAGATACATGCTCAGACATGATTTTTGCTTCCTTACATTCTGGAGAAAAAGTTAAAGATGTTACATCTCATTGTTTGCAAGCTTTTGCTGCATTGGGCATCCCCAAAATGCTTAAAACAGATAATGGCCCTGCATATACATCCTCATCTTTCAAACAGTTTTGCACAAATTCAATATATCCCATAAAACAGGCATCCCATACAATCCTCAGGGTCAGGGCATTATTGAAAGAGCAAACCGCACACTGAGAATTATGTTATTAAAACAAAAAGAAGGAAATTGCAAAAGTCCTAGGGACAGATTGGCAGTTGCCCTGTTTACCTTAAATTTTTTAACTTTAGACTCTAATGGTTATTCTGCTGGAGACAGACATTGGAACCCACACCAACAACATAAACCTTTGGTTTACTGGAAGGATGTTCTTTCAGGTACATGGAAGGGTCCAGATCCAGTATTAATTTGGGGGAGATGATCTGTTTGTGTTTTTCCAAAGCACGAATCCTCTCCAATATGGATACCATCTAGATTAATAAAACAGGTACTACATCAAAAGGATCAAGATGAAGTTGTTGAAGAATCAAGATTAATTAAAAAAGTACAAAATCAAGCGGACCAAGATGAAGATATGGAATGAATCCCTCAAAAAAAAGGTCCTTCAAAATATTTCACAACTTAAGTGTCATTCCTCCCGGCCAGGACAAGGAGATCTCTCTTTATTGTGCACACAATTGTATTTTTTTTTCTTTTTATACATGTCTTCATGTCTGTACATTTGTCTACATTTCATGTTAATGTGACGTCACAAATATATGTTTGTATGTTTGTGCGTCCGTCCAGTGTGATGTCACAAATAACAAAGCACTTATGAAAAAAATATATACATATATGGATCCAAATAACTTTAATTCATTTTAGGTTAAGAGTATTCAATTTTAGGTAAATGATTTTATAAATGAAGGTACTTTCAATTTTGATTTATAGGTGTCCCTGGGACTTCTCTTTAGCAAACAATATGACTAGTGCTATATAACCTGATATTTTGGTGTTTTGACATAAGATTGTTTATTTGTTATTAACTTCATTTGTTTAATAGCTGATTAATTTCAATTATCTCAACAGGTAAAAGATTGCTGTGTATACGGAGACTCGAGGGTTCCAGCTAACAAATTATTTCTCCAAAGTGCCTTTAGCTTTTCTTTAATCTATCTTTAATACAGTAAATACCCTTAGTCTTTCTTTGTTTTGTTCTAAATATGATATTTTGCCTATGTTTGTGGGAGCTCAAACAACAATGTGTGTGAGCAGAAATCAACTTTATTTTCTAATCTAATAATTCTATTTTTTAGTTTGACAACTCGACTTTTGACTCAGTGCTGCAATAACAGTGCCTTTCCTTTAATAATTGATGCTTGAGTTTCTAGGTAGCAGGCCCTGAAGATTTGCCAGTGGCATTGTCTAAACATAAAAATGACGGCTGCTGCTACAGCTGCAGGGATTGCGGTCGCTGCAAGCATCCCTGCTGCTCAAGCATCAAACAACCTCACCAACAGTGTGGCCTCTGCTCTATATGCATGGGGCCTCCTATATCAACGTGTTATAACAAATGGACATTTTGATCTTTCATTGTTTGGGACTTTACGGGACAATGCCTTGCGGGTATTTGTCTAGAGAATTCAGTGTGTTACTTGATGGAACTTAGGGCAGCTGATTTGTTTAAACAATTTGATATGCTATGCAATTTGGCTCGTCACCAAAAGGCTTGTCGCCTTAACGCTGCACCATCTCCTCACAACTGGATGGCTGTTAGTCATCATACACAGTCGATCCTAAAGGGCTCCATTGGATGGCTGGTTGGCCAATGACGGGTAAGATCCCCAGAGGGGGACAACCTAAGAAAGGCACAGTCGCACGGGACAGTCTCATGTGGTCGACATATCAACCTAAGACAGGAGTCAAGGGCACAGCCTTGATTATGCGATGATGGGTAAGAATGTTGGTTGCACATAGACATCCTAGAGCATCCCCTCTTTTAAAACAAAAGGGGGGAAATGCAGGAGCCCTGTTTGGGGAGATGGCTAAGATTGCGGTTGACTACGGGCCATGGAGATGTTTGGGCATTGCCGCCTTCCGTAGTCTCACGGGACTTGGCCTGGGATCTCGCGGGACTTGAGCGAGATTGCTGATTGGGTCAGCGCCATTTGGTGTGTTGGTTGTTTGGTGGTGTGTGTGGTGTGTGTTTAAAGTCGTTGTTAGAGCCACAGAGAAAACTTATCAAAATAAAAAGGCTGTTTGTTTCCAGTTCACCTCTGAACTTCTTCCCGCGGCTTCGTTGCTCCAAGCGGCCATTGCTTCAGGCGGCAACATAAGGTAAACTCACTTTTCATTATATAAATGACAAGATGATAGCACAGAATATATACAAAGAGATAAAATAAGTTTGCCATGGATTCTGAATATAAGCCATTCATAATAAGGAGAAGTAACAGATTTTTAGTAATATATCTTCCAATAGAAACAAGTATGCTAATTTCTGAAGCACAGTCTTTCTTCTTTTGTCTGAGAAGAAATTAGATATATGAGGTTATATAGTGATTGGTAAAGGCAGGTACCAGAAAGGTTCTATACTAAAGCTTACTTGGGCTTAGGTCTTTTATATCCAATTGTGGTAGACAATAGGAGTACTACCAAGGCAATACACTTTGCAATTAAATAAAGGAAGAAAAATGATCTCATCATCATTAATCTTTATTCTTTTAGCTAAGTCAGCATAGAGTTGACTAGTTACATATTTGTTCTCTTCAAATAGTTTTATTATGAAAAAGACACTTAATACTATTCTTGGTACAGGTTGTTGACAAATCATAAAATATGGCTTTCCAAAGGGCCATGGATGTCAATTGGGAAGAAATATACAGGACTTCTCCAACAGTCTTCACAGTCAGAGTAGATAGTATAAAAAAGATAAGAAAGAAGTTATTAAAGAATATCCATCAAGCAGACTACTGCTTTTTATTTAATTGTTGGCTTCCTTTCTCCCAAAAGGCAAAGATACTTGATGCAAAAATTTCAACATACTACATATAAGTTTTAAAAACTAAATTCAGAAGAAGCAAGATAAAACTATTAAAAGGTGTTTGTATCAACTTTTGTGTCACTTTGACTAAAAACTTGACAATAACAATTTAGAGGAGGAAAAGATTCTTTGGGGCTCACAGTTTCAGAAGTCCAGTCAGCAGACTTCCATTGCTCTGGGACCAAGTGAGGCAGAATGTCATGGTGGAGGAAAGCACTGCAGAACATGACAATAGGAAACAGAGAGAGAGAGAACTCCCCTTACCAGGGACAAAATATAAACACATAAAGGCATGACCCCAGTGACCTACTTCCTCCAGCCACACCCAGCCTGCATAAAATTACTGCCCAGTTAATACATATCAATGGATCAATCCACTGATTAGTTTATAACTGTCATAAACTAATCATTTCACCTCTGACTATTCTTGCATTGTTTCACACATGAACTTTTGGGGGACAACTCATATCTAAACTTTCATAACAAAGAGAGAAGAAGTAGAAGGAGAAAAAAGAATGAGCAATAGATCAGTTTCCATAGCCAAAATGTTAAGTAGCCTACTGAAAAAAAAAAAGAGAACAAAAAGACCTTTTTTTCAAAATGTAATCCTAGAGAATGGAAATGAAAATCACAAATTTTATGAACACAAATTTTATTGCGGCTAGGTTTCATTACACCATAGAGAAGGGTGACCAGGAGAGGCCTTGGAAAAGGCCCCCTTACATTACCAAAACCTAGACATTATGTCCCTTAAAGATATATTTTACATAATTACACAAAATTTCTGAAGTCAATGATGTATGGTGAAAAGTCAAATCTCTTTTTGTATTGAAGGCATTATTAAATACAAGATAGAATACAGAGTAAAAAATAATCAGAATCTAAATAACAAATGTATTACTATTATATGGAAGTAATCAACTTACTTGTTTGTAATCAACTTACTTGTTTGACATGTAGTATGTGGTTCTCCTGTCCAGAGTTAGTTTAGTTTCTTCACCCAGACATAGCTGATCCATTTTCTACTCAAGTCCTTTTCATTATTTTTGAAGTCTTAAAACTCAGATTTCTTGTCTTAATTATAGGAGCAGTATGGTAGCTTGTGGAATGCCCTTGTGAAGTCAGAATAAGGCACAGAACTACCACTTACACTATTTAATTATTTAAGTCTTTCTATAAGTAGCTATAACATTTAGAGGTTGTATAATTTTGCACAAGTTACTTAACCTCTCTCTCATTTTCCTTATCTGTAAAAAGCCATCACCACCTACCTAACAAAATTTAGGAGTATTTCATGGAATAATATATGAAAAGCATCTATGTTAATGCCTAGCACATATCTGGTGCTCAGAAAAAATTAGTTAATTTAATGTCCACACCACTACCCTACTGTGTACTGAGAAATGAATCTCTCACCTTCAATTATTTGAGAGGATAGGAAAAACACAGCAAAGTAAAAAGTCACTAAGGCCATGTGTATATAAATTTATGATTTCTGCTTATATACTTTACAAATTAAAATACAAGAAATAACACTCTTTCAAGGTTTCAAGTAAGCTTGGACAATTTGATACAGGGGTCTATATATTTTTCCTTGATATTTTCACCCTAAAACAAAAAAAAAAATTTGTCCACTTCCAAATTTCATCCTTTCTTAATATCAAGATTAATCTTACACATACTAAAAACAATGATTCTCACTGTACCAATTATAAAAATGTTGGAATTAAATTTTGTTAGCATTTATTTATCTTTAAATAATTCAACTGCTCATAATGTATGTGGAGATGAATAGGAATGAAAGGGAGAGATGGCTTGAAAATGGAAAGGATAGGGGAGGGAAAAGGACCAAAAGAATATTTTAACAATATCTAAATCTTTCTTTCTTTTCAATTTTCAATTTTGTGATTAAGCATGTTTGAACCCAACGAAAGAACAATTAATTGATCAGGTCCACCTCAGAGACAGACAATGCTAAATCAGAATAGTGAGAAACAATTGGGCAAGGATGAGTACTGTCCAAAAAGTTGTGTCACATCTGATTCTGTATTCATTTCCTATATAAGCAGAACCTCTCTGAGCCTCACTTGCATCACCTGTAAAATCAGGATGAGAATACACATGCTACTTATTTCACAGGATTTTTTTGAAAATCAATGTACCCTATAAACAGCAAAGTTCTCTCATTCTTTGACCTTGTTTAAGGATAAACAACCAGGTGTTCTTTAATTTAACCGCTGGCCAGCTGTAATAATATTTTGATAGGAGAAGATTTTGCTGGTTGCTGCAGCTAGTCCTTTAACCAAGAAAGTGAGGAATGAGGGTAATAAGTTATGAAAAAGGGCATCTTCACACACAAACATAATCATCTCTCTAAGAAATAAAGAATTAGCCATGGAAAAATAAAAGCAAAAATGAAAAAAAAAAAAAAAAGAAGAAGAAAAAAAGTAAAGCAATCACCAAACAATAACTGTTAGTTAGGTTCTCAAGCAACACAATTTTGTCTAAAAGTAATGTAATTATTATTATAGCCTGATTCCATTTGTGATAGATTGAATAAATGTCCTTTAAAAAATGTTCATGTGAATGTTATATTTAATGACAATGGGAATGTTGCATTCAATGACAAGGTTGAAGATGGAATCACAGTATTAGTAAACTAGCTTTAAGATAAGTAGATTAACCTGGATTATTTCCATGGGCCCAATCTAATCACAAGAGTCCTTAAATAAGAAAGAGTAAGGCAGAAGAGGAAAACCAGAGAAATAGCAGCCTGAGATGTTCTCAGGCTGACACTGTAGGCTTTGAAGATGGAATAAGGAGAAAATGGATGAATTATAATAAGTGGCCTCTAGAAGGTGAAAAAGGAAAAAAAAAATCTCTCCTCTTGAGCCTTGAAAGAGAAATGACTTGATTTTAGCACAGTGAGAACCATTGCAGACTTCTGACCTGCAGAATTGTAAGATAATACATTTGCATGGTTAAACAATTGGTTTGTTAGAGCAGCAATAAGAAACTAATAAAAATGCTGGTGCCTGGAAATGAGGTACTGGTGCAACAAATATATAAAAATGTGGAAGTCATTTTTTGATTGAGCAGGCAGAAGAGGCTAAAAAAATTTTAGGAGCATGATGGAAAAATCCTTGCCACAGAATGTTAGTAGAAATATATGTTAATAATTATCAATGAGGGCTCAAAAGAAAGTCAGGAGCATGGTAGAGAAAGCATATACTGCCTTAAGAAACATCTAAACCATTAGGAAGACTTTGAGAGGAAATATGGACATTAGAAGCACTTATACTGAGGGCTTAGAAGGGAATATCTTGTGAGTAACTGGAGAAAAGTACGTTTTTGTTACATAGTGAAGGAACACAGTGGAATTGTGAGGAAAGCAAAATTTGTAAGTGATGAAATTGGACATTTAGGTGAGGAATTTCCAAGCACAGTTTTGAAGGTGTGGTCTACTTTCTTCGTGTTGCTTATGCTAAAATGTGAGAGAAAACAGATTAACAAATAAATAAATAAATAAAATAAAGGTACAGTGTCCAACTACAGCTGAAAAAAAATTTTTAAAGTAACCAGTAGTTGATGACTTGGAAAATTCCGACTAAACGCAGATTGTAAAAGATAGTAAAATATAGGTCTGGGGCTGTAGCTCAGTGGTAAAGCACCTGCCTCGCACACGTGAGGCACTGGGTTCTATCCTTAGCACCACATAAAAATAAATAAAGATATTGGGAATAAAAGATACTAAAATATAAAGATTGGCAGTCAAGAAAATATGATCTACAGAAAAAGAAGAGTCTTGTTGCTGTAAGTTTTTTTTTATGATACTTCATAAAGGTCAAATTGTCATAATATCCAGTCAAAGGAAAGACTGTTTGATGAGGTTAAATGCATAACTCATAGGTATTCTTAGCTATCTCAACAAAAGCCAAAAATTTGTGATAGAATTATTTTAAAAATATCTGTCAATAAACCACTAAATGATGGATTGAATCCCTGTGGCATACATGGGAAACTCCCAAGGTTTCTGAAAATGTTATATTTATACAATCCAAAACAATATATTTCATGAAATTGGAAGAATTATGGAGAGTGGAGCCTCCAGCCCAGAGGCTTAAGCTGATGAGGCAAATAAGTGAATTCTATGCAGCTTCCAGAAAGTAATGTGGCTTTGCCTACACATGTTGATGTTTGTCCAGTGAGACAAACATCAAAGTTTGGGCCCAAACAAAGAAGGATAATCCGACTTGATCTTGGAGAAAAGAATCCCTACTGATATCATTTACTATTACTCATGTTCCATTTAGTTGTAAGATGCATGGTAAGTCATTCTGTTGGTGTCTTCTTTAATAAAAGGTACATGCTAGACATAATTGTGAAGGGGAAATCTCTAAAACTCTCCCTTCCTTCCCTTTCTCTTTAAGCACAGAGAAGAAATTGCCTAGACATTAAAATTGAATGGTATAATTTTGTAGTTTAGCTGATCAAGTGCTCTTATAGATATATCATACCTCGGGTCAAATGGCATTTGTTTTAAATTGCCAGAGTCCTAAATAACCTCAACTTGCAGATAGCACTTTTAGAGAGACTAAATTGTTCAGATTTTTATGATTTCTCAGTGCTTCTTCCTAAACTCAGTTGTGATATAATAAATAGAAACTGCACCATCACATTCTATCCCACTTTCTATTCTAGTAACTGAAGATGCTGAAGGCATCTGGGATGAGATGGAAATACCTTCAGTTATAGCAACCTGCAATCATGAAAAGCTTGATACTGAAAACTCCATGTTAGGATATATTGAAAAAAGCAGCATAAGTCCATGATGAAATCTGTTTTGGTTAGCTTTTTCATCACTGTGACCAAAATACCTGACAAGAACAACTTAGAAGGGGAAAAGTTTATTTAGGCTCATGGTTTCAGAGGTTCAGACCATGCTTGGCTGACTCCATAGTTCTGGGTCCAAGGTAAGGCAGCTCTGAGTCCAAGGTAAGGTAAATATCATGGTAGAAGGGTGTGGCAGAGAAAGCAGAGAGAGCTCTGCTCAGCAGGAACAAAATATAAACCCTAAACATGCCCTCCGTGACCTACTTCCTTCAATCACATTCCACCTGCCTACAGTTATTCAATCATATTCCACCTGCCTACGGATACCACTCAGTTAATACATATAAGTGGATTAATACACGGATTAGGTTACAGATCTCATAATGATTTCACCTCTGAACATTCTTGCATTGTTTCACACATAAGCCTTTGGGGGACACCTCATAGCTAAACCATACTAAAATCCCTAAACGGTTGCTGTAGCTATGAAACTAATTAGTGTCTGAAATTATTTTATTATGTGAGGGAAAACAAATGTCTATTTGTTTAAATCCAAATTGAATCATTACTTATGACAAACATATATCTAGACAGTATGAAGTGATGCTGAAGAAGAATGAAATGAAAAGAGCTAAAATTTCAAAGGTAGAAAATCCACCAATAGTAAATCTCTCAGAGCCTCTATTTAGGAACATCTTAATAACCTAAATTATACTTGTATATCTACCAAGACATACACTAAGCTATATTTTGGCATTCATATCAAAGTTCAAGTGGGCAAAATTTTTAAATATCAAAAGCAATAGCAAAAGGGTGAAGCAGAAGAAGAAGAAGAAGAAGAGGAAGAAGAAGAAGAAGAAGAAGAAGAAAGAATGAGATGGATATCAATACCCTAAGTGCATGTATGAAGTCACGAATGGTGTGAATATACTTTATATACAACCAGAGATATGTAAAAATGTGCTCTATAAGTATAATATGAAATGTAATGCATTCTGCTGTCATTTATAACAACTTAGAATAAAAAATAAATAAATAAATAAATATCACTTTAATAAAAGCAATGTGAAATTCAAATAGGAGGAAAACAAATAATGAGTTGTTGCTAGGGGAACTAGTCATCATTGTGCAAATAAAGAAAAAGAACAAGTTGATGAAAAATTAAAATAAACACATTTTCTGAAATTGAAAGCTAAGAAGTATTCTAATGGAATTTTACTCAGCAATAAGAGAGAATAAAATAATGGCATTTGCAGGTAAATGGATGAAGTTGGAGAATATAATGCTAAGTGAAATTAGTCAATCTCAAAAATCCAAGTACCGAATGTTTTCTCTGATATAAGGAGGCTGGTTCACAGAGTTGTTGGAAGGGGGTACATAGGATCAGAGGAACACTAGAATGGTCAACGGAAAGGGAGGGGGGGAGGGAGGGAGTAAGGAGGGGGTTGGAAAAAAATTGGTGGTTGAATGAGATGGATATCATTATCCTAAATGCATGATTGAAGATCTGAATGGTACTTATATACTTTGTATACAAGCAGTTGTATGTAAAAAGATACTATACTTGTGCATGATGAATAAGTAAATAAATAATAAAAAAATTAAAAAAAAAAAAAAGAAGTATTCTAAATCCAGATCATGCCTTCACTGTCAGAAAACTAGAAGGCTTCCTAGAGGATTTTATGACACCATCCCACATAGATGCAAACAATGGTATCTATGATATTTCCCATGAAAAACTACCCACAACCTAATTATTTCTACAGATAGTCAGAATAATCAAAGTTTTTTTTTTCATTCTTTTTCAAAGCATATTTATTATACCATTCAAGCTCAGCAAATAATTGGAGTACATACAGCTTTCCTGGTTATATAACAAGTGTAGCACTTAACATTTTATACAGTATTTTTGCCAAAATATTTCTATTCACAAAGTTAATGTACTATATAAGACTATCATGTTTTTTTATTTAATAATGTATCAAAGAAATAATTTTAAAATCAAAGGTATGTTCTTCTCAATGTTTTTGTCATCTTCTAATAAAATATGATTAATTAAACAACTAAAAATCCAAGATTAATGACAAGTATTGTTTCTCTGCCTAATATCCTTAAATGATCATTATTATTTTCTATAAAAAGTGGAGTTAGAATGTGTCCACATATTTTAAGCCACAAAACAACTCAGCAAATACAAAAAAATAGAGATAATACCTTGCATTCTATCAGATCATAATGGAATTGAATTAGAAATCAAAGATAAAATAAATAATAGAAGATACTCTAACACCTGGAGACCAAATAATATGCTATTTAATGACCAATGGATAGTAAAAGAAATCAGGGATAAAAAAATAGAGGTAAATGAGAATAGCAACACAAATTATCAAAATATCTGGGACATTATGAAGCGAGTTCTAAGCGGAAAGTTCATTACACTAAGCTCATTCTTTAAAAGAATAGAAAGTCACCAAATAAATAACATTACATCTCAAAGTCGTACAAAAAGAAGAACAAATCAACACCAAAAGCAGTAGAAGACAGGAAATATTTAAATTCAGAGGCAAATTCAATGAAATTGAAACAAACAAAAACTCAATTCAAGGGCTGGGGTTGTAGCTCAGTGGCACAGCACTTGCCTGGCATGCATGAGGCACAGGGTTAGATTTTCAGCACCACATATAAATAAATACAAAAAATAAAGGTCCATTAACAAATAAAAAATCAATTCAAAATATTGATGATACAAAATTTGGTTCTTTGAAAAAATAAATAAAATTGATAAACCCTTAGCCAAGCTAATGAAGAAAAAGAGAGAGAAAACTCAAATCACTAAAATTCACAACGAAAAAAGAAATATCACCACAGGAACCACTGAAATATAGATGATAATCAGAAACTACATTGAAAATCTATATTTCAATGAAACAGAAAATCATGAATACATAAAATATTTCTAGAGACATATCACCTAATGAAATTGAATCAGGAGGACATTGAAAATTTATACAGAACAATTTCAAGCAATGAAATTGAAGATGCCATCAAAAGCCCAAGACCAATCAGATTCTCAGCCAAGTTCTACGAGACCTTCAAAGAATTAACACGAATACTACTGAAATTATTTTGTGAACTAGACAAGGAGGAAACTCTTTCAAACTGATTCTATGAAGCTAATATCACACTGATGCCAAAACCACACAAAGACATAACAAGGAAAGAAATTCAGACCAGTATCCCTGATGAACATAGATGCAAAAATTTTTAATACAATTTTGGCAAATCTCGTATAAAAACATATTAAAAGGATAGTGCATCATGATCAAGTGAGGTTCATCCCAAGGATGTAAGGTTGGTTCAACATACAGAAATTAACAAAAGTAATTCATCACATCAACAGACTTAAAGACAAGAACCACATGATTATCTCAGTAGATGCAGCAAAAGTGTTTAAAAAAACGTATCATGCATTCATGCTCAAAACTTTAAAAAACCTAGGGAAAGTAGGAAAATACCCCAACATTTTAAAAGCTATATATACTAAACCCAAGGCCAACATCATTCTAACTGGAGAAAAATCGAAAACATTCCCTCTAAAAACTGGAACAAGACAGGATGCCCTCTTTCACCACTTCTACTCAACATAGTCCTTCAAACCCTAGCCAGAGCAATTAGACCAAAGAAAGAAGTAAAAAGGATATGAATAGGAAAATAAGAACTCAAACTATCACTATCTGCAGATGACATGATTCTATATTTAGAAGACCCCAAAAATCCATCAGAAAGTTTCTAGAAAACATAAACTAATTCAGTAAAGTAGCAGCATACAAAATTAACACACTTATGAGCTAGGGTGGGGCTCAGTGGTAGATTGCTTACTAGCACATGTGAGGCACTGGGTTTGATCCTCAGCACCACATTAAATAAAACAAATAAAACAAAATAAAGATATTGTATCCATCTACAACTAAAATAAATTTTAAATATTAAAATTAACACATTTAAATCAATTTTGTTCCTAAACACCAGTGATGAATCAGCTGAAAGAGAAATCAGAAAAAAAATGATCCAATTCATAATAATCTCGAAGAAAAAAAAAAAAATGGGAATCAATCTAACAAAAGTGAAAGACCTATATACAATGACAACTACAGAACACTAAAGAAAGAAATTGAAGAGGACCTTAGAAAATGGAAAATTTTCACATGTTCTTGGATAGGCAGAATTAATATTGCCAAAATGGCCATACTATCAAAAACAATATACAAATTTGGTGCAATTCTTTTTAAAATTCCAATGACATTCTTCATAGAAATAGAAGAAGCAGTTGTGAAATTCATTTGGAAAAATAAGAGGCCCAGAATAGACAAAACAATCCTTAGGGAAAAAAAGTGATACAGATGGCATCACAATACCAGACCTTAAAATATACTATAGAGCTATAGTAACAAAATCAGTATGGTATTGGCCCATAACAGGGCCAATAAGTTGCATTAAGTCCAATGGAACCAGATAGAAGACACTGGGACATAACCACATAAATACAGTTATTTCATACTAGGCAAAATGCCATAAAAATACATTGGAGAAAAGATAGCCTTCTCAACAAATGGTGCTGGAAAAATTGGAAATCCACATGTAGTAGAATGAAATTGAACCCCTATCTCTCCCTTGCACAAAACTCAAAGTGGATCAAGGACATAGGCGAAATACCAGAGATCCCACTTCTACTAGATGAAAAAAGTAGGCCCAACTCTCCATCATGTCTGCTTAGAAACTGGCTTACTCAATAAGACTCCTAAAGTGCAAGAACTAAAATCAAGAATCAATAAATGGGATTATATCAAATTAAAAAGCTCTTCAAAGCAAAGGAAACAATCAAGAACATGAAAAAAGAGCCTACAGAATGGGAGAAAATCTTTACCACCTGCACCTCAAATAAAGTATTGGTCTCCATGATATATAAATAACTCATAAAACTTAACACCAGAAAAGCAAATAATCCAATCAATAAATGGGCAAAAGAACTGAACAACACTTCACAGAAGAAGAAATAGGAATGGTCAAAAATATATGAAAATATGTCCGGCATCTCTAGCAATTAGAGAAATGCAAATAAAAATACACTGAGATTCTATTTCACTCCAGTCAGACTGGCAATTACCAAGAATACAATTAATGATAAATATTGGTGAGGATGTGGGAAAAAAAGGCACACTTATACATTGCTGGTGGCACCACAAATTGGTGCAACCACTCTAGAAAGCTGTGTGGAGATCACTCAGAAAACTTGGAATGAAACCACCATTTGACCCAGTTATCCCACTCCTCACTTTATACCCAAAGAACCTAAAATCAGCATACTTCAGTGATGCAGCCACATCAATGTTTATAGCATCTCAATCCACAATACTGAAACTGTGGAACCAATCTAGATGCCCTTCAACAGATGAATGGATAAAGAAACTGTGGTATATATACACAATGGAATAGTACTCACCAATAAAATAGAATCAAATTATGGCATTTGCAGGGAAATGGATGGAGTTGGAGAATATCATGCTAAATGAAATAAGCCAGTCCCTAAAAAACCAAAGGCCAAATGTTCTCTCTGATATGTGGATGCTAACCCAAAATAAGGGAGGGTAGGTAGCGGTAGGATAGAAGTTCATTGAATTAGACAAAAGGGAATAAAGGGTAGGAAGGGGGTTGGGAATAGGAAACACAGCAGAGTAAATCAAACATAACTTTCCTTTGCTCCTATATGTGTACATAACCATTCTAACTCCATATTATGTACAACCACAAGAATGGGATCCTAATTGGAATGGGTTGTACCCCATGTATATATAATATGTTAAAATACACTCTAGTTTCATGTACATCTAAAAACAATAAATAAAAGAAAATGTGCCCACATATCTGACATTTCTATATGCTATATATAGTTAATAAGTACATTTGAAAAACTCACCTATCTAATAAAACACTGTGTGATTTCCTCCCCTTGGAGTTATAGATCACTCTTAATATTTGGACACTGGGCACAAAATATAGGTTTCATTTAACTATTTCAATTCAAGTATCTCTAATACTCAGTCTATAAATGAAACAATTCTGTCAGATAAGTGAAGTGAAAATATTTTTCATAACTGATGAGGAATTATTAAAATCATATGCATTGTCATCCACCTAGGATCATATAGTCCGGGTATAGATATATAAATAAAAATACTACAATGGAATTTTAGTTCTGTTTTTGAAAAAAGTCAAATATAAATGTTAAAAATTTTTCTCAAATAATTTGTTCAAAAGAAAAGGAATAAAAAATAAATATATTTATCACCTTACATATATATCTCAGCTAAGTCATTCTGATTTGTTAAATAACAAGTATTTTTAAACAATTGTGCCATTCATGGTGCAATCCTATATTACATTTTTCAAGTACAACGAATGCATCATGACAAAGGTTCTGAAATGCCAGCATATCTCATGTTTTGACAAACCTTAAAAGTATACCTTTTCATCCAATACTTAATTTAGGCTAAAGTACTAAAAATAAACCTCACACCTTAAAATTAGAAATATAATTTAACTCTAAAATTAGTTGTTTGTTCATTTAAAACATTTCATTTTCCTTTATATAAGCAATAGTAACTGAGAAGATTTGGTCATATGTGTGTGTGTGTGTGTGTGTGTGTACATGTATGTATGCACACACACACACATGCGCACACACACAGCAGCCCCACCTCTGCATGGCTCTCAGAAACTGATTGTTGTCCTGCCTTTGCTTCTGTACCAGCAGTACCTAACTTTCTTCCACCCTAAACCCACACAATGCTTTCCACATCTGTATATGCTGCACCTGAAGCTGCCAGTGAATCATGTTTTGACAAAGCTTAAAAGTATCACTTAAAAAAAAAGTTGCAGTTCACATGGCAGAGCAATCTAGAAAGCAGTATAGAATGCTAAGACATCTATAAGCATTGCTAACTTTGATTACAGCTTTAGAAGCTACATGGTGACCATACTATTGCTCCCATCTGGGACCAAAGCCAATGTAGCCTACCCAAACAATTCCCTAAAACACATCTCCAGAAGGAAGTATTTTACTACAAAAGCCACTCTAAAAATTGATAGAAACCAGTGATCTAACAGATGCAAAAATATGAATATAGGGACATAATAAACTAAATAAATAAATCCAAAACTAAGCATAATTTGATCAAATGTATTATTTTCATGTATGAATATGCCATGATGATGTACATAATTATATATAATTAAAATAAACTAACAAAAGTAACTTATAACTCCATATTATGTACAAAAAGAGTGCATCAAAGTTCTAGAAATAAACCCCAAAGACAAGAAAATTGACAAATGGTGAGGAAAAGTTCAAAATAAGGAAATGCAATGAAATATAAAAGAATACCATCTCATAACTCAACTAAACTAAGAAAATAATCCATGGTTTCAATAAAATTTAGCAGAGATAATCATTTAAAAAACAGAAATTTTGGAATTTAAGAATAAATAAAATTTAAAACATAATCAATAACCTCAACAACGTAGGCCAAGATGAAAAAAGAATTTCTGAGCTGGAATAGAGATGTTTTGAAATAACCCATCCACTCAACAAAACACAAATGAAAAAGACTGAAGAAAGCTTACAAAACATATAGAATATCAATGAGAAAAGATATACCTATTAGTGGTGATCCATAAGGAAAAGGCATAAAAATACATTTTATGAAATAATAGCTGAAATACACCAAGTCTTGGAAAAGATATGAACATCTAGTTCCAGAAATCTCAATGAAATCCAATAAGACTGGACTAAGGCAGACTTTCTCTGAGGCACATTACAGTCAAATTTTTGAAAGCTCAGGGGTGGGGATGTGGCTTCATGGTAGAGTGCTGTGGGACCCTCCTTTTTCAGCCCCAAGCCTCTTTTCAGTTTAACTGCTTCTTTTTGCTTCTATACAATGCTTGGCTTAAAGACAATAGAAGTCAAACCACTGTGACTCCATATCAGCTGCCCCAAAGTGTTGCAAGTCTCTTGTCACAAAGCAGGAATAAGCCCGG
Source organism: Tamias sibiricus (assembly GCA_025594165.1). Lineage (NCBI taxonomy): Eukaryota > Metazoa > Chordata > Mammalia > Rodentia > Sciuridae > Tamias > Tamias sibiricus. The sequence continues at coordinate 56,441,101 of CM046667.1, read as the reverse complement.
ATATGATAAGCTAGCCTGGACACAATAAACTAGGGCAATGGCAGGGCCCTGGGCCCTGGGCCCTGCAGGGCCCTGCAATGAACAGTCAGCACATTCCATAGCTCTGGAGAAGGCACCCACCAATGAAAACCTCCTTAGACACGCATGGGCTCCCCTGGCCAATCAGGCGAGCCCCTTCCCCCTCCTTGCTTCTACCCCTATAAAAACTCAGTCTTTCCTCATTTCTGGGCTCTCAGTACAGATCCACTGTGTTGGTGAGGTCTGAGAGTCCGAGCTTAAGCCCGAATAAAGGCTCTTTATTCTTGCATGCACTCGGGACTCCTTGGTGGTTTTTGGGGATCCGTTCTCTGGGCACAACAAGTGCTGGCCTGGCAGGCATGAGTCCTTGGGTTTGATCCCCACCACTGTAAGGATAAAAATCCAAATGTCAAGACAAAGAAATAATTTAAAAAATGCAAGAATCAGGTCACACATAAGGTATTTCCCTTTAGACTAACAGTAGTTTTCACACAGACTAGGAGAGAGAGAGAGGGGGAGGGGGAGAGAAAATGAGAGAGGGGAGGAGGGAGAGAGAGGGAAAAGGAGAGAGAGAGAGATGATATATTCAAAGTCCTGGAAGAAAAGGGGAAAAAACTCTCAACCAAGAATATTATACTCAGAAAATATCCTTCAGAAATTGAAGAGAAGCCAAGCTAGTGGTGCTTGCCTGTAATCTTAGTAACTCTGGAGGCTGAGGCAGGAGGATCCCAAATTCAAGACCTGCTTCAGCAACTTAAATCATCTCAAAATAAAAAAAGGCTTAGGATGTAACTCAGTGGTAAAGTGCTCCTGGGTTCAATCCCCAGTAACAAAATTTAAAAATTAAGGAGAAATAAAAACTTTGCAAGACAATAAATGATCATCATCACAATAAAGCTATTACAAGAAATGGTTGAAGGAATCTTAGAATTAAAAGTGAAAGGAGGATAATAAATACCATTAAGAAAGCACATGAGGGCTGGGGTTGTAGCTCAGTGGTAGAGCACTTGCTTAGCAAATGTGAGGCACTGGATTTAATCCTCAGTACTACATAAAAATAAATAAATAAAGGTATGAAAAAGAGAAAACACATGAAATTATAAAACTCATTAGTGGAGCAGATACACAAAAGAGAAAGAAACAATAATCAGAAACTGTCAATATGGAAAACTACCTAACCAACAACATAAACAAGAGGGCAAAGACATAAACAAAGTATACAAAAAGCCAGAAAAAAAATTAACAAAAGGACAGAAACAAATCCTTAAATAAAAACTGGAAGGTGAGCAGACTGAAATTCTCACTTTAAATTGTTGATTTAGACTGGCTTAATAGATTTAAAAAATACAGTGAATGATGTCAAGTGTACACCAAACCAACTTCACCCACTTTCACTTTCATAGATTTAAAATGAAAGGATGGGAAAAGATAATATATGCAAACAGAAACCAAAAGCAAGGAGAAATAGCTATACTTCTATTAGATAAAATAGACTTTAAGCCATAAACTTTAAAAAAAGAGAGACATAGAAGGTCATTATATAATTATCGAGGAATCAGTTCAATAAGAGGAAATAGCAATTGTAAGTAGGAATGCACATAGTCTTGAATCACAGAATTATATAAAATAGTATTATTGAATCTAGATGAAGAAATAGACTCCAATAGACTCTCATAATACTTGAGAACTTAACACCCTGCTTTCAGCAGTGGACAGATCATTCAGACAAAAAATGAACAAAAATACTACCATCTTTCTTTTTCCTCTGTTTATACCCCCTTGCTCCCTCTCTTACCCTCCCTCCCCATTGACCTTTCTAGTGTTCCTCTAATCTTGCTATGCTCCCCAACCCAACCCCACTGTGAATCAGCTTCCTTCATGAATGATATGAATATATTTTGTATACTAACAGTGATGTGTAAAAAGGTGCTCTTTATGTGTATTACGAATTGTAAAGCATACAACTGTTATATATACAACAACACTGAATAAAAAAAAGAACAAAAATAACAACAAAATGTCGGAATTAAATTATATATTTCACCCTATAGCTGCATTATACACATTATTATCATCATAACATGGAGTATTCTCCAGGATAAAGTGCATTAGGTTAAAAAAAAATGAACACAACAATAAATTTTAAAAAATCGGACCATGTATCTTCTCTGGCATTATTGATGTAAAACTAGAAATCGATAACAAAAGTAATGTTAGGAATTGTATAACTCATGGAAATTAAAAAAACATGCTTTCGAGCAATCAATGAATCAATGAAGAAATAAAAACAGAAACTTAAAAATTTATTTAATGAATCCAAGATGGCAGAGATGAAGCAGGTTGCAGACCTCAACTCCTCCACAGATTGGAATCAAAGAAGGAAGAGAACAGCTGATCAGAGTGTTGGTTGACATATGTAAACCATTGACTCACAATATTGGAATGTCAGAGACTTGGAAACACTCATAAATTCTGGTTACTGGAACTCAAAACAGGAAAGAATTTGTTAACCCAGAATCAGCATTTGCACCATCAGGGGAGATCTAGGGGAGGAATAACAAACAGAGAAAGCAGGAGTGGCAAAGCTGACAAACTTACTTCAGAAACAGTGGTAGAAGATAAAGTAAGACAATTAAGCTGGGACAGGACCTGCTAAGCCACTTGGGGTCTTAGAAGGGCTCTGTTATTCCCAACTTCTGGTGTGGAACTGTGGTGGGCAGCCATCTTGCAGTGATCACATCTAAGCTTACAGCTCAGGAGGTAATTAAATCTGTACAAATGTATTCCGACTACAGATACTATTTAATATTATAGGTAACATCCTTAAGGGGGTTTACTGAATAATTTGTGAACATGGAACACTTGGAGCTAAAGGCTGATGAGCCATACATCAGCATCTAAAATGGAAGGGAGGTGGGGCAGAATTAACTGTCCTTTGCAGGAAAATGGATGGAACTGGAGAACATCTTGTTGAGTTACAATGTCAAGGACCATATGTTTTCTCTCATATGTGGAAGCCTAATGAAAAAAGGTGAAAAAATGACTTTCATGAAAATAGAAGGGAGACCTTTATAGAGGAGTGGAGGTTAAGAATCTGAGGAAAGGAGGAGGAGAGTGAAAGGGGAAAGTACTGGGAATAAAACTGACCAAATTATGTAATAATTGTGTATGACTATATCACAATGAATCCTAATATTATGTATAATATAAAGTAACAATGAAATTAATAAAAATAAAAGAAAAATCTTTCTTTAAAAAAATAAAGTGGCCAGGTGCAGTGGTGCACACCTGTAACTCCAGTGCCTCAGGAGACTGAGGCAGTAGGATCTTGAGTTCAAAGTCAACCTTAGCAACTTAGCAATGAAAGAGCCCCAATTAGGGAGATGGCTATTGCGGGGAGCTGGAAGCCATAAGTTCCACCTGATAATAAGTATGTATGTGACGCACCTGTAAATACACGTGAGGCACCTGCAAAGCTAAAGGTATATAACCGGGTGAAAGCGGTCGGAGTCAAGAGAAGCATGAATTCATTCAGTCAGTCGTGTAGTTGCTCGGTCGGTCAGAAAAAGAGTTCGGGTCAGAGAAGAAGAAAAGAATCAGAGCGGCCAGAACGTAGGCAGAGCGGTTACAAAAGAGAAACCAGATAGAAGAAGTAATTCCTGGTCAGAGTCAGGCCGAGGCTCCCGAGGAAGAAAGAAGAAAGAAGAAAGAAGAAAGGAGAAAAAAGAAAGAAGCTCTAAAAGCTAAGCTCTCTCTCTCTCTAAAGAAAAAAATCTCTCTCTTTCAAGCTCTCTCTCTTTCTCTCTAAGCTCTAAGAAGATGAAGAAGAAAAATCTCTATCCTTCTCTCTAAGCTCTAAAAAGAAGAAGAAAAAGCTATCTCTAATCTTTCTCTCTAAGCTCTTTCTAAAAAGAAAAAAAATCTTTCTTTCTCTCTCTAAGCTCTCTCTAAGAAAGTAGAAGTAAAAGTAGTAGTATCTTTACTCTGCCTCCGAGATTTTTCCTCCGGCGGCGTTGTGGCTAGCCACGACAGGCAGCTTACATAGCAAGGCCCTAAGCTACTGAGACCCAGTTGGTAAATAAAATATGAAAAAAAGGTCTGGGGATACTTCTCAGAGGTTAAGCGCCCCTGGGTTTAATTCCTAGTACTAAATAAATATATAATAAAAGAAAATAAAAACAGCATATAAAAATGTGGGATGCAGCAAAAATGGAACCTATATAAAAGAGAAACCTATATAAAAAAGAGAGATTTCAAATAAACTAATGATGCAACACATCAAACCACATGCCAACCAAGTACATAATAAATAGAAGGAAGGAAATAGCAATGATCAGAGCAGAAATAAATGAAAAAGACTAAAAAATAAAAATCTCAGTGGATTATAGATATTTTTTAAAATTTTATTTATAGTAGTATATATTACGGTTCATACTATACATATAGAGCATCTTTTTACACAGAACAGTTTGTATACAAAGTATACTCGCAGCATTCAAGTCTTCAATCATGCATTTAGAATAATGATATCCATCTTATTCAACCACTTTTTCCTTTTTCTTCCCCTTCCCCCCTTGTTCCCTCCCTTCCCTTTGACCATTCTAGTGTTCCTCTAATCCTCCTATGTACCCTGACCCAACAATACTGTGAACCGGCTTCCTTATATCAGAGGAAACATTTGGTATTTGGATTTTTGAGATTGACTGATTTCACTTAGCACTATATTCTCCAACTTCATCCATTTACCTGCAAATGCCATTATTTTATTCTCTTTTATTGCTGAGTAAAATTCCATTGTGTATATATATACCACATTTTCTTTATCCACTCATCTACCGAGGGACATCTAGGTTGGTTCCACAACCTAGCTATTTTGAATTGTGCTGATATAAACATTGAAATAGCTGTGTTACTGTAATATGCTGTTTTTAATTCCTTTGGGAATAGACCCAGGAGTGGGATGGCTGGGTCATAGGACGGTTCCATTCCCATTTTCCCAAGAAATCTCCATACTGCTTTCCATAATGTTTGTACCATTTTGCAGTCCCACCAACAATGTATGAGTGTGCCTTTTTCCCCACATCCTCTCCAACATTTATTGTTGTTTGTGTTCTTGATAGCTGCCATTCTGACTGGAGTGAAATGAAATCTTAGAGTAGTTTTTATTTGCATTTCTCTAATTGCCAGCGATGTTGAGCATTTTTTCATGTATTTGTTGATTAATAGTGTATCTTCTTCTGAGAAGTGTCTTTTCAATTTCTTAGCCCATTTATCGATTGGATTATTTGTTTTTTTGGTGTCACGTTTTTTGAGTTCTTTATATATTCTAGAAATTAGTGTGCTACCCGATGTGCATGTATTAAATATTTGTTCCCAGTTAGTTGGCTCTCTATTCACCTCACTGATTGTTTCTTTTGCTGAGAAGAAGCTTTTTAGCTTAAATCTATCCCATTCATGAATTCTTGGTATTAATTCTTGTGCTACCGGATTCTTGTTAAGGAACTTGGAGCCTAATCCGACATGTTGGAAATTGTAGCTTACTTTTTCTTCTATTAGGTGTATTGTCTCTGGTCTATTTCCTAAGTCCTTGATCCACTTTGAATTGAATTTTGAGCATGGTGAGAGATACAGGTTTAATTTCATTTTGTTGCATATGGCTTTCCAGTTTTCCCAGCACTATTTGTTGAAGAGGCTATCCTTTTTCCACTGTACATTATATTTAGATAAAATTTGTTTAACACTAACTAGGCTAACCATGAAAAAAGAGAGAAAACACAAATAAATAAAATCAGAGATGAAAAAGTATACACTAAAATATCATCACAGAAATGCAAACGACATTTAGGGACTATTATGAAAAACTGTACATGAATAAATTAAAAATCTCAAATAAATGAATAAAAAATAAAAAAAAAACTATAGTTGAAATGTCTAGGAGAATTTTCTGGACTCATACAGTTTACCAAAATTGAATTATGTAGACCTAGAGAGCCAAGTGCAGTGGCACATGCCTGTAATCCCAGTGCTTGGGAGGCTGAGGCAGGAGGTTCATGCATTCAAAGCGAGCTTCAGCAACTTAGCAAGGCCCTAAGCAACTTAGAAAGACCCTGTCTCTAAAATAAAATATAAAAAGGGCAGGGAATTTTGCTCAGTGTTTAAGCACCCCTAGGTCCAGCCCCCACAAATAATAACTAGTCAGACATAATCAATAAACAAAAGTTTCCTAGAAAACAAAAACTCAGGATTTATGACTTCACTATTGGATTTTTAAAAGCTGACACTCATTCCTTTCAAACTATTCCAAAAAATTAAAATGAGGCAGAAATCTTTCCAAACAAATTTCATGAGGGAAGCATTAATCTGATACCAAAACCAGATGGGCACACAACAAAAAAGGAAATTACAGACAAATATTCCTCATGAAAATAGATGCTAAATTTCTCACCAAATACTAGCTAACTGAACCCAACTGAACATCAAAATGCTTACACATTATGATCAAGTGAAATTTATCCCAGGACTGCAAGGATATTTAAAAATATGGATATCGGTAAATGTAATACATTACATCAACAAAACGAAAAATAAAAAAAATCATTTTGAAAAAATTAATATCCCATTATAATAAAAACCCTCAGCCTGGCATATCAGTGTATTCCTGTAGTTCCAGCTTCTCAGGAATCTGGGGAAGGAGGATCACTTGCTATCAGCTTTTCATTTCTGTGACCAATATACCTGACAGAAACATCTTGGAGGAGGAAAAAATTGTTTTGGCTAATGGTTTCAGAGATCTCAATCCATGTTTGGCTAATTCCAAGGTAGAAACATCTCAGCAGGAGAAGGGTACAACAGAGAAAAGGTCATCTTTTTATGGTAGCTGCGAAGCAAAAAGGGAAAGATGGGGGCGGGGATAGGAGCCCCAGGGACAACATACACTCAACAACGGAATGACCTCAGTGACCTACTTATTCCAACCATGCCCCACCTGCCTACAGTTTATACCTCCTCACAGTAGTCAATTTGAATTATTAATTTATCAAATGGATTCATTCACTAATGAGGTTAGAGCCCTTATGAGCCCATCTTTTTTTTGTAAAGACACACTCCTGAGCATTGCTTTATTAGGGAACAAACTTTGAACATAAGAGATTTACAGTGACATTCCAAATCCAAACAGTAACATTTGCCTAGGAGATTATATATGTATGTGTATATATATATATATATATATATATATATATATATATACACATACATATATACATATATATATATACACACATATATATGCACACACATATATTATACATATGTATATATACACACATATACATATTTTATATATCTTACATATATTTATATCACATAAGTATATATTATTATATAAAATTGATAAATAAAAACCAAAAATGGTATAGAAGCAAAATACCTCAACATAATAAAGAGTACATCTGAACAAACCCACAGTCAAATTTATGCTGAATGGGGAAAAGCTAATTTTTTTCCTATATTATTAGGAATAAAACCAGGATGTCTACTTTCACAAGCCTTATTCAAATTAGATTTAGAAGTCTTAGCCATAACAAAACTGCAAGAGGGAAAAAAAAGGATATTCAAGTAGAAATAAAGAAGTCGAATTTTCACTGTTTGCAAACAACATGATTTTCTGTACAGATAAATTTTAAGACTCCACTAAAATGCCCTGTAGGAACTGATAAACAAAATAAACAAAGCTGCAGGATACAAAATCAAAATTCAAACAGTAGTAGGATTTTTATACATCAATAATGGATTAACTGAGGAAGAAATAAAGAAAGCCATCTCTTTTACATTAGCTACTAAAAAATAATTAAATACCTAGGAGTACATTTAACCAATGAAGTGAAAGATTTCTAAAAATGATAACTACAAAATACTGATGAAAGAAATTGAAGAGGCCACAAAACAATGAAAATATTGCCATGTTCACAGATTGAAAGAACTAATATAGATAAAAAGTCCAAACTACCAAAAGTGATTTACAGAGCAAAAGCAATACTCATCAAAATGCCAGTGGCATTCTTTATATAAATAGAAAGAGCAACATTAAAATTAGTATGGAACCACAAAATACCCAAGAATCCACAGTGAATTAAGCAAAAAGAACGAAGCTTTAGTCATCACCATACCTGACCTCAAAGTATACAACAAAGCTCTAGTAATGAAAGCAGCTTTGTTACTGGCAGAAACACCATCATACAGAGAAAGGGAACAGAATAAGACCTGAAACTTATAAAACTATTAGAAGAAAACATGCAGGAAATACTTAAAGACATTGGAATAGGCAATAATTTTTTGGATCAGACCCCCAAATCACAGGCAACAAAAAAAAAAATAGACAAATAGAATGACATCAAACTAAGAAGCTTCTGCACAGCAAGGAAACAACAGAGTTAAGGAGACAACCTCCAGAATGGAAGAAAATATTTGCAAACTCTCTTTGTTGAAATGTTGGTGATTGAGCCCAGGGCCTCATGCATGCTAAGCAAATGCTCTACCACTAAACCCATTTGCAAATTATTGATTCAAAAAGAATTTAATATAAAAAAATTACAAAAAAAAATTTTAAAAACCCCAACAGGTAAAAAAGAATAATCCCATTTAAAACATGAGTATAGGTATCTGGTTAAGGAAGTCAGGACTTAATCTAACATAATGAAGAATTGGGCCTACTTTTTCTTCTATTAGGTGCAGGGTCTCTGTTCTAATTCTTAGGTCCTTGATCCAAATTGAATTGAGTTTTGTGTATGGTGAGAGATACGGGTTTAATTTCATTTTGCTGCATATGAATTTCCAGTTTTCCCAGCACCATTTGTTCTCTAATGTAGGTTTTTGGCACCTTTGTCTAGTATGAGGTAACTGTATTTATGTGGGTTTTTCTCTCTGTCCTCTATTCTGTACCATTGGTATGCAAGTCTATTTTGGTGCCAATGCAATGCCATTTTTGTTACTATCGCTCTGTAGTATAGTTTAAGGTCTGGTATTGTGATGCCTCCTGCTTCACTTTTCTTGCTAAGTACTGTTTTGGATATTCTGGGTCTCTTATTACTCCAAATGAATTTCATTATTGCTTTTTCTATTTCTATGAGGAATGTCATTGGGATTTTGATTGGAATTGCATTAAATCTGTATAACACTATTGGTAGTATGACCATTTTGACAATATTCATTCTTCCTATCCAAGAACATGGGAGGTCTTTCCATCTTCTAAGGACTTCTTCAATTTTTTTTATCAAGAATACAATCAACAATAAATGTTAGGGAGGATGTGGTAGAAAAAGGTACACTCATACATTGCTGGTGACACTGCAAATTGGTGCAGCCAATCTGGAAAGCAGTATGGAGATTCCTTAGAAAACTTGGAATGGAACCACCATTTGACTTAGTTATCCCACTCCTTAGTCTATACCCAAAGGACTTAAAATCAGCATACGATAGTGACACAGCCACATCAATGTTTATAGCAGCTCAATCCACAATAGCTAAACTGTGGAACCAAACTAGATGTCCTTCAATAGATTAATGGATAAAGAAGCTGGTATATGTACACAATGGAATATTACTCAGCATTAAAAGAGGATAAAATTTTGGCATTTGCAGGTAAATGAATGGAGTTGGAGAATATCATGCTAAGCAAAGTAAGCCAATCCAAAAAACCAAAGGCCAACTGTTTTCTCTGATAAATGAATGCTGATCCATGATGGGGGGAGAGGACATGGGAAGAATTTTTGGAGGAACTTTGGATTGGGTAAAGGGGAAGGGGGGAGTGGAGAGGGGATGAGGGTAGGAAAGATGGTGGAATGAGAAGGACATCATTATCCTAGGTACATGTATTATTGCCCAAATGGTGCAACTCCACAATGTGTACAGCCAGAGAAATGAAAAGTTGTGCTCCATTTGCATACAATGAAACAAAATGCATTCTGCTGTAATATATAACTAATTAGAAAAAAATTAAAGAAGAAATTAAAAAATAAAACATGGATATAATATTTGAATAGATAATATTTTGCCAATGAAGTTGTACAAATGGCCACCAATTACATTTAACAAATGCTAAGCATTACTAATCATAAGAAAAATACAAATGAAAGCAGGAGTGAGATATCATCTCATTCCAGTGGGAATGGCTATCATTAAAACCACAAAAATAAATGTGGGCTAAGGTGCAAAGTAATTGAAATTCTTACAGACTCTTTGGAGAGAATGTAAACTAGTATTGCCATCTTGGAAAACAGTATGGAGGTTCCTCAAAATAAAAATGGAACTACCATATGAAACAGCCATCAAACTAATGGGTATTTATCCAAATAAAAGGAAAAGGGTATATCAAAAAGATACCTGCAGCCGGGCATGGTGGCGCACACCTGTAATCCCAGCACTTGGGAGGCTGAGGCAGGAGGATCACGAGTTCAAAGCCAGCCTCAGCCATGGCGAGGCAGTTAGCAACTCACTGAGACCCTGTCTCTAATAAAATACAAAAAAAGGGCTGGGGATGTGGCCCAGTGGTCGAGTGCCCCTGGGTTCAATCCCTGGTACAAAAAAAAAAAAAAAAAAAAATACCTGCGCTCTCATGTTTATTGCACTCTTTTTCAAAATAGACAAGTTATGGAATCAATGGATTAATGGATAAAGAAATGGTGTTATTTGAACACAATGAAATATTTTTTAGCCATGAAATATAATGAAATCCCATCATTTGCAGCAACATGGATGGAACTGAAGAACATTAAGGAATTCTTCTAAGAACAGAAAGACAAACACCATACGTTCTCACTCCTACATGAAAGATCTGAAAGTTGATTTGATCAAAATAGAGAATAGAATAGTGGTCGCTAGAAGTTAGGATAGATAGTGGGGAGAAAGTATAGTAACTAGTACATTTTGTCTACAAAATCTTTTCTTATAAACTTATTTTATTTATTTATTATTATGTGGTGTTAAGGATCAAATCCAAAGTTTCTCACTTGCTAAGTAAGTACTCTTCCATGGAGCCATGACCCCAGCCCTATGAAATCTTTCAATGTGACTAAACATCACAAAATGAGAGGATCATCAGCTAAAGAAAAATAGAAAAATATTCCATAGCAAGCTGACATGATGTAGCTGAATTTATTATTATTTTTGCCTAAACTTGCTTTTTAAAGCATCATAGACTTATAGAGTTAAAAGTTTATTCTTAGTCATTTAATTCAAAACCCCAACCCAATGTAAGGGTCTTCTTTAACTCCTTCTGATTATAAGATGTTTACTCTTTTCCCTGGTAGCCCACTTCCCTGTTAAATATCTCTAGGTGTTAATTAGAATGCTCTTTCTGGATTTGGACAAAAATCTGAATGTAAAAGTAAGAGGAAGAAACAAGCATATTTGGCAGGATATTTGACAATACCTATAAAATCTTAAATGCGTTTGACCCAGCAACTGTGTTTTATATGAATGTATTCTATAAGAAATACACATGGATACAAAGATACATTTCAAACAATAGTTAGTGCCTCATTACTATTAGAAGCAAAATCAAGGAAACCTAAATGTCCATAAATTGGGACAATAATATGGTGTATCTACACCATAAAATGCCAGGAGGCAGCTACAAAGAACAAAGCAGATCTATATGAGCTCATATGTACTTGAAGATATAAGAAATGGAAGAGAAAGGCTCATAATTGTATGTATAATATGCTTTTATTTGTGCAAAACATGAGGAAATATATGTGGTTTATGTATGTTTGCAATTTCTCTGGAAGGATACAGTAGAAACTGTTAATAGTTGAGGGAAGAACAGTGGGAAGGGGACAGGGAAGAGTAAGAAAGAAACTTATTTTTATATTATTTTCTATTTTTAGAAGGAGTTATCAAGACCACTTATTAGTTAATTAAATAAAACCATTGAAAATGTAGAATAAAATGAAATGGTTGTATTTGAAAACTGGGACTAATCATTGGAAAAGGTAGGGTAGGCATGATGTTTAATTTTCTGTGTAAACTTTACCACATAGTTGCTAAAACATTTTTTTTTTATATTTCTGTGAGGATACTGCTGGAAGAGATTGATTTGAATAAAAAGATTAAGGAAGGTATGCCCTTACCCAATGTGGGTGTGCACAAACAAATTTTCTGAGAACTCAAATAGAACAAAAAAGCAGAGATAACATGAATTCAGCTTTCTCTTCTTGAGCTGGGACACCGTTATTCACCTGCCCTTGAAATTCAGAACTCCAGGTTCTCCAGGTTTGGGGCTCTGGTCTTGAACCAGTGGCCCCCATTTTCTCTGGTCTTCTTCTCAAGCTCTGTGTTATGCCATCAACCTCCATTATTCTGATGCCCTCAGAATTGTACTGAACTATGGACTAGCTTCCCTGCTTCTCCAGCTTGCAGACTGCTAACATGGGCTTTATTTCTCAGCTAATTTCCCTAATAAATTATTCTAAAACCTCTCTCATATATCCATATCTATCTATATATGTGTCTCTATTGATTTTGTAACTGGAGATCCATGATTAATGTTTTACTCAGCTCTTCATTCTTGTGACCAAAAGACCTGACAAAACCATCTTAGAGGAGGCAACATTTATTTGGGGCTCACAGTTTCAGAGGTCTCAGTCCACTAATGGCTGACGCCATGGCTCTGGGCCCAACATGAGGCATCACATCATGGGGGAAGGGCCCAGTGGAGGAAAGCTGTTCAGCTCATGGCTGGTTCAAGAATCAGGAAGGGGGCACAGGGAAGATGCACTCTTCCAGGGTATGCCTCCAGTTGTCCACCTCCTCCAGTCATGCCCCACCTACCTACAGTTACCACCCAGTGAGTCCCTTCAAAATAGGATGGATTGATTAGGTTATAGTTCTCATAACCTAACAATTTCACCTCTGAATATTCCTGAATTGACAGGAGTTTCAAATAAATACACTCATGTGGGAAACTGTTAATTTTCATTTTAAACTGTTTTAAACTATCTGATAAAAAGCTAAAAATAAACAAATTTACAGATTCCTAAGTTCTTATGCTCTTTCTGGAGAGTTTGTTTTCACTTTTCAATTATGAATAAACAATTGCACTATTACAAATGGCTATTGTATACTCAGTGCAAATAGCAATTTTTGCCAGATGAATTATTATAACTTCATTTGTTGTCATGCATTTCTATGAAGGAAAGAGAGCTAAAACATGGAGAGGCAAACTCAGATTAAATGTTTTCTAGTTATTTCTAAGATTGCAGTCTAGAATAATCCTCATGGAAAGAAATTTCAAAGCTTAAAATATAGTTCCCAAAGCAAAGGACACTGAGTGATGCTAAATATAATATGTAGCATATACAGTCCCTATTCAAGTTGTCATTTTTAGAGCACATAGATAAAACAGAGACAAGATAATCACTTGGGGGTACAGATAGCCATGTTCGAGAGGGCATGCATAAATCCAAGGCTGAAAGGACAGAACAACCTCTAAGTACCAGTACTTAAAGTCTTTGATCCTCTAAATAAAATGCTTACAGCCTTGAATTAACCACTGTAATATCCAAGGGCATACTTAAAGCAGCATGCATTCCTTAGATAATACTCCATATATATGCATAGGTTTAACCGCCTAAATGATTTTCTTACATTTAAATATTCAAGAACACATTAAATTAGCTCTTCTGGTCAGTGCATATAGCAGAATAGGAAGTGGATAATGAGTTTCAAATTTACTAGAAAAAAAACTGAAAATGTTGATAAACAATTAGTTCCCATGCTTTAGAGCTAACTCAATATCATAATGCCAAGAGAAACTAGGTCTTCAATGGTAAAATGGAAATAGGAAGAAAGAGGCTGAAAGATCTGTGGTAGAGCAAAATGGGATCTTTAGCAGTTTAAGAGCTGACACACAGCAGCTCTGCTTACTGATATTAAATATCAGTAAGAGGGTGGCAGTGGCTAACAAGTACCTGTGAAAGATAACTGCAGTAGCAGAAGCAGGAAACAAAGCAATGCATACAGACCAATCCCCCTTTAGGTTTAGTACAGTAAAAGTTCCCAAGTTGTTTGAGCTTGAGTCCTTAGGCCATTGACATGCTTATACCCATAGATTCTACATAGACTGTAAAATGCTCCCCCTAATAAAATTGTAACAAATTTCTTGCCTTGATGTAGACAAAATTTATGAATAAAAATAAAAGCTCTGCTGTTTAAGAATGATCCCTCTGTGCCCTGGCACCACACTCGGTGTTCTAACCCCCATTTCCCACTACACATCAATTCAAACACCCCTACATTCCAGTGAAAAGTAAGTTCTGTTAAACAAAACCAGGGTTGGACAGTAGTTAAATGGTTTAAACAGATTTCATCTGGGACAGATGCAGTAGAGGAAAGAGACCTTATGATAGAACTGTGGTCAGTTGCCAATACAACATGAGCAAGGAAAGATTTGTATCCAAGGAGCAGTAGGAAACTCTTGCACATTAATTCTCATTTCTCCTGACAAAGAGTCTCTCCTTGGCTAAACTGTAGTCAGGCTCCTCTGAAATCTCTTTCCAACTAGGCTTCAACAATTTAACTTCCATGTTCAACTTAGCATTGAACAATTTTAGCAAAAATCCTGTTATTTTGGTTTAGTTAGTATCCCCCCATCCTTTATAACTTATCATCCTCCACATCTCATTAAGTTTTTATCCCCTGACCCCAAAATGGTCTCCGATCACCTGGACTGCCTTCAGCAAGAAATCTGATAAGTCAGTTTAGCCAGATGCCTCCCTAATCCCTAAAGTTTTCTTTTAGTCATTTCTATCAAGTGAACACCGCCCCCACCCCTGCTCCTTGGATATAAATTCCCCCTTTTCCTTGATGAATTCATGGTTAAGCCCAATCTCTCTACAGTATTGCAAAACCTCATCAAAATAGATTCTGATTATCCTGAATCTGCATTACCATTTTAATGACTCTCGTGAATATCTTTTTCTTTAGTATTCTTCAAAGATAAATGATTCAGCTTGGAAAATATACAAATCCTGTTCTTATCGTCCTATATTGTGGTAATGGAAATTTTAACACATTACCATTTTAGTATAACACCTAATTTTTCTTTTAAAAATGAAAGTTCACATAACAAGAAAAGATTATACATTTCTTCTGTATTTTGAAATGGCTTTCCTTAAAATTTAAATTCTGGTCATATCTTCATAGTGTAAATCCTACTTGTGATATCTCATTGCAGGGGCCTTGAAGTAGCTTAATTCCTAATAAATTTATTGCATACACTTCCTATTGTCTTATACATTCTTTGTAGGAACAATTTAAATAAATAGTATTTCCAGGATTTATGGGATAATGTAGCCCCTGCAAGATGTGCCAGTATACTTCTCTTCACTGAAAGCCTAATATTAGGCTACCTTTTTCACTTTAACTCTAAAATATAGTATAACTTCATCTTGTAAATGTCATATTCCTCTGGTTCCATATTTCTACTCAATGTATAAAGAAGTCATGATATCTATCTAACCTCATTATTGATTACATAACTTTAATATGTCTACATTTCTCTTCAACTCAAAAATTTCCCCACATACTCCCACTACCATTTTTATTCCCATTATCTCATCTTATATATATACCTAAATGTGTAGAATTTCAAGCATTCCCTCCCCCATTATTTGTCCCTCCTACAGTAATTTTTATCTTTTTTCCTACTTTTCTTTCAGGAAAATGCTAATCAAAAGATTTGAGAAACAAGGGAGTTTAAGCTACAAATAATATGACAAGATAATTATTCAAACTTAATGAGTTAAAATTGTCTTTTGATGAATTATACTCATAATATAGGTAGATGTGATAGTACTGTATTTTGCATAATAATGAAATATAATGGTTAGCATATCTGCAAAATCTAAGCTAGCACTCAAGGCTGCACTGAAACAAACAAACAAAAATATCCATTTGTAATGCAACTGTCTCACCTAAGTTATACCAAACATTTACAGGTGAAATTGTGAAACATAAGGCTAAAAGGAAAAGCTCCTTCCTGCAATGAGAAAATAACATCCAATGGTTTAATATACAAATATTCTTAATCTCTTTTTACTTTTGAGATATTTGATTTTTTTGTCACTGTTCAATATCAAATTGCAGCATTCAAAATAAAGAAATGTGTATAATAAATCTCTTATTCTCAGGCCATACATATTCATAAGCAAAAGTCTACAAGGCTCTTTAATTCATCTCTAAACAATATGCAAGTTTTCTTAAATAGAAGAGAGCCTTGTTTCAGGTGTTAAAACTCCACACGAGTAAAATAAAATCAACCTGTGAACAAAATGGTACAGAATAGAGGACACAGAGACAAACCCACATAAATGCAGTTATCTCATATTAGACAAAGGTGCCAAAAACATATTGGAGAAAGGATAGCCTCTTCCAAATAAAATAGATATGAAATTACTGAGGAGGGAAAAAGAAGCAGTACACTGATTGGACATACTAAAGATGTGCGCTCCCTCTCTCTCTTTCTGTGTGTGTGTGTGTGTGTGTGTGTGTGTGTGTGTGTGTGTGTACGTGTGTCTTTATACCAGGGATTGAATCCAGAGGCACTTAATCACTGAGCCATATCCCTAGCCATATTTATTTATTTAATTTTATTATTTTGAGACAGGGTCTCACTACGTTGCTGAGGCTGATCTCGAATTTTGGATCATCCTGCCTCAGACTCCAGAGTGAATGGGATTATAGGTGGGTGCCACCATGCCCAGTTAGAAGATATGTTACTGATGCTAAATATTACAAATATTTTTAATTTTTAAAATTTTTTAAATTTGTTTTAATTAGCTATACATGACAGTAGAATGCATTTATGCACTGTGATATATCATACATAGATGGAATATAATATCTCATTTACAAAGTGTACATGTTGCAAAATCATATTGGTCATGTAGTTACATATTTTTGATGTGTTTCTGAGAAATGTAAATACTGAGATCTTGAGAATAGTCATCATTTCTGGGTGATATGTATTGGAGTGATTTAAAATTATTCTCTCAATGTAATTTTCCTTGTTTTATTTAAAAATGGCAAACGCTAATGTTTATTTAAATAAAATGTAATTAAAATAACAAAATAAATGTTTCTAATACATATAAGAAGATTCAGTTACTTAAATGCATAATAATATATCCCCTCCCATAATTAAATCTGTCCTCAAGTCTAGCATCCTATTTTCTCTTTTTAAAAAAATTTTCTTATTATTCTAATTTGTTATACAAGTTTGCAGAGTACATTCCATTTCATATTACATATAAAGAGCACAATTTTTCATGTTGCTGGTTTTATATAAAGTATTTTTACAATTGTGTATTCATACATGTATTTAGGGTAATCATGGATAACTCAGTCTGCCATTATTCCTATCCCCTTGCCCCCTTCCCTCCCTCCCCCCTCTTTGTTCTATTTAAAGCTCTTTCATTCCTCTCATCCCCTCTCTCTTGCCTTTATAAGTTAGTATCTTCCTATTAAAGAGATCATTCAACCTTTGGTTTTTTGGGATTGGCTAACTTCACTTAGCATTATTTTCTCCAACTCCATCCATTTACCTGCAAATTCTATGATTTTATTCTCTTTTAGTGCTGAGTAGTGTTCCGTTGTGTATATATACCAGAGTTTCCCTATCCATTCATCTGCTGGTGGGCATCAAGGTTGGTTCCACAATCTAGCTATTGTGAATTGTGCTGCTATAAACATTGATATGGCTGTGTCCCTGTAGTAAACTGTTTTTAAGTCCTTTGGGAATAGGCCAAGGAGTGGGATAGCAGGGTCAAATGGTGGTTCCATTCCCAATTTTCCTAGGAATCTCCATACTACTTTCTAGATTGGCTTCACCAATTTGCAGTTCCACCAGCAATGTAAGAGTGTGCCTTTTTCCCCACATCCTTGCCAGCATTTATTGTTGCTTGTATTTTTGATAGCTGCCGTTCTGACTGGGGTAAGGTGAAATCTTAGAGTAGTTTTGATTTGCATTTCTCTAATTGCTAGAGATGTTGAACATTTTTTCATATATTTGTTGATTGATTGTATGTCATCTTCTGAGAAGTGTCTGTTTAGTTCCTTGGCCCATTTATTGATTGGGTTATTATTATTATTTTTTTTTTGGTGTGAAGGTTTTTGAGAGCTCTATAAATCCTTGAGGTTAGTGTTCTATCAGATGTGCTTGTGGTAAAGATTTGCTCCCATTATTTTGGTCCTCTATTCACCTCACTGATTATTTCTTTTGCCGAGAAGAAGCTTTTTAGTTTGAATCAGTCCCATTTATTGATTCTTTGTTTTAGTTTTTGTGCTACAGGGGTCTTTTTGAGGAAGTTGGAGCCTAAACCAACATGATGGATATTTGGGCCTACTTTTTCTTCTATTAGGTGCAAGGTCTCTGGTTTAATTCCTAGATCTTTGATCCACTTTGAGTTAAGTTTTGTGCATGGTGAGAGAAAGAGATTTAATTTCATTTTATTACATGAGGATTTCCAGTTTTCCCAACACCATTTGTTGAAGAGCTTGTCTTTTATCCAGTGAATGTTTTGGGCACCTTTGTCTAATATAAGATAACTGTAGGTGTGTGGGTTCGTCTATGTTTCTTCTATTCTGTACCATTGGTCAACTGGTCTATTTTGCTGCCAATACCATGCTGTTTTTGTTACTATTGCTTTGTAGTACAATTTAAGGTCTGGAATAGTAATGCCATCTGCTTCATTCTTCTTGCTAAGAATTGCTTTGCCTATTCTGGGTCTCTTATTTTTCCAGATGAATTTCATGATTGCTTTTCCTATTTCTATGAAGAATGACATTGGGCTTTTGATTGGAATTGCATTGAATCTGTATAGTGCTTTTGGGAGAATGGTCATTTTGACAATATTAGTTCTACCTATCCATGAACAAGGTAGATCTTTCCATCTTCTAAGATCTTCATTAATTTCTTTCTTTAGTATGCTGTAGTTTTCATTGTAGAGGTCTTTCACTTCTTTTGTTAAGTTGATTCCCAATTTTTTTTTGAGGCTATAATAAATGGGGTGGATTTCCTAGTTTCTCTTGCTGAGGATTTGTTGCTGATGTACAGAAATGCCTTTGATTTATGGGTATTGATTTTATATCCATCTACTTTGCTGAATTCATTTATTAGATCTAGAGGATTTCTGGTGGAATTTTTTGGATCTTCTATGTACAGAATCATATCATCTGGAAATAGTGATAATTTGAGTTCTTCATTTCCTATCCTTATCCCTTTAATTTCTTTTGTCTGTCTAATTGCTCTGGCTAGGGCTTCAAGAACTATGTTAAATAGGTGTGGTATAAGAGGGCATCCCTGTCTTGTTCCAGATTTTATGGGAAATGCTTTCAATTTTTCTCCATTTAGGATGATGTTGGCCTGGGGCTTAGCATAGATGGCCTTTACGATGTTGAGGTATGTTCCTGTGATCCCTATTTTTTCTAGCATTTTGAACATGAAGTGATGTTGTATTTTGTCAAATGCTTTTTCTGAGTCTATTGAGATGATCATATGATTTTTATCTTTGAGCCTGTTGATGTAAAGAATTACATTTATTGATTTCCTTATATTGAACCAACCTTGCATCCCTGGAATGAAGCCCACTTGATCATGGTGCACTATATTTTTGATGTGTTTTTATATTCTATTTGCCAGAATTTTATTGAGAATTTTTCATCTATATTCGTTAGAGATATTGGACTGAAGTTTTCTTTCTTTGATTTGTCTCTGTTTGGTTTTGGAATCTAGGTGATATTGGCCTCATAGAATGAGTGTGGGAGTGTTCCCTCTTTTTCTATTTCATGAAATAGTTTGAGAAGTATTGGTATTAGTTCTTCTTTAAAGGTCTTGTAGAACTCAGCTGTGTATCCATCCAGTCCTGGGCTTTTCTTGGTTGGTCAGATTTTATGGCATCCTCTATTTCTTTGCTTGAAATTGACCTATTTAAATTGTGTATATCATCTTGATTAATTTGGGCATATCATATGTCTCTAGATATTTGTTGATGCCTTGATTATTTTCTATTTTATTGGAGCATAAATTTTAAAAATATTTTCTAATTATCTTCTGTATTACTGTAGTGTTCATTGTGATATTTCCTTTATCATCGTAGATATTGGTAATTTTTGTTTTCTCTCTTCTTTTTAGGCATATCTAAAGATCTACCAATTTTATTTATTTTTCAAAGAACCAACTTTTTGTTCTGTCAATGGTTTTTTTTTAGTTTCAACTTCATTAATTTCAGCTCTGATTTTAATTATTTCCTGTCTTCTAATTCTTTTGGGGTTGATTTGTTCTTCTTTTTCTAGGGTTTTGAAATGTAATGTTAGTTCATTTATTTGTTGACTTTTTCTTTTTTGAAGGAATGAGCTCCATGCAATGAACTTTCCTCTTAGTACTGCCTTCAGAGTGTCCCAGAGATTTCTGTATGTTGTATTGTTGTTCTCATTTACCTGTAAGAATTTCTTAATCTCCTTCTTGATGTCTTCTGCAACCCATTGATTATTCAATAGCATATTATTTAGTTTCCAGGTGTTAGAGTAGCTTTTCTTTCTTTTTTTTTTTATCATTGATTTCTAATTTCATTCCATTATGATCTGAGAGAATACAGGGTTGTACCCCTACTTTTTTATATTTGCTTAGAGTTGCTTTATGGCATAATATATGGTCTATTTTAGAGAATGATCCATGTGCTGCCGAGAAGAAAGTGTATTGGCTCATTGATGGATGATATACTCTATACATGTCAGTTAATTCTCAGTTATTAATTGTATTATTCAATGTTTCTAATACATATAAAAAGATTCAGTTACTTAAATGCATAATAATATCTCCCCTCAACATAATTAAAACTGTCCTCAAGTCTAGCATCCTATTTTCTCTTTTTAATGCATTATAGTCATACATAATAACTGGGTTCATTGTGACAAAATCATACAAGCCTGGAACTTGATTTACTTCATTTCAATCCCAGGTGCCCCCAATTTCCCTCCAATGCTGCCTCCATCTATTCTCTTTCCTTTAATGGTTGTCCTTTCACTTATAAATTTGTTTATTTTTGATTGGTGGTTTACAGATATACGTAAAGATGGAATTATGTGTGGTATATTTATACATGTACATAACATAATTATGACAATTTCATTCCACATTCCCTCCTGTTTTCCTTCCCTCCTCCCTCTCTCTGAGTCTCCCTATACTTTACTTATATTCCTTATATCTTTATGATATCCAATATTCTTACCCCCTTTCCCTTATTTTTACCTAACTTCCACATATGAGAAAACATTGGACCCTTATTTTCTCAATTTGGATTATTTCACTTAGTATTATGTTTTCAATTTCCATCCATTTATCAGCAAATGGCATAATATAAATAATTAAGTTCAGATTCAAAATTAATAAAATTGAGGATAAATGATATAAAGGAATAATGAAACAAAGACTTGGTCCTTTAGAAATATAAATTAGATTGATAAAACTTTAGCCAAATTAACCAAAAGAAAGAAATAGAAGTCCCAAATAAACAAAAATAGAGATGAAAAAGGAGATACCACCATAGACACCTATGAAATCCAGAGGATCATGAAAACCTGTACTGAAAATTTATACTCTAATAAAGAAAATCTTGAAGATATTGAAAAATTTCTAAACAGATATGACCTAACCAAATTAAACCATGAGGGTATAGGAAACTTAAACAGATTATTATCAAGCAGTGAAATGGAAACAAGTACAAAAAGCCTTCCAAGAAAGAAAAGCCAAGGAACAGATGAATTATCAACCAAGTTCTATTAGACCTTTAAAATAGAACTATTAACAACCCTCCTCAAAATATTCTATGAATTATAAAAGGATGGAATACTGTCAAATTAATCCTATAAAGCCAGTATCACCATGATACCAAAAGCAGACAGATATATCAAGGAAAGAAAACTTAAGCCCAATACCTCTGATGAAGATGATGCAAAAATCTTCAATAAAATTTTTGCAAACTTCATTTAAAAACACATCAGGAAGACTGTATACAATGATCAAGTGGGTTTATTCCAAGGGATGAAAGTTCGGTTGAACATATGGTTCAATATATGCAAATCAATAAATGTGATTCACTTCATAAATAGAGTTGAGGACAAGAAACACATGACCATTTCAATAGAAGCAAAAAACATTCAATGATATTTTCTCTATCATGAGTAAGCCAATTCAAAATAGGGAGAAAACAAAGAAGAAAAGAAAAACAAAGGTAAAAGGAGGATTTCATAAAAATAGAAGAAAGACAAGTGGACTAGATGAAGGGGACTGAGGGAGAAGGAAAAATGAATGGGATAAGGGAAGAACAGTGGAATGAATCTGATCTAACTTTCTTATGTACATATATGAATATACCTCAGTAAATCTCACCATCATGTGTATCCACAAGATACTAACTGAAAAAAAGAAGAAACAAAAAACAAAAAGTAAAGAGCAGAAAGATTAGTAGAGAGAAGGGAATAAGTGGAGGGAAGAGAGGAAGGAAAGGGGAAATACTGGGGACTGAATTAGAGAAAATTATATTACATGAATTTTTAATTGTCAAAATATATGACAATGCTATATATTACTAAAATGAAACAATAAAAAATAAAAAGACAAATGATTACAGTCAGAAAAAATACTTTGACAAAATTCAGCACCCACTCATGTTAAAAATTTAGTAGAAAGTAGGTATAGAAGGAAATTACAATATTGTAAATCCTGTAAATGAAAAACTCATCACCAATGTCATACTGACTAAAGAAAATCTCAAGGATGATACTTTCACCACTCTTATTCACCATAGTTCTTAAAACTCTAGCCAGAGTAATGAGGCAAGAGGAGGAAAGTACAGGGGTACAAATAGGAAAAGAATAATTCAAAATACCTCTTCTTGCTGATAACAATACCCAAGAACCAGAAGACTGTAGAGCTGATCAACAAATTCATCAAAGTAGCAGGACACAATATAAACATACATAAATCAATCACTTTTGTAGACTCCAATAATGAATTTGCTGGGAAAGAAATTAAGAAAATTATCCCATTCACAATAAACTTTAAAAAATACTTGGGAAAAACCTAACTAAGGAAGTAAAGACCTCTAAAATTAAAATGATGGAAAATTGAAGAAAAAATAAAGACCTCAGAAGATGGAAAGACTTCCTATGTTCTTGGATAGGTAGAATTAATATTATCAAAATAGCCATACTACCAAGAGCAATGTACTTATGCAACGCAATTCTCATCAAAATACCAATGATAAAAAATAAAAAGTACCAATGAAATTCTGCACAGACCTAGAAAAAAACAGTTCTAAAATTCATTTGAAAGAATAAGAGACACAAAATAGCCAAAGCAGTCCTGAGCAAGAAGAGTGATGCTGGAGGTATCAAAATACCTGATCTCAAATTATACAACACAACTACAGAAAAAAAAAAATCCAGCATGACATTGGCTCCAAAACGTACCTTAAGAGTGATGTGATAAAATAGAAGACACAAAAAAAATCTACATAGATAAATTTATCTGATACTCAACAAAGTTGCCCAAAACATACCTTGCAGAAAAGAGAGCCTTTTACACAAATGGTGCTGAGGAAACTGAATATGCATATGTAGAAAATGAAATTAGATCCCTATCTCACATTCTGCACAAACGTCAGCTCAAAGGGGATAAAAGACTTAGGAATTAGACCAGAAAATCCACAACTTCTAGAAGAAACATAGGCTCAACACTTCAAGTTGGTGACAGGCACAAACTTCCTTAATAAGATTCCTAAAGTGCAAGAAAGAAAACCAAAAATGAATAAGTGGGACAGTATCACATTAAAGGATTCTGCAAAGCAATGGAACAAGAGTGTTAAGAGAATGTACTGAATGGTAGAAGAGCTTTATTGCCTACTCCTCAGGGGATTTATATCCAGGATATAAAAAGAACTCAAAAAATTCAACCCCCCAAACAAAATAACCCGATAAATAAATGGGCAAAATAACTAAACACATTTCTCAAGAAGAAATATAAATGACCTGTGTGTGTATATATATATATATATATATATATATATATATATATATATATATATACATATACATATATATATATATATATATATTTCTTTCAAATGAATTTTAGAACTGTTTTAGATTGTTAGTGATGTTGACTGTTTTGTCATATATGACAAAAGAGTCAACATCACTAACAATCAGGGAAATGCAGATCAAAACTTCATTGAGATTTTACTCCAGTCAGAATGACATTTTTTTTTTGATACCAGGGATTGAATTCAGGGGCTCTCGACCACTGAGCCATATTCCCAGCTCTATTTTGTACTTTATTTAGAGACAGGGTCTCACTGAGTTGCTTAGTGCCTTGCTTTTGCTGAGGCTGGCTTTGAACTCGTGATCTTCCTGCCTTAGCCTCCCAGCCACTAGGATTATAGGTGTGTGCCACTGTTCCTGGTAAGAATGACAATTATTAAGAATACAAATAACAATAAAGTCTGGTGAATTTGCAGGGGAAAAGGTACACTCATTCATTGATGGTAGGACTGCAAATTAGTATAACTGATGTGGAAAGCATGATGGAGAGTCATCAAAAAACTGAAAATGAAACAATTATAAGACCCAGATATCCTATATCTTGAAATATCTCTAAAATATCTAGAATTAGCATACTATAGTGATACAGCCACATCAAATTTTATAGCAACACAATCCACAATAGCCAATTTATGAAACCAGCCCCAATGCCTGTCAAGAGACAAATGGATAAAGAAAATGTGATACACACACACACACACACACACACACACACACACTGTATATGCCAATTTAAAAAATTTATTTGTTCTTTTAGTTATATATAATAGTAGAATGCATTTTGACATATCATATATACATGGAGTATAACTTCCTATTTTTGTGGTTGTGTAATTACACTGGCCATGTATTCATATATGAACATAGCAAAGTTATGTACAATGCATTCTACTGTCTTTTCCATTCCCATACCCCCTCCGTTCCCTGCATTCTGCCATATCCAACGCAGTGAACCCCCACCCCCACCCCACCACTGAAACAGCCCCAATCAGGGAGATGGCTATTGTGGCTAGCTGGAAGCCATAAGTTCCACCTGATAATAATCATATGCACGTGATGCACCTGTAAATGCATGTGATGCACCCGCAAAGCTAAAGGTATATAACCGGGTGAAAACGGTCAGAAGCGGAATTCATTCAGTCAGTCGTTCAGTTGGTCAGAAGAAGAGTTCAGGTCTGAGAAAAAGAAAAGAGTCAGAGCGGCCAGAACGTAGTCAGACGAAGAAATAAGAGTCAGAGCAGTTAAGAGTTTGGTCAGAAGAAGCTAGAGAAAGAAATGAGAAGCTAGAGAAAGAAAAGCTAGAGAAAGAAATGAGACTAAGAAATGAGAATGAGAAGGAAAATGAGAGCTACAGAGACTAAGAAAGAAATGAGAAAGCCAGAGACTAAATGAGAACTACAGAGACTAAGAAAGAGACTAAGAAAGAAGAAGCTCTCTCTCTCTCTCTCTCTTTCTCTCTCTCTCTAAGCTCTAAGAAATTAAAAGTAAAAGAAAGTAAAGAAGTAAAGAGTCAGTAGTAGAAGAAAGCATAGCCTCTGACTCAGTTGAGACCAGCAAGAAGAGTAAGAAGAAGTAAAGAGTCAGAGAGGTTAAAAGATAGTGAAGAGAGCGAAAAGAAAAAGCACGGCGAAAGCCATACAGAGACAAGCCATGAGCTTTGGCGAAAAGCCATAAAGAAAAAGCACGGCAAAAGCCATGCAGAGAAAAGCCATGAGCTTTGGCGAAAAGCCATAAAGAGGAAAAAAAAAAAAAAAAAAAGCCATGCAGAGAAAAGCCATGAGCTTTGGCAAAAAGGCATAAAGAGAAAGTAAAAGCTTCAGAGAAAAGTAAAAAGAAAAAGCGATGAGCTTACAGAGAAGCTGCAAAAGCCATCAAACTGCAGCTTGGTGAAAATGAAAATTCAATAAAGTCAAAGCTGCTCATGCAGTTGTGCTTAACTATTTGCTTACGCTATGAAAACTTGGCTTGTCAGCAGTAGGCTTGCCGCCTTAAAGCTGCAGCATCTCCTCAAAAAGGGCTCAAGCACCCACTCTTTTAAAACAAAAGGTGAAAAGCCAGGTAGGGACAAGAAAATAAAAGATAGAAAATAGAGAAAATAAAATAAAATAGAATTAAAGCACCTTTTAAACTGAAAGGGGGAAGTGAAGCAGCCCCAATCAGGGAGATGGCTATTGCAGCTAGCTGGAAGCCATACGTTCCACCTGATAATAATCATATGCACGTGACGTACCTGTAAATGCATGTGATGCACCCGCAAAGCTAAAGGTACATAACCGGGTGAAAGCAGTCAGGAGCGGAATTCATTCAGTCAGTTGCTCAGTCGGTCGGAAGAAGAGTTCGGGTCAGAGAAGAAGAAAAGAGTCAGAGCGGCCAGAACTTAGTCAGAAGAAGAAATAAAAGTCAGAGTGGTTAAGAGTTCGGTCAGAAGAAGCTAGAGAAAGAAATGAGAAACCATAGATAGAGAGAAGTAGTTATTGTTGGTCGGAGTCAGGCCGAGGCTGCTGAAGAAGAAAGAAGAAAGAAGAAAGAAGAAGCTCTCTCTCTCTCTCTCTTTCTTTCTCTCTCTCTCTCTTTCTTTCTTTCTCTCTCTCTCTAAGCTCTCTCTAAGAAAGTAAAAGTAAAAGAAAGTAAAGTAAAGAAGTAAAGAGTCAGTAGTCAGAAGAAGTAAAGAGTCAGAGAGGTTGCTGAAAGACCCAGCGTTAGAGTTTTGAGAGATTGCTAAAGCCGAAGAATAAAAAACCTTCTTTCATCTTCATTCTGCCTCCGAGTTTTTCTCCCGCAGCGTTGTTGCTCCAAGTCAGGAAGCAACACACCATCCCAGCCTATTGTGAGTCAGTATCTTGCTTATTAGAAAGAACATTTGCCCTTTGGTTTTTTGAAACTGGCTTGTTTCACTTACCATGATAGTCTCCAGTTCCATCCATTTACTGGAAAATGCCATAATTTCATTCTTATTTATGGTTGAGTAATATTCCATTGTGTATATGTACCACATTTTCTTTATCCATTCATTCATCTGTTGAAATCACCTTGGTTGGTTCCAAAGCATAGCTATCAAGATTGGCTGTTGTAAACATTTATGTGGCAGTGTCACTATAGTATGCTGATTTTCAGTCCTTTGGGTATAAGCCAAGAAGTGAGATAATTGGAGTCAAATGGTAATTCTATTTCAAGTTTTAGAGTGGTTGCACCAATTTGCAGTCCCACCAGCAATGTATAAGTGCACCTTTTCCCCCACATCCTTGGCAACATTTATTGTTACTTGTATTCTT
Source organism: Tamias sibiricus (assembly GCA_025594165.1). Taxonomy (NCBI): domain Eukaryota; kingdom Metazoa; phylum Chordata; class Mammalia; order Rodentia; family Sciuridae; genus Tamias; species Tamias sibiricus. The sequence goes on along the minus strand of CM046667.1, from coordinate 56,413,655 downwards.
GATAATTGCCATTCTTACTGGAATGAGATAAAATCTCAGTGTAGTTTTAATTTACATTTCTCTAATTTCTAGTGACGTTAAACATTTTTAATATATTTATTGAGTGATCATATTTCTTCAGTGAAGTGTCTGTTCAGTTCCTTTGTCCATTTATTGATTGGGTTATTTTGTGGTTTTTGTTGTTGTTTGTTTGTTTTTTTATTTTTGGTGTTAGGTTTTTTGAGTTTTTCATATATCCTGGAGATGAATGCTCTGTATAAGTTGCAGGTGGAAAATATTTTCGTCCATTCTGTATGCTCTCTTTTCACATTCTTGATTGTCACCATTGCTGTGAAGAAGCACTTTAATTTGATGCCATTTGGTTTATGATTCTTTTTTTTTAATTTTTTAGGTTAGATGGATACAATACCTTTATTTATTTATTTATTTAGTCCTGAGAATCAAAGCCAGTGCCTTACACACGCTAGGCAAAAGTGCTCTACCACCGAAACACAACCCCAGCCTGTTTATTGATTCTTGATTTTGTTTTCTCTGCTGTAAGAGTCTTCTTGAGGAATTCAGCTCTTAAGCTGACATAAGAAGAGTTGGACCGACTTTTTCTTCTATTAAGCACAGTGTCTCTCTTCTAATCCCTATGCACTTGATATACTTTAAGTTGTGTGTTGTACAGGGAGAGAGATAGGGGTTTAATTTCATTTTGCTACATGTGGATTTCCAGTTTTCCTAGCATCATTTGTTGAAGAGGCTATCTTTTCTCCAATGTATGTTTTGGCACGTTTGTCTAGTATGAGATAACTATATTTATGTACATATGTCTCTGTGCCTTCTATTCTCTATCATTAGTCTATGTATCAGTATTGGTGCCAATACCATGCCACTTTTTTTTTTTTTTTTTTTTTTTTTTTTTTTTTTTTTTTTTTACTATGGCTCTGTAGTATAATTAAGGTCTGGTATTGTGAATCCTCCTGCATCACTTTTCTCAAAGAGGATTTTGTTTTGGCTATTCTGGGCCTTTATTTTTCCAAATGAATTTCATGACTGCTTTTTCCTTTTCTTTGAAGAACATCATCAGAAACTTAATACAGATTGTATTAAATCTGTATAGTGCTTTTGGTGTATGGCTAATTTGACAATATTAATTCTGCCTATCCGATAGCATGGGAGGTCTTTCCATCTTCTAAGTTCTTCTTTAATTTCTTTCTTTAGAGTTCTGTAGTTTTGATTGTAGAGGTCTTTCACCTCTTTTGTTAGATTGATTTCCAAGTATTTTATTTTTTGAGGTTATTGTGAATGGGACAGTTTTCCTAATTTCTCTTTTAGTTAATTCACTGATGTATAGGAATGCAATTGATTTATGGGTGTCAATTTTATATACTACTACTTTGTTGAATTCATTTATCAGTTCTAGAAGTTTTTTAGTGGAGTTTTTGGGGTTTTCTAAATATAGAATCATGTTATCTGCAAATAGGTATAGTTTGAGTTCTTCTTTTCCCGTTCCTATCCCTTTACTTACTTTCTTCTGTCTAATGACTCTGGCTAGAGTTTCAAGGACTATGTTGAATAGAAGTGGTGAAAGAGGGTATCCCTGTCCTGTTCCAGTTTTTAGAGGGAATTCTTTCAATTTTTCTCCATTTAGAATGATGTTGGACCTGGGTTTAGCATATATAGCTTTTACAAACCTTATTTTTTCTAGTGGTTTGAACATGAATGGATAATGTATTTCATCAAATGCTTTTTTTTTGCATCTATTGAGATGATCATGTGATTCTTGTCTTTATGTCTACTAATGTGATGAATTACATTTATTGATTTCCATATGTTGAACCAACTTTGCATCCCTGGGATGAACTCTGGTTGATCATATTTTTAAAATGTTTTTGTATGTGATTTACCAGAATTTTATTGAGAATTTTTGCATGTTCATCAGGAATATTGGTCTGAAGTTTTCTTTCCTTGATATGTCTTAATCTGGTTTTGGTATCAGGGTGATACTAGTTTCATAGAATAAGTTTGGAAGTGTTCCCTCTTTTTGTATTTCATGGAATAATTTGAGGAGTACTGGCATAAGTTCTTCTTTGAAGGTCTGGTAGAACTCAGCTAAGACTCTATCTGGCCCTGGACTTTTCATTCTTGGAACAGTTTTGACGGGGTTTTCAGTTTCATTGCTTGAAATTGTCACTTCTTTTTTTTTTTTTTTTTTTTTTTTTTTTGGTACCGGGGATTGAACTCAGGGGCATTTGACCCCTGGGCCACATCCCCAGTCCTTTTTTGTATTTTATTAGAGACAGGGTTTCACTGAGTTGCTAAGTGCCTCGCCATTGCTGAGGCTGGCTTTGAACTCGCGATCCTCCTGCCTCAGCCTCCCAAGTGCTGGGATTACAGGCGTGCGCCACCGCGCCCGGCTATCATTGCTTGAAATTGATCTGCTTAAATTTTCTATATTCTGCTGGTTCAATTTGGGTAGGTCATATGTCTCTAGAAATTTGGTGATGTCTTTGTGATTTTCTGATTATAGAGTTTCAAAATAGTTTCTGATTATCTTCTTTATTTCAGTAGTGTCCATGCTGACATTGCCTTTTTCATCATGAATTTTAGTTTTCTCTCTCTCTTTATTATCTTGGCTAAGAGTTTGCTAATTTTATTTATTTTTTCAAAGAAACAATTTTTGTTTTGTTGACTTTTTGAATGTTTTTGCTTGTTTAATTTCATCACCTTTGGCTCTGATTTTAATTATTTCCTGCCTTCTACTGCTTTTGGTGTTGATTTGTTCTTCTTATTCTAGTGCTTTCAGATGTAATATTAGGTTATTTATTTGGTAACTTTATATTCTTGTAATGAATAAGCTCAATGCAATGAACTTTCCTCTTCGAACCACCTTCATAGTGTCCCAGAGATTTCAATGTGTTTTGTCACTATTATTATTTATTTGTATTTTTTTAATTTCATCCCTGATTTCTTCAGCTATCCTTTTGTCATTCAATAACATGTTTTTTATTCTCCAGGTGTTACAGTAGCTTCTATTTTTTGTTTTATTATTGATTTTTATTTTCATTCCATTATGATCTGAAAGGATGCAAAGTATTCTCTCTTATTTTTTTTGTATTTGCTATGAGTTGCTTTTTGTCCTAAGATATAATCTATTTTAGAGAACGAATGGTCCATGTGTTGGTGAGAAGAAAGTGTATTCATTTATTGATGGATGAAATATTTTTATGTCTGTTAAGTCTAAATTATTAATTGTAATTTTCAGTTCTATAGTTTCTTTGTTTTTCTTTGAAGGATCTATCTAGTAATAACAAAGGCATGTTAAAGTCACCCAGTATTATTGTGTTGTGGTCTATTTCATTCTTGAAATTGAGAAGGGTTTGTTTGATATATGTAGTTGCTCCTTTGTTTGGGGCACAAATATTTACAATTGTTATGTCTTGTTGATGTATAATTCTCTTAAGCAATATGAAATGTCTTTCTTTGTTCCTTCTGATTAACTTTGGCTTAAAGTCCACTTTATCTGATATGAGGACAGAAATCCCTGCTTGTTTATGAGATCCATCTGAATGATATGTCTTTTCCCCACCATTTTATCTTCAAACTGGATATCTTTGCCTACATGGTAAATCTTTTGGAGACAACATTATGTTGAGTCTTGTTTTTTAATACAATCTTCCACTCTATGTTTTTCTATGGATGAGTTTAGGCCACTTGCATTCAATGTTATTACTGAGATATGATTTTTTATTACCTGTCATTTTGAGTTATTTCTGGTTTTTAATTTGAATTGTTTCTGCTTCGTTGACTATTCTTCTCGTGTAGTTCCTCCCTTTGTGGGTTTTCACTTTTGTTTTTCATTTGGTCTTCTTAAAATATTTTATTGAGTATGTTTTTTAGTGCAGGCTTTCTAGTTGCAGATTCTTTTAACTTTTGGTTATCATGGAAGGATTAGCTTAATTTTTCGGGGTATAGTATTCTTGGTTAGCCTCCATTCTCTCAGAGCTTGGTACATATTATTCCATGACCTCCTAATTTGATGGTCTGGGTTAAGAAATCAGCTGAGATCCAGATTGTTTGCCCTCTAAAATTGCCTGTCATTTTTCTCTGGTAGTCTTTATAATTCTATCCTTATTCTCTGTGTTAGACATTTGCATAGTAACATGCATTGTTGTGGCTCTGTTGTAATTTTCTATATTTGGGATCCCATATGCCTCCTGTATTTGATTTTCCATTTCATTCTTAAGGTTTGGGAAATTTTCAGATATTATTTCATTGAAAGAACTGTGCATTCCTTTGGTTTGTATCTCTATGCCTTCATAAAGGAATTTTTTTACCCTTTTCTTCAGGTGCCAGTGTGAACAAAACACCTGAGAAAAACAACATAAAGGAGAAAAGGATTTTTTTTTTTTTTTTTTTGATACCGGGAATTGGACTCAGGGGCACTCGACCACTGGGCCACATCCCCACCCCTTTTTTGTATTTTATTTAGAGACAGGGTCTCACTGAGTTGCTAAGTGCCTCGCCATTGCTGAGGCTGGCTTTGAACTCGCAATCCTCCTGCCTCAGCCTCCCAAAGTGCTGGGATTACAGGCCTGTGCCACCGCGCCCATCTGGAAAGGATTATTTTGATTTATGGTTTCAGAAGTCTCCAGAGGTATCAATCCATAGATGGCTGGCCCCACAGCTCTGGTCCAAAATGAGACAGAATATCATGGCAGTAGGACATGGCAGAAAAAAAAGCAGCTCAGGCCATAGAACAGGAAGGAGAAAGAGAGAGAGAGAGAGAGAGAGAGAGAGAGAGAGAGAGAGAGAGAGAGAGAGAGAGAGAGAAAGAGAAAGGGGATTTACTCACCAGGACAAAACATATACCCCAACATCATGCCCCCAGTGACCCACTTTCTCCATCCCCTACCTACCCTAACTTCCTTCAATTACAATCCAGTTAAACTGTATCAGTGGATCAAACCATTGATTAGGTTACAACTTTCATCATTGAATCATTTTGTATCTGAACCTTATTACATCTTGTCACATATGAGTTCTGGGGTGACACCTCATATCTGAAGTATAGCAGGTTTCATCATTTTTTTTTCCTATTTTTCTGTCATCTATTTCATGATTTCTGCTTGAATCCTTATTATTATTATTATGTTGTTGTTGTTCTTCAACATATTGGCTTAGTTATTTCTTATTTTTCTAATTTCCTAAAGTAGATTCTTATGTTATTGATTTAAGATAATTTTAATATAGGAATTTATAACTATATATTTCCTTCTATGAACTTCTTTGCACTCCCAAAATTAGGTCATATATTTGCATTCTCATTAAATTTAAACCATTTCTCATTTCCTTTGACATTTTGTTGATTGATCCATCAGTTATATAGAGGTATGCTTTTTAATTTTCACATATTTATAATAACAAATTTATTTATATTTTGATTACTTTCTTCATAGTGGACATAAACCTTGAGAGCTATTCTGTTTAATTCAAAGTAATATCCTTCCTAGTGCAAATGACAAAATTCGGAGGTCTTAGTCTCAATTATTTAACATAACTAAAAGGAAATCTCACACACATTTTTATTTTATCTAGGTAATCACAGCAAATTGGTGAATGGGAACAGAACATTACCTTAGTATCAGCTTTGATTATGAAGTGATATTTGAAGGGTGACTGAATATTTTACTATTTTCACTAGTGACACAATGGAAGGGATGAGACTGTACTACAGAGATATTGGGATGGGTTTACAGAATTTCTGACTTCTCACAGATGGATTTATTTACCTCTTTCATCCCCTCAAAATTTTAACGTTTTAATAAATTTAGACTATCTCATTCTCCTTAGATGGACCAAATGTCTTTATTTTCTTAAGCTACCATTTGTAAACCAAAGCCTTTTTAAGTTCTATATATTTCTTTGGCAAACATATCCCTTATTGAGAAGTTGTATTGTGGTAAAATCTTTTATAGTTGGAACTTGATTTAAAGCCTTGAATACAAATTGTTTGTGTCATCAGTCTTTCCATTAGCATATCGATTTATCATTCTAATGCTCTTTGTGATGTTAGAAGAAATGTGATTTCAGCAGTCTGTTTTCTGCTTCAGGTATGTTTATCCAGAGCTGAATGGTACTTGTGAACCAGCAAATCAACTGAGTCCAAATTTATTTAAACTTACTCCTTCGAATGTCCCTAAGTTATTGATTTGTGGAAGCATAAATAGTGGTTGTGGTGGGAGGCTTTTATTGCTGCAGATTTTGTCTTCATATATTAACTTTAAACACAGATATTGAGTGTCCTGTAATGCCAGAATGTTTTATGGTGTATGATCCTATTAAAACCACCATATTTTGTAAACATAGAGACTGCAGAAGTTATCGTTCTTGTCATCTTACCTACAACTCCTAGGGAAAAGTAATCTGCTTATCAGTGCAAGAAGAGTTGGTGTACATTGTTGATATTCTTTACTCTATTCTTGAATTTCATTTTGCTTCCACAAGCCTGTCATGCTTTACTCTGGTGGTAAACAAAACTGATATGTTTTGCTAACAAGATGTTCCCTGGGCATACACCACTCTCTCGGCATAGAAAAGCACTGATAACAATTAAAGTTTTATTCATTGATTGATTTATATATTCTTGACCAGAAAGTTGCCAAATAACCACAAACCCACATACAACCCCTTTATTTTGTTCACATACTGCATTAAGTCATATTGGTTGTTTTTTAGAAATGTCTTTGAAATTTAATAAATAAGTTTGTAGTGAGTTTGTAAGTTTTCAAAAAAGAAAATTTTATCATGAGCATTATCTGGCTGCAGAGTTGCCATAAAAATATTACCCATTGGTCATATAAGTCATTAAGCATACATATTTTAAAAATATTTAATTGTGTTATTGGATAGATTATAATATATTAGAATATCTATGGAGTTGTCACTTTGTCCAAAACCAGATGGTTTAGAACCTATAGTTCTACTTCTTCATTTAATGAAGTACTGAGGCTAATAATTGCTGATTGTTAGCTTGGACAGTTCCAGGACTGAGTTTGCTACGTCACTGTTCAAAGACAGAAGTATCTAAATGGAATGAATCTTTCACTGTAAAATGTAGGATCCAGGGGTGAATGATAAGGTGATTTATCCAACATTTCCTGATTAATAAGTGGTAAAGTAAAATCTAGTATCTTCCTAGTCAGTATTCTTTCTGATACATCACACTGTCAGTTAGGTCATGTTAATTATAATATATTATTTTGTAAATGTAAAAAGAAGAAAAAGGGAAATGACACACTTATAACCAAGTCGAATTAGAGAATTATTATTATTAATTATTTATTTAATTTTTGGGACTGGGGATTGAACTCAGGGACACTCAACCACTGGGCCACATCCCCAGCCTTTTTTTTTTTTTTTTTTTTTTTTTTTGTATTTTTTGGAGACAGGGTCTCACTGAGTTGCTAAGTGCCTTGCCATTGCTGAGGCTGGCTTTGAACTTGTGATCCTCCTGCCTCAGCCTCCCAAATGCTGGGATTACAGGCGTGCGCCACCGCACTCGGCTAAGAATTATTATATGTTAGTTTATTGTGTAAAATGGGAATGATAGTACTCATCTCAAAGGGTTACTCAGTAGGTAAAATTAGTCAAAATATGTAAGTCACCTAAAACAGAATCTGATACACAATATTTGTAAGTATTAGTTGTCATTGTTACAATTGATAATAAATTAATAATTTTATTATTATTATGATATAAACAGAATGGTCATTGGCACCAACTGTATTTTCTGAGATAACATGAAAAAAAAGACTTAAAACTTAAAGAAATAGACACGAGGATGAAGAGCACCCCACTTTACTTGAAGGCTTGGAAGATAGGTATTTGGTTCTGCCTTGGCTCATTCTGAATTTACCTACCTAATATAGTAAAATGTCTAATTTGATCTCTTCCAAAAGTTGTGATATTGGAAAGAGGTCCTAAAAATATCTATTCTACTGACAAACTCTCTCTTTACATTAAAAATTTATTACATTAACAATATTGATATGGCAGGAAGGAAAGGGATAAATAAAATTGACAGAATAAACTACTTACACACATGTTTGACCACTTACAAAGTTGCTGGGATCTTTACATAGAAATAATTGCTCACCTAAATTTCATTATTATCTATTCATATAAACACATATCAGTTGACTTCAAATGTGTTCAATTTAATATCTGTTTATTAATACTACGTTCAAGGCACATTTGTAGACCCATAGAGGCTACAAAGTAGATATACAATGTACTGAGAGAGACATGTAAATACTCTTCAGTATCATACAGTAGAATGTAATAAATGCACAGGTACACCCTGTGGGAGTATAAACAAAGAAATGATTCTTTCTGACTGGGGAATATCTGGGACGGCTTCACAAGTGTGAGAGCATTTACAGATGCCCCTTGAAAGACATAATTTATTTTGATAGATAAAAATTTGTGTTAATTAAGGTAAGTTTTCACATCCTTTTGAAAGTAATAAACCTATATTTAAAAAAATAGTTTTAGCAATTTTAAGCTATATAATATTTTATTTTAAATTTATTTTTAACAGACAATAATTGAACATATTTATGGGGTTGAGTGGGATTATTTACTACATATATAAAATAAATAATGACCAATTCTGGGTAATTAGTACTTTCATCTTCTTAAACATGAATTATTTCTTTTTTTAAGGAGCCTTTGGTCTCTGCTCTTCTAGTTTTTTTATAAAATATATAATAAATTGTTGTAAACTACCTATAATCACCCTACTGTGAACATTATAGAACATTACAACATACTCTTCCTATGTAAATTTATTTTGGTACCCATGATCTGATCTCCATTTAATTCCCCTCCCATAATCTTTCTAACCTCAAGTGACCACTATTCTACTATTTTTATGAAATTGACTGTGTAAACTTTCAAATGTGCATGAAAATATGTGGTACTTATCTTTCTGTCCCTGGGTTATTTCACTGAACATAATGTTCCTCAGTTTTCTGTAGATAGCAGGAAATAATAGGATTTCTTTTGAGGGTGATGGGGCTCAAACCAGAGGCCTTGAGCATGCTAGTAAAATGTTCTACCTCTGAATTCAACCCTAGGCCCTAGTTCATTATATTTTATGGCTGAATTATAATAAATCGTGTATATATACCACATTTTCTTATTTCAGTCATCCATTAATGGATACATTCATTGATTCTATATCTTTGCTATTGTGAATAATGCTACAACAAACATGGGAGTGTAGGTATCTCTTCAATATCCTGATACTGTTTCTGTTAGTATATACCAAGTAGTGGGATAATTATATCATAAGGTAGTTTCATTTTTGGTTTTTGAGGAACCATCATAGTTTCCTGTAATTGGTATACTAGTTTACAATTCTACCCATTGTATATGTGTTTCTCTTTTTTCCCTTTTCTTTTCTTTTCTTTCTTTCTTTTTTTTTTTTTTTTTGTCTTTTTGGTAATTGCCATTCTTACTGGGGTGAGATGATATATCCTTGTGGTCTTAATTTTTATTTTACTGATGATGGTGATATGTGACATATTTTCATATTCTTGGTGCCCATTTATATATCCACTTTTGAGAAATATCTCTTTAGGTCATTTTCCCATTTTAATTGGAATATTATTTTTTCTATTGAGTTTTTCCAGTTCCTTGTATATCTTAAATATTAATCCCTTGTTAAATGAATTGTTTACAAACATTTTCTCCCATTCCAAAGGTTGAAATTTGTCTCCTCACTCTGTTGAGTGTATCCTTTGGTGTATCCTTTGTATTATTTGCTTAGTATAATCTCATTTGTCCATTTTTTATTTTGTTGCCTGTATTTTTTCAGTCATAGCAAAAAAAAAAAAAAAGTCATTGCTTCACAATGTTTTCCTGTATTTTGTTCTACTAGTCTCATAGTTTCATCTTACACTTAGGCTGTTTATCTATTTTGAGTTGATTTTTGTATGTGGTAAAAAATACAGGTCTAGTTTCATTCTTCATATATATATTCCACTTTCACAGAAATATTTATTGAAGAGATTGTCTTTTCTACAATATGTGATTTTGGTGCTTTCGTCAAAGACCAGTTGACTCTTTTTTAATGTGTTCTAATTAGTTATACATGACAGTAGAATGAATTTGACACATAATACATAAATGGAGTATAACTTCTCATTCTTCTAGTTGTACATGATGCCATGCAATTTTGATTAATAAAGATTTGTAGCATGTCTTGACATCAGGTACTGTAATGACTCCAGCTTTTCTGATTTTTGCTCAAGATCAATGGAGCTATTTAGAGATTTTGTGGTTCCATAAAAATTTTAAGATTTTAGCCAGGTGCGGTGGTGCACACCTGTGATCCCAGCAGCTCAGGAGGCTGACGCAGGAGGATGGTGAGTTCAAAGCCAGACTCAGCAATGGCAAGACACTAAGCAACTCAGTGAGGCCCTGTCTCTAAATAAAATACAGAATAGGGCTGGGGGTATGACTCAGTCGTTGAGTGCCCCTGAATTCAATCCCTGGTTCCCCCCCACAAAAAAAAATAGGATTTTTCTATTCATGTGAAGAATATCATTGGTATTTTGATGGGGATTGCATTAAATCTGTAAATCATCTTTAGGTAGTCAGACATTTGATCAATAATTATTCATTCAATCCATGAACATACTGTCTTTCCATTCCTTTTGTATTCTTCCATTTTTTTTTATCAGTGTTTTGTAACTTTTGTTGTAGAGATCATTCATTACATTTATTAAATTTATGCCTAGATATTTTATTTTATAGACATTGCCTACAGAAATAGTTTTAAATTTCTATCAGTGATAATTAACTCACTATTGGTTTATGAAACTACTACTTAGTTTTGCTGAATTGATCAGTTCTAATTGATTTTTTATATAAAGTGTAAGAGTGAACTAAACTATCTTTATGTTTTTCTATATATATCACTCTTTATGTTTTTCTATATACAAAATCATGTTTTCTGCAAACTGTAACAATTCCTCATATCGTATTTGGACGTCCTTTGTGTCTTTCTATTTCCTTATTGCTTGGGGTAAGTCTTCCAATGCTATGTTTAATAAGAGTAGTGAAAGTGAATATTCTTGTCTTGTTCCTGATCTTGGAATTATTTCAGGTTTCCCCACTCAGTATTGTATTGACTGTGAGTTTGTCACGTTCAGATTTTATTGTGTTGACATTTATTCCTTCTATACTTAAATTGTTGAAGGTTTTTCCCTTAATCATACAGAGATACTGAATCTTATCAAATGTTTTCCTTCATCTATTGAGATGATTATAATGTAAACCTGAATGTTTTAAATCTCAGTAATTTAGACATCTAAATTTTAATTCAAGTGTCCTCCCTCACACCTACTTCATCCTCAATTACCTAATTTACTAAGATTTACTATTCAATGTTATAAAAATGCACCATTTTTATGCCTTTATAGAAAACTATAATAAAGAACTGCTTTATAGCTGGACTTGATGAGCTTTGTTTTCACGTGTGTATCTGTGGAGTCAACATAAAGGAAGCAATTTGAATGTTTGGAAAGGGAATCTTCCAAGCTAGTGGGTCCCCACACATCTGGTTCTTAATATTATAATTTTGTTTTGCAGATCCCTCTGACTGATGTTGATTTTTCCTAATGTTTTCCATCCAGTAGCTTTATTTTTTTCCTGGAAGAATGGAAGTCCATCCAGTAGCTTTATAAAATCATTCTTTAAATCTTATCTATCAAAATCTAACCATTCACTCCCTTTTCTGTCTCCCTTAGTTATAGTCATAGAACATGAACATTGGAGATTGTTAAAGATAATTTAGTGCACTCTCCCACTTCATTTCAAAAAATTGTAGTTGTAGATAGATGATATGCCTTTATTTTATTTGTTTATTTTTTTATTTTATTTGTTTATTTTTATGTAGTGCTAAGGATCAAACCCAATGCCTCACACATGTTAGGCAAGCTGCTCTGCCACTGATCTACAGCCTCAGCCCTCCCACTTCATTTTCCAGAAATGGAAACTCAGGTCTCGAAAGGTTACATATCTTGGCTAAGATTGTGTCCTTATAATGCAGGACCCCTCCACTTGCCAAGATGCAGCTCTAATGACCTGCTGCAGCCATGTAGTACAGAGTCAAAGGGCTGCTAGGAGCCTATTTTGTTGCCAAGCTCTTTTCCTCCTAGTGCTTCTTTTTTATTAATATTCATTTTTTAGTTGTAGTTGGACACAATACCTTCATTTTACTTATTTATTTTTACGTGGTGCTGAGGATCGAACCCAGGGCCATGCACGTGCTAGGTGAGCACTCTACCGCTCAGTCACAACCCCAGCCCCTCCTAGTGCTTCTTGAAGAAGAAACCTTTGAAACAATGAAACCTTCCCATCTTCGTTTCCTCCTTAATGCTTAGTATCTCTAGGGGAAAATATTGTTATGACTTATTTACCTGTCTCCCTCTATCAGTATTAGGACCATCTTTTAATAGTTTATTTGTTCTTGTCTGCTTTTGATAAGGTACACTTGAGGTTTTGGTATTGTGATGCACGTTTTTGTCTAATACCCTTCCTTGTGAATTACTGTCCCTCATTGTTATACCTGCTCATGACTGACTATCCTACCTAACATTTCCCTCTCAAGGATTTAGATTCCTAAATCCACTTAAGGTACTTGGGAGTGGACTCATTCTGCTTTCTTCTTGCTGAGGGAAAAGAAACTGGAAGTCCTTGCTTATTTCCAGGTGGGTGAGATTAATCTAAGTATCCTTGGTAGAAGGATGAGTCATCTGTCAATTGCAGTTCTATATGTCTTTCAGGAACTGGGGAACACCAAATACTGCTTACTTTTAGAAAGAAACTGACAAGACAACATATAAAAATGGCATCTAGGATGATTACAAAAATAGTAATAAGGAAAATACTCCACCAATGAGAGATGCTCAACAGAGATTTCCAACAGTCCTGTAAAAATATGGGGTTTAAACCTCCATCTATGATACCTGAGTTGTAATATCCTGTGTAATTTCAGAAATAGTGTTTGAATTGTCATGAATTTTTGCACAACATTCAGTTTTAATAATAGCACATGTCTCTCTCTATGGTGCAGCTAAAAATAAGGGCCATTTGATTTTTAATAACAACGGGTCTCATCATTTTGACTTCTGAGTTTAACAGGTTTCTTACTGAAGTAAGCCATGTTATTAAGAGATTTTGGTGTGTGCTTAGTTAAAAAATCTACATGCCAAATTCTATATTTGACCCCTAATGATGGGATGGATATAGAAACAGGCATACCAATAGAATATTGTTTTAGTCCATAGATGTTTCAAATTTGCCAAGTTAGTGGGGTTGGTTAGAAAAGTTGTCCATGTGGCCTGAATCCAAGGGGATCCAATGATGCAATGACCTATCCAACCAAAAGTCAGCCAGAGCCAAAGATAATGGCCATATAACCAGTAAATTTTATTGGGATAGGCTATCATCAGTATCTCTCAGGAAGAGTCCAGTCAGGAGAACAACTTTCAGTAGTGCTTAAATTTATGGTGTGAAAGCAATCAAAATGTGAGATAAATCACACCTGATGAGTGGAATTTGCCCAATCACCTAAGCAATGATTTATTTTTAAGCCCCAACACATGGGAGCCTTTAGCTTTAACTATCCAGTAAGGGGAGTGAGTGGCCCAAATGTTGGAGTCCCATATTTGATAAGATCCATTAGTGTGCCTATGATTTATAGCTTGAATTTCTGTAATATTTTCCATGTCTATAAATATTCCAGCTCCTGTAAATAGCTCATTTTTCTGGTTTGGAGGGGCTATAGCAGTGAAACATCAGTCATGGCCTAAAGATAAAATGTCCTTTAGAGACCATTGATATATATTCCATTGAGGCCAGAATTTATAGTCTCTCTGTAGCCCAGTACCCATCCAGGATAGCCAATCTTGTCCTGGTAAAGGTGAAAACCACCAGGGCAGTGCTGAGGTACTAGACAGAGTCATTAAACCACAGATCCAGCAGTTAGTCTGATTTACTTCTTTGACATAGTGTTGGGCCCAATTTATAAGAGTTAACACCTTTAGTATGACCAAAGCTTAGCAGAAATCATGGTTTAGCCCAATGATCCATGGGATATTACTTATTGTGAATCCCAATAAGAGCAAAATTCCAATAATAGGAGACGACTGGTATTGAGAAAGGGATATGGAAAAAAATTGAGTCCTGGAAGGAACTCATATACTTATCTGAGCTTTTAGGAAAAAAAAAATGTACCATATATCTTATGTTGGAGTATAAGTGTAGTTGGTAGAGGACTCCTGAAGTATCTTGGGTTTTTTTCTTCTTAGTCCATGGTTTAACTTGAGAATGATGAAGCTAGCTGGAGATTCCTGGAACCCTGAAAGGAAAAGCTCCCTGCCAGATACAGTATAGTTGGGATTTACATTGGTAATCTTCATAGCATTCAATTAGAACTTGTGTTCCGGCAGGGAATAAATACAGAAAAAAATATGTTATTGGTGGGTAAAATTTGTATCCCAAATTCTTTTAATGTCTTTTGGCATTGTCCTAGCTCTGTTACAGTTGTATCAACTGAGTTTGTTCTTCCCCTACACCAACATTATTACAAATAAAAGTCCTACCATAGAGGGCCTTGTAAGGACCAAAATTAATTTTATCCTTTTGCATAATCCTGAGTCTAAGTAGTGCTGTTGGAAACACCTTTTTGCAAGTTAGGGATATTTTCTGATGGATATTTTGAGTTGGTTTTTAAGAATTTGATTTGTCCTTTTTACTTTGTCTGAATATTGTTCTCTTAGAGTAATATAAATAATATCTAATGACTAAGCTTTTTGAGATCCCCCTACATTGTTTCAGACCCAAAGATCATCACTCTGGAGTGATTATGGGAGTCCAAACCTGGGAGTAATTTCTTTTAGAAGAGGCTTGATTGCTTTGGTGACCTTCTCAGTCCACGTGGGGAAAGCTTTGACCCATCCAGTGAAGATGTCTACTCTGACAAATAAATATTTGAATCAGAGAGGCATTTGGATAAAATCTAATTGCCAGTTTTCTTCTGTGTAGTGACAATGTCTTTGAGCTGGTAACACTATAAAGGAGGAGATCTCATGTCTTGTGGACTATTCAAGGCACACATCACAGACCTGAATTATCTGTTCTATGACATTAGATAGTCCCTGTCTGTTAAATAATTGTTTCAGAGTTATCATCTTGTCTCTGCCAAAATGACAAGCATTTTGTAATCCTAAGGACCTTCAATTGAATATATTGGGGAAATTGTATTATTTTATTTAAATGTATGCATCCCTCAAGTCATTATTATATCCATTACTCATGGTTCATTCTTCCTCCTACAGGATATGAATGGAAAGTAAGTTCCTATTGGTGAGGTAGGAATTAGAGCAGCTATTGTATCAAAGTTTAGAGCAGTCACTTTTGCTACTTTATAAATTAGGTTATTGCCTCATACAACCTTTGTGTCTCTCTGTTGATGTCACTTATAATGAACAACAGCTACTTTGGAAGGTAGACAGCTTTTAATAGTTCCAGAATCTGTGGTACATAGTTTATAGTACTATTTTTAGAGTGGTGGGCATCTTTTAAAAGTCCAAAATCCTGATAAAATCTGAACCAGGAAGACTCAATAAGAAATTTATCCACCTTGGCATGGATTATTTTAAATAGCTTTAACATTAATTTTGATCTTATGTATTTTTTTCATTTTTAATTGAGCTGTTCTACTATTATTCAATATTGTGCTGTTAGCAAATTTGATTGTGTTTCTTCTAATGTTTTAAAGCATTAACCAGAATAAGTTTATTTTCTTAGGGCAAGATTATATTTCTCTTAGTCCCTTTTTCCCTCTTGCATCAACTGTTATTGCCTCAAATCCCCTCACCAATTTTTTCCTTTGTTTTACCAAGGTTGAATTTTTCTTTTCTCTGTTTTGTGTTCTCTCTCTCTCTCTCTGCCCCCCATTTTTCTCTCTTTCCCTTTTTAGGTCCTATTTAACACAACAGTAATTTTTATGTATTTATTTATTTAATTATTTTTTATTCTAAGTTGTTATAAATGACAGCAGAATGCATTACATTTCATATTATACTTATAGAGCACATATTTTTACATAACTCTGGTTGTATACAAAGTATATTCACACAATTTGTGTCTTCATACATGCACTTAGGGTAAAGATATCCATCTCATTCTACCATCTTTTTTTTCACCCTTTTGCACCCTCCCCTTTCCCTTCCTCCCCATTGGCCATTCTAGTGTTCCTCTAATCCTCCTATGCTCCCTGTCAGAACCCCACTGTGAATTTACCTCCAGTAATTTTACTATCTTTAGTAAATAAATTCTCAATCTATTACAGAACATTACTAAAATTTTATGCCCACATTTGAAGAATTGTGGAGAACATTTTCAACAAGGCCCCCACAAGATTTATTAATATGTGATTTTGCTTTGAAGTGATTGTGTTTATATGATTTAGTATATCTTCTCAAAGTGGTTTTGATACTGGGAACTGCATAAGATATATTTTGAGTGAGAGCACAAATACCTGAATATTCACACAACCTGGGGCACTTAAGAGAAAAATGCTCACTAGTCCCTTGCATAAAAGTAGAAGAGATAATTACCCCAGGGGATTGGTAGACCTACAAACAATATGGAAAATAAAGGAAAAAAATGAACCCCAAACAGCCCAGAAGACTTCAACAACTGATCTCATTGACATTACAGTGGAGTAAATGTCAGAAAAAGAATTTAGAAAGTTCATAGTTAAAATGTTCAGTGAACTACAAGAAGATGTGGGTTGGAGATATAGCTCAGTTGGTAGAGTGCTTGCCTCACATGCACAAAGCCCTGGGTTCAATCCCCAGCACCACACAAAATAAATAAATAAACAAATAAATAAATAAATAAATAAAAATATAAGGAATGAACTTAGAGAGAGAAAATACAGGAAGTAAAAAAAATCATTTAAATAAAGAGATACACTGAAAAAAAGTATAACAGATATTCTAGAAATGAAAGATCCAATAAATCAAATTAAAAATTCAGATGAAATCATCACTATAGATTAAACGAATTTGAAGAGACTCTCAGGCCTTGAAGACAAAGTATATAATCTTGAAAACATAGTTGATAATGAGGAAAAGATGTTAAGAGACCATGACCAGATTACTCATGAAATGTAACATAAAAACATCAAATTATAGATGAAGGAAATAAAATACAAACTAGAGAAATGTGCAATTTTTCCAATAAAATAATATCAGAGAATGTTCCAAATTTTAGGATAGATGTGGAAATCCAAATGCAATAGGCATTTCAGAGGGGATTCAAAATAGCAGATTAGAAGAAGGCTGTATTCCTACTTGCTCCATGGCTCAGGATGCAAGCAGGAGGAACACTGCTTTCTCAGTAAGGTGGTTTAAATACAGATTCCACTAAAATCAAATATTTGACATCAGAGACTCAGAAATTTGAGTGCATTGAACAAAGACAAAAGAGTGCATTGGAGCCATGTCAGGTGTGGCGGCAGCAGCAGCAGTAGCAGTGCTGGTTCACCACATAAGAGAGGTATAACAGAAAAAACACTGACAAAGTTGGTACAGAAAATACTGAGATCAAAAACAAAGCCTGAATTTAGATGATCCTGAGACTACACTGTGAACTGGTGTTTGAAAACTGCTCTGTATTTCTAAACTGGCTTCACAGAGCTGAGATAGGAGCCTTCTTGTGGCAGCCATACTGCAGCTGCAGAAGCTAGGAGACCATAGCGAATATTGCCATACTGTCTTAGCAAGTTCCTACCATGTGGCCTATGTTGTACCTAGAAGAACATGAGTATAACAGGCACAGATAAGATTGTACTCAGGGGGATTCAAATCAGAAAAAATGAAGGGGCGATCAACTCACTTTTCATTTGAGTCTGTTGGCTTGTGTGACCAGCTGAAATGTGTTAGGAATCTGAACAGGTGGATGTGAACTGAGTCAGGGTTTTAGTTTGAGAAGTTTGTATTTATGGGGAGCAGAGTGTGTGGAGAATTGGCTTCCCTGCCCCATGAGTAGAATTCTGGAGAGGCTTCTGAGATCCAGGCCCCCAACCAAGATCAGCAACTGCTAGCCCTAAGGGTGTGTTGATACAACCTCTCCAGAGCAGATACCATTAAACAAAGCTCCAAAATCTGATTAGACCTAAGCCACAGCCTTCAGAACTTCTCCTATAGTACTCTGCAGCAGCCCCACCCTGTGAGTGCATTGATCTGATTGATCTGTGTAGACAAAACTCCAATTGACAGTACTTCCCACTTCATCCTACCTTATATTGGTGAGACAGGAAGTTGAGAGATATTTTGGCCAACTTCAGTCTCAGGCTACTCCAACTGGCAGCTCGATGAGCAACACCAAATGATGAAGGGGTTAAAAATCTCCATCCCTTCGTCTCTCTCTCCTCCTCTCAGTGTATAGAACAAGAAGGAACATAAAGAAAGAAAGGTGGGCAGAGAAAATGATCAACCAATCTCATTGACTATTTTGACTATTTCAGTGTAGACAATTGATTTATTTTTCATTAGTAAGCTTTCTGTGTGTGTGTTCTTGATGTGCTGATTGGTTCATGCACATATAAACATACACATATTCTTTTTATTTTTTCTCATTTTGAGCATTTCTTTTTAATTTTTTTTATTTTTAATAGTAGATGGACACAATACCTTCATTTTATTTATGTATGTGGTGCTGAGGATTAAACCCAGTGCCCCACACATGTGAGGTAAGCACTCTACCACTGAGCCACAACCTCAGCCCATCATTTTGAGCAAATTTTAAATGTAGTTATCTTTCCTTGTCTATTGAGGGTTTGTTTTTGATTTATATATTTTGGTTTTGTTTATTGTTTTCATTTGTTCCTCTTGAGTCTTGTTATGGTTTAGATATTGGGTGTCCTCCAAAAGGTCCTGGGGTATGGGAGCATTATCCTATCAGTGTGTTAATTCCCAGATAGAAATTAAACAAGAGATAATGGTGGCACTTTGCTTGTACTGGGTGGTCTAGGAAGTTGTTTCACCATGCTCAGCCATCCAGGCACTCAGAGGCTCCTGAAGTCTTGGTTCCTGGAGGTTGGCTACTGCTCAAGATGGTTCAGAACTTTGGTGCACATTCTGTAGGAATGAAGGATGCTGGATTTAGGGGGTTATGGAGGCTTCTACCCAGATTTCCAAGAAAGGCCTGGGAGACCAAGCAAAGTGAAGCAGAGTCAGAGTTTCTGTGATTAGCCCCTGAGAGGGTGATGTGTGGATGTGAGGAGGAAGCTGCAGCTGCTGTGGAGACCCCCAAGATTAAGAAATGCCGATATTGTAGTGTATTAGCCAAGGAAAGCTGCAGAAATCAAGCAAAGACAAGTCAACAGAGAGGCCATGTGGGTTGAAACAAGGAAAGCCACAGGGGTAGAACTACACAAGTCCTTGGGAGAGAAAAATCTCAATGTCATGTGCTCCAAATGCTGGACATGGAGCTACAAGGATTATTTGCCCAGCTGGATTTTGGTCTTGCTTTGGTCCCATCCCTTATTTCTATGCCTCAATTTCTCCCTTTTGGAATGAAAATGTTTACTGTATACCTTTGTATGTTGGATATACATACCTTGCTTTTGGTTTTCTACATGAGCTCATGTTGAGAGTTTGCCTTGAGTCTCAGACGAGATATTGGACTTGGATTCTTGGGCAATACTGGAACTGTTAAGATGATGGGGACTCTTGGAAATGGACTGTATTATGATATGAACATGAGCTTTTGGGGGCCAGGGGCAGAATGTTAAGTTTTAGATGTGTGATGTCCCCCAAACACTTACATGTGAGATAATGCAAGAAAGTCCATTCATTACCTAATGAGAGCCTTAACCCCATTAGTGTGTTAATCCCATGATATTAATCCCCTGACTATATGCAGGTAGGTTGTGGTTGGAGGAGGTCCCTGGGGGCATGCCCTTGGGGTGTATATTTTGAATTAAGCTTGGTTTCTCTCTGCTTTCTGGCACCATGTCCTGACCTGCTTTCCTCTACCACACTTTTCTACGATGAGTTCTACTTCCCCTACAGCACACAGCAATGAAATTGGCTATCTAGAGACTGAGACCTCTGAAATTGTGAGGCTCCAAATAAATTATTTCTCCTTTAGTTGTTCTTGTCAGGTATTTGGTCACAGTAGCAAAAAAGCTAACTAAAACATTTCTCTTTTTCTCTTAACCTGGTAAAAGCCAACATGTCTTGTTCTCTGATTCTCTCATCCTCTACATTCTTTTTCCTATTTTTCTCTTCCTCCCTAATAAACATCACTTGCTACATCTCTTCTGCATTCCCTCTGTTCACTTTTGAAATTATAAACTCTTTTTTATCTTCCTAGCATATATGCTTTTCTTTTCTTTTTCTTTTTTTTTTTTTTTTTTTTTTTTTTTGGTACTGGGGATTGAACTCAGGGGCACTCGACCACTGGGCCATATCCCCAGCCCTTTTTCCCTTTTTTGTATTTATTAGAGACAGTGTCTCACTGAGTTGCTAAGTGCCTCACCATTGCTGAGGCTGGCTTTGAACAACTTGTGATCCTCCTGCCTCAGCCTCCCAAGTGCTGGGATTACAGGTGTGCGCCACCACACCCGGCTTATGCTTTTCTCTTAATGGACTGTATTTTTACCATCTTTAGAACAAACTGGTTTATATAACTCCAGCCCCCCCCACTATTCATGCTGTTATAATTATTACTGCTGCAGATGACATAGTTGACACCTGTTGTTTGTTTTAATACCAGATTTAGTTTATGGTTACTTATTGTTTTTGCTATTGGCAAATGCTAATGAAGCCAAATTTAAAGATAGGTAGTTAGTGTAGTTAGGTAAATCGGTCCTAATATCGAGTCTAATTAAAAAAAAAAATATGGAGTCCATTAAGAAAATGAAGTCCCGTCTGAACCTGGGAAATCAGAACACCACCTGGGAGATTGAAATGTTAAAGCACTTCCTAGCAAAAAAAGAGAGAGGCTAATCAAATCACCCTAGGCCCTTCCTGCCCAGATCACCCTCCCATGCCTCATCGTCCCACCTGTTTTCCACCTTTTGTCCTTCCCACCTGCATCCCCGATCACACACAGGATCACAGGATAGAGGGAGATAAACAAAATAAAGGAAGCAAGGACTTGTCCCAGTAAATGGCAGTAATACTAACACTACCATTTCTGATTTTTGTGGTAATTAAATCTGTAGTTTTCATAATAGGACGCAGGTATTTATGTACTGCAGTATATTGTTTGCATCAGTTGTTTCTATTATTTCTTTCCCCCTATTTTGTGAGGTACTGGGAACCTATATGAAGTTCATATGGTATAGATTCTGCTACTGAACTAAACTCAGCTAAAAGTCAATAAACTTTACTCCACACAAAAATTAATGACACTCAAACTTCAACTCTACTTAAGTACAAGGATTATAAGACAAAAATGCAAACAACCAAGCCCCAAGTAGAAAATGGCTAGGTATGGGCCCTCAGGTCCCATTCATGAATGTCTACTGGCACAGCAAAAACAGAGATAATGAATACAAAGCCTGTAGATACCACAACTACAAGCAGGTCTCAATCTAGATCACTTTAGGACACTTTGGCAAATGAAGTCTGTGTCCTAAAAAGTCCCACGCAAAAAAGAGTGAAAGAGAGCCATTGTTACAGTTAATTTTTTTAATTAAACTTACCCTGTTTGAATTATTTAGAAAAATGAAAGAGAAATTACTCCCAACAGATCTATATAACCCAACACAAGAATATAAGAAATATGAAAAATGTGAGGTAACATGACAAGCAAGTGGCCCCAACAATATTTAGATATTGAAGTAGATAAAATATCAGAAATAGAATTTTAAAAAATAATTTTAAAATGATGAATGAATTCCAAGAGAACACAGAAAAACATCTTAATGAATTAAAGAAGTCAGTTTGTGAAAGGAAGGTTGATGGAATGGATAATCAATTAAGGAAAACAATAACAATTTTTTTTAAACTTGAGAATGAGATAGAAATCCAGATACAGGACACATTCAGAAACCCATATAGAAAGAACAAAAAAAGACCACCTTCACAATACAGTATATTTAAAATTCATAACAAAAAAACAAGGATAAAAATTTTAAAGCATAAAGAGAAAAATATTAGGTCACAATTAGAGGCAAGCCAATCATAATCACTCCTGATTTCTCAGCTCAAAATCTAAAAGCCAGGAGGACTTAGAATGATGTGTTCTAAGTCCTTAAAGACAGTGACAGTCAACCAAGATTACTATATCCAGCAAAGCTATCCTTCAAAATTGAAGGAAAATAAAAACTTTCCAAGACAAACGTAAGTTAAAATAATTCATGACTACTAAACCAGTAGTATAGAACGTACTTGAAGAAATATTTCACAGAGAGGAAATAAAAAATAAACCCCAAAGTTCACAAATGAACAAATTTCTTTTGAAGATTAGCTAAACAAATGAGAATTACATTGAATTAAAAATATAAATAAATTAAAATGACAAGAATAAATATTTCTCAATAATAACATCAAAAGTAAATGGTCTCAGCACTCCAATTAAAAGACAGACTGGCATAATGAACTAAAAAACAAGACTGAACTTTATGTTGTTTTCAAGAGACTAACTTTGAAGAAATAGAAAATCACGGGCATAAAGTGAAAGGATGATAATTGATATACCATTCAAATGCAGTCTGAAAACAAGCAGATATCAAACCAAAATTAATCAGAAGAAACAAATAAGGTCACTTCATACTGATAAAGGGAAAAATACAAGAAGATATAACAATAATAAATATTATCGCCCCAAACATGAGTGCATTTAATGAAATAAAAAGGACACTACTCAGACACCAGTACAATATTACTGGGTGATTTCATCACACATCTTTCACCACTAGATAGGTCACCCAGACATAATCTCTGTAAAAACTCTCTGGACCTGAAAAATATTATAAATCACATGGACTCAACAGACATCTAGAGAATATTTAATCCAACAACAGCTGAATACACTTTCTTCTCAGCAGCTCATGCAACCTTCTCCAAAATAGACCATATTTTATGCCACAAAGAAACTTTTAGCAAATACAAAAAGATTAATATAATAACTTGTATGTTAATCAGATCATAATGCAATTAGAAATCAACACCAAAAAAAAGAAACAATATAAATACATGGAAATGGAAATTGAACAGTATACTTTTGAATGATGAATGGGTGACAGAAGAAATCAGTGAAGAAATTTAGAAATTCTCAGACTCAAATGGGAATAGTGATACAATATGCCAGAACCTCTGGGACATAATGTTCAAAGAGCAAATTTTATAGCTATGAATGTCTATGTAAGAAAATCAGAAAGATCTCAAACAAACAACCTAATCATGCACCTCAAGGCCCTTGAGAACAAAGAAAAACCAATTCCAAAACCAGTAGAAGGAAGGAAATAATTAGGATCAGAGCTGAAATAAATGAGCTTGAGAATAAAAACAATTCAAAGAATCAATTAAATGAAGAGTTGGTTCTTTGAAAAGATAACAACATTGATAGACTCTTAGCCAAACTAAACAAAACAAAAAGAGAGAGGACACAATTAATAAAATTAGAAATGAAAAAAGAGAAGTCTCCACAGACATCACAGAAATCCAGCAGATTTTCAGAGACTATTTTATACTCCAATAAATTGAAAAGCCTAGAAGAAATGGATACATTTCTAGACGAACATGGTCTGCCAAAATTTAATGAAGAGGACATAGAAAATGTAAACATATCAATAACTAGTAATGAGATATAAGCCGTAATAAAAAGCCTTCCAACAAAGAAAAGGCCAGGACTAGGTGGAATCTCAGCTGAATTCTAGCAGATATTTAAAGAAGAATGTATACCAATAGTCTTAAATTACTCCATGGTAATTTCTAAAGAAAAGAATTATTACATGAAATAGAAAGAGATGGATAATTTACAAATTCATTCTATAGAGCCAGTATCACACTCATAACAAAACCAGATAAAGACATATCAAGGAAATAAAACTACAGACCAATATCCCTGATGAACTTAGATGCTAAAAATATTTAACAAATTATTAGCAAGTTGTATTAAATCATACTAAAGAGATTATACATTATGACCTGTTTGATTTTGTTCAAAAATCACTTTATGATCTTAATAGATTCAGAGAAGGCCTTTGACAAAATTCAGAAACCATTCATAAGGAAAACACTGAAGAAATTAGGGATAGAAGCAACCTATCCTAACATCATAAAGGCCACAGTAATGGGGAAAAATTGAAAGCCTTTCCTTTAAAAAGAAGAAAAAACAAGAATGTGGACTGTCATCACACTTGCCAGAGCAATTAGGCAAGAAAGGTAAATAAAATAATAAAAATAGGAAAGTAAGAAGTTAAATTACCACTGTTTACAGATGTTTCTATAAATAGAAAATTTTAAAAATATCAACCTAAAGCTGGCAAGAGCTAATAAACAAATTCAGCAAAGTAGCAGGTTAAAAAATCAGCATGCAAAATTTAGCAGTTTTTATATACACCAACAATGAATCTGCTGTGAAAAAATAGACCAATGATACAGATTAGAAGAAATAGAGACAATATCCATTAGCAATATTTGCCACTAAATAAAATACCTAGTAAAAATCTAACCAAGGAGGTGAAAGATCTCTAAAATGAATACTATAGAATATTGAAAATAGACATTGAATAAGATGTAAGTAAATGGAAAGAACTCCCATGTTTATGAATAAGCAGAATTAGTATTGTTAAAATGGTCATACTACCAAAAAGCAATACAATGGATTCCTGGCAATTCCTATCAAAACTCCAATGACATTCTTCACACTATTAAGAAAAACAGTGCTAAAATTCATTTGAAAGACTAAAAGACCCAGAATAACCAATGTATTTCTAACCCCAAAGAGCAATGCTGGAGCCATCACAATACCTGGATTTTATATTTTATATTATTTTATATTATATAATACATATATTGTATGACTTTTTATATTATATTATATATTATATTACTGAATAATATTATGGGGCTATAGTAAGAAAACTGCACGGTAATGACATAAAAACAGACAAGTAGACCACTGATACAGATTAGAAGTCATAGAAACAAACCCACAAATCTACAACCATTGAATCATTGACAAAGGTGCCAAAAAACAAAAAAAAAAACCTGGAGAAAATACAGTCTGTTAAATAAATGGTTCTGGGAATATTGATTGTGCATAATGTACAATAATGCAAATAGACACTTATTTGTGACCCTGCACAAAAATCAACTCAAAATGGATCAAAGACCTAGGAATTAGACCAGAACTTGTGCAACACCTAGAAGAAAACATAGGGTCAACACTCCAGCATATGTGCACAGGCAACAACTTTCTCTATCAGAAACCTGAAGCTCAGGAAATAATGCCAAGTGTTCATAAATGGGATGGAATAAAATTTAAAATCTTCTGCACAGCAAAAGAAACAAC
Source organism: Tamias sibiricus (assembly GCA_025594165.1). Classification (NCBI taxonomy): domain Eukaryota; kingdom Metazoa; phylum Chordata; class Mammalia; order Rodentia; family Sciuridae; genus Tamias; species Tamias sibiricus. Next base: position 56,388,050 of record CM046667.1, on the reverse strand, counting down.
TGGAAATATGAAAATGGAACCTAGAGAATGGGAGAATTTTGGGAGGAGCTATTTTTCTGACAGAGGATTAATATATAGAATATATACAAACACACACAAAAACACACAAAAAATGAAATAACCCAATTAATAAATGGGCAAATGAATTAAACAGACACTTTGAAAAAGAGCAAATACAAATGCCTAACAAATATTTGAAAAAAATGTTTAACATCATTAGCAGCTACAGAAATGTAAATCAAAACTACCTTGTGATTTTATCTCACACCAGTCAGAATGGCAGTTATCAAGAATACAAAAAATAGGGGCTGGGGTTGTGGCTCAGTGGTAGAGCGCTCACCTAGCACGTGTGAGGCACTGGGTTCGATCCTCAGCACCACATAAATAAAATAAAGGTATTGTGTCCATCTAAAAATAAAAACTAAATAAATAAATACAATACAAAATAGGACTGGGATGTGGCTCAGTGGTTGAGTGCCCCTGGGATCAATCCCTGGTACAGAAAAAAAAATACAAAAAATAATTAATGCAAGGCTGGATGCAATGACACATGCTTATAATTCAAGAGGCTGGGATGGCTGAGGCAAGAGGATGGTGAGTTCAGAGCCAGCCTCAGCAACAGTGAGGTGAGGCACTAAGCAACTCAATAAGACCCTGTCTTTAAATAAAATACGAAATTGGGCTGGGGATGTGACTCAGTGGTCAAGTGCCCCTGAGTTCAATACCTGGTACCAAAAAAACCCCCCCAGAAAAACAAAAAACAAATCAAATGAGATTAGTAGAGGAAAGGGACTAGGAATATGAGGTGGATAAGGAGGTAAAAATGTTGCCCAAGTTACATTGTTATATTGTTTGCATACGCATGTATATAACAACAAATCCCATCATTAAGCACAACTGTAATTCACAATTAATAAATATGAAAAGAGAGAAAAATGCATTTTGGACCCCAAACAGGAAGGCCAGAAATTCTCTCCAATGCACATAATAATTAATATGCCTAATGTACAGTACAAGGATAATATTATAAAAGTTGCCAGAAAAATGTCAGGTCACATTTAGAGGTAGCCAATTCAGATTTCAACTAATATCTCAGTCCAAAGCCAAAAAGCTAGAAGAGCCTGGAATTAAATATATATGAAGTACCGAAATAAAACAGGTGCCAACCAACATTACTATAGTCAGCAAAACAATCTTTCAGATTGAAGATGAAATAAAAACACTGTCAAGATAAGAACAAACTAAAAGAATTCATAACCACTAATCTGACACTACAAAATATACTCAGTTAAATATTTCATGTGGAAGAAAGTAAAAAATAAATATCACAGTCATCATAGGGATGAAATGCAATACAAGATTAGACAAAGGAGAAATGATTTTAAATTAAGCATTAGATGACATCAAAATGGCATGAAATAAAAAGTATCTTTTTCTAACAGGGAATGCAAATCATCTAAAATCTCCAATCAAAGGACATAGATTGACAGAGTGAATTAAAAAACAATACCTACCTGTATGTTTAAAGGAGGAACTCAAATAATAGGCAAAGACATACATACACTGAAGGTGAAAGGATGGGAACATATAAACTATGCAAATGAAAACCAGAAGGAAGTAGTGGTATCTACTCTCTTATCAGACAAGGTAGACATCAGCCAAAACAAATCAGAATGGGTAAAGAAGGTCACTTCATACAGTTTTAAGGGAATCTTACCACAATAAGATAAAATTATTCTAAATATTTATTCCTCAAATAATGGAACACCTGCATACATAAAACAAACCCTTTTCAAATAGACAACAAAATAACACTGAGTGTTTTCAACAAAAATCTCTCACCATGAGATAGGTCACCCAGACATAAACTAAGACTCTTCAGAACTAGTAAATAATATTAATCAATTATGATCCATTGCATTTTTTTCCATTTCTACTCTTTTCTACACTTCTCTTAAGGAATGGCTGCCAGGAAGACATCTTTTGAAAAGAATAGTTTAGCGTATTTTACAACTTTATGCAGTTAAATTCTATAATTGGGAGACAATTAAAATACTGTACAAAGGCCATGAGGACCTGCACAGAACTGTCCTATAAACTTTTCATATTGGAATGAAATTATGGTGTTGGAAATTTAACACTAAAGTTGCAGATTCACCTTCTTATTTAATTGAGAAAATTGTTAGTTTTGCCTACTATTTCATGACAAGCATTGTTTTATTCTATATATTCATAAGACCAATATGTGCGTAAATTGACATTGTAACCATTACTTCACCAACTTGCCTTTTACCTATAATCATAACTGTACTTTCAATATAATTATCTCTCTCTTCCTGTGTGTATGTTTTTTTTTTTTTTTTTGTGTGTGTGTGTGTGTACAGTGTCCTTTAGGAAACTTTAAGTGTGTGTGTGTGTTTGTGTGTGTGTGTGTGTGTACAGTGTCCTTTAGGAAACTTTAATTCCCTTTAATTCCTCCAACTATTCAAGACCAAGTAACCTTGAAATGTAATGCAAAGCACGTGGAGTTAAAGTTGCAACACACAGGTTTCAGAGAAGCAGAAACATATATATTTAACAAGGGACTTATAACTTATATAGGGTCTGTATCTTATTTAGTTGTTGGAGCTGCTTAAGCAGTTCTTAGTACAGTGTTTGTCTTTGCTTTGGATACTGGAACCTGAAATCAACAGGGCAATGAGGAAGGAGAAATGAATGTAAAGTAGAGGAAGCAAAGATAAATGTAATCCTTGATTAGTTTCTGGAACAACAAAGACAGACTGAAACTAATGTTGATCTCTCAATGCCTCCAAACCTCCAGCTTTGTTGCTATGAATCCCCAGCACGAGAAGCAGAATCTTTTTCATGGAGCTGGGGAAGCTAAAGAAAGATATGGAGGAGCTTGAGTAGTTGTGGGCCCAGCTGCTACCCCACATCAAGATAAGTCAGCATAAAAGCAAAATGTGCATGAGCTGCAGCAGCACCTGGTGCCCCTATTCCTACTGTCTGAGCATAATACAAATATGGCTACTATTTTTCCTTGGCCTTCAAATCTTTAGGCAAATGCCTGTTAGAGCATGAGCAATCCTGTGATAGAAGTAGGGAACCCTGAACAGTTTTAGCTTAGCTAAACTGACAGGGCATGAATTCCTCACAGAAGGAGAGTTGTTCACAGCAGGTGGAAAAGACCTACCTAATTAATGTGCTTTTGCCATTGTTCTGACACCTAGTATTACTTGAAATCCCAAATGATGCTTTTTAAATGTTTTGTTGATACTGCTAATATACATCCCACCCAGGTACACAGGTTGCCCTAAACTTGAGATGCTAGTTTATATGTCCTGTTTTAAACAACAGTGTTCAGAATCACTGGGTTCTCCAAGTGAGTTCCTTTTGGGGACTATTAAGGTCCTTTCCTAAAAGCAGAGAAGTAGGGGCTTCTCTAGTCACTAAATCCCCAGGCACTTATTCCTAATGTTGAATCTCAATCAATAGAAACTTGGGTCAAGATATCATCTATTCCAAAGCCTAATATCATTATGCAAATTTATGTACTTGGTCCCAAAAGAGGAATAATAATCAATTTCAGGAAGTATTATCAGGGGAAAGTCATTGTCAGGCTATGGGATATTTCCTTACATCATTTTTTCAGACCAACAAAAGTCTGAAAACAAGGATGTGTTCTTTAGTTTGCAAGTATTTTGGGGAAGGTGATCTGCATTTACTTACACACAAAAAAACATAAAACAAAAATGTAGGACTGGGGTTGTGGCTCAGTGGTAGAGCACTTGCCTAGCAAGTGTGAGGCACTGAGTTTTATCATCAGCACCACATAAAAGTAAATAAAATAAAGGTATTGTGTGTGTCCATCTACAACTATTTTAAAAAATTTAAAAATGTATGTTATTATGAACAGTAATTAGACATTCACACTTTACATTAAATATGGCTTAAATACATTTTAAAAACCACTTTAAGCTCTTAAAAACAGCTACAAGTATTTTAAGCAATGCACAAACGTCTTAATAGAATTTTTCTAATGGTCACATCAAATGTTTATAAGTATAAAAAGTCTTTTTGGCAATAATGCTGTTCCTAAGTTCATGGATATGATACATCAACTAGAGAAATTCTTACATTCCTAGATAGCATGCTACAGAAGATGGTTGTCCCAGGAGTTGTTTTTTGTTTTGTTCTGTTTTGTTTTGGTACCAGGGATTGAACTCAGGGGCACTCGACCACTGGGTCACATCCCCAGCCCTTTTTTGTATTTTATTTAGAGACAGGGTCTCACTGAGTTGCTAAGTACCTCGCCATTGCTGAGGCTGGCTTTGAACTCGCAATCCTCCTGCCTCAGCCTCCCAAGTGCTAGGATTACAAGCGTGCGCCACCACACCTGGTTCCCAGGAGTTCTTACTGAAAGATGATCCCTTGAGATTTCTCAACCAAAAAAAAAAAAAAAATTCAAAAAAGAGCAGAATAAAAAATATTATATGGTTAAATTTAATATCATACGGTTAAATTTAATTTAGTTTTTACCCAATTTATCAAATTATTTAATATTACTAATATGGATTCAGAAAATGTGGATAACACCAAGTTATTTATTCTAAGGGGGTAAATTATCTGGTTAGGAAATTACCAACCCACCTTTTCTCCTCTTTTCCTTTTCTGAACACACACACACACACACACACACACACACACACACACACATTGTGTTTGGTATATGTATGGTCAAGGGTCAGCATTGAAGGAACAGAAACATGGTTTATTTTACCTCTCAAGCACAAACATATTTCTGAAATTTTCAGGTCAAATGAAGAAGTTGATATTCAGAATTGAATTATTAAGGATTTTAAATTGGCAATTTCTAGAGTGTTAGAAACAAGTAGATACCAGAATTAGCAAATTTTAGAGGTTAACTAAAATGGAACAAAAAAGAGACATAACTAACTTATTTATACATTCACATAAGGTTCATGGGTAAAGAGAGAAGTAAAAAAGAGGAGAGGAATGAGTGAGGAAGGTTGAGAGGAAGGAAATAATAAAAATGTTGTTAGTACATCTTATAGAAAACAGAAGACAAAAGGCAAATCTATATTAAAGCTGAAATCTGAAGTCCAGTCTATTGAGATGGCATCTAGCTTGAGGGGGGATTAATTCCTCAGGATGGCCAGCATTGCACTCATTCTTGGCTTTCTTCTTCCTCAGATGTATCTGAGGTGCTGAAAGACTCAAGTAAGTGTGCATTCATGCCTTGAAGGCTAGGACCTTCCCAGTGCTGGTAATGATTTCTTTGTGTCAGGTGACTCGTGAGGAACCAAAGCATGTGACTATCAAGTAGGTCAGGTTGGTCAAGTTATCTGTAACTCTTTTCTGCTTGTTCTGCTTAATCACATTCTTTAATCTGGTTAGCTCAGTGGAAGCTGTAGCTGTGAGTGCCCAGATCCTGGCATAATGGTCCAGGCCACTAATTGCCATCACAGGTAGGTAAGGATGGGCTTGAAGACAGTTGACCATACCTCCCTTGTCTGCCAACATGAACTGAATGATCTAGAAAGACGCTTTCTCCCAGAGAAAGATGTGTCCACAATCACTACCACTCATCACAAACTCACTTCTGGGGCCATAGAAATTCACACGTTTTACTGTGGCATCATTTCTGTGGCCCTATATCTCTTAACATATTGAGCTCCATCACTATCAGAGAAGTTGAAGAGGTAAATATCTTCGTCACTGTAGCTCACTAGGAGCTCTGTGCCATCATGGTTGTACACAAGACTGGTGATATTTAATTTGGTATCACAGTTGGCCAGGTGATGAGGACAGAATTTCTTGAGTACTCCATTGTTCTTATTCTCGGCAATTTTTCTCTGGTCATAAATCCTTACAAACTGATCTCGTCCACCCACTGCAAACTGGTAGGTATTGCTAGGATTCACATAGATTGAATATAGTCCCACTTTCTTCTCCTTCTCTTTTGTTACCACCACTTTTGAAGCTGGCTGCCCTTGTCTGAGATCAATGGTATAAACAACAGCATCTTCACCTGAACTTAGGAACTTAAAAGGGGAGTCTGGCTCCAGAGCCAACTTGTGAGAAGCTCCCTTATGTTTGGCCACACATTTAGTGTTCTTCCCACGTGTTGGAGCAGAGAGTTCTGCTACCCGTACCTGGCCATCATGGGAACTTGTAGCCAGGATGGAATCACCACAATTAGGAAGGAACTTAGCCTGGAAGACATTATTTTTGTGGCCACTATCAAAGTCCAGTACTGGCCACTTCCCTATCCAGTACCACACTATCACACTCAGGTCATAAATACCACTGGCCAACAAGGTGCCACGCTGATTAAAATGCAGTGTTCACACAACCTTAATGGCCATCAAGACAATACTGTAAGCTGAAACGCTGCTGCACAAAGATATATATATATATATTTTTTTTTACTGAGGATTGAACTCAGGGGCACTCGACCACTGGGTCACATCCCCAGAGCATTTTTGTATTTTATTTAGAGACAGGGTCTCACTGAGTTGCTAAGTGCCTCGCCATTGCTGAGGCTGGCTTTGAACTCGCAATCCTCCTGCCTCAGCCTCCCAAAGTGCTGGGATTACAGGTGTGCGCCACTGCGCCCAGCTAGATTCTTGACCCACAGGCCTCATATATAAAATGAGCAATGGAACCCAGCTGCCGCTCCCGGAGTGCAGTAAGGACTTGCCAGAGAGGTCGTGGGAGGGCAGATGTCTCTGAAGTCACCCACTCCTCCAGGGCTGGATCCTCATCCTCACGATTGTTCTCATGGTACTGTGTACACACCTGAAGCTGTTGTTCATCTTCATCTTCCTCCTCTGAGCCCCTTCTTCCTCTAAGTGGTGAGGGAACAGGTTTTCTTCACTGCTGATGGTCCAAGTCCTCCTCAGTGAGAAAATCAATGGTGTCACTTGAACATTCTGGGTCTGCTCCTTTACTTTCTGTGCTGACATGGATGAAGATGCCACCGTCGCTGTTATCATCGCCATCTCCAGTCAATTTTGCACTCAGTTTTGAGGCCTTTCTTTCAACGTCTGAGTATGTATCTCTCCCTGTCTCCACACGGGATGTCTCCTCTGAGACTCCAAGCAGGCTTCCATTTGCCGAGTTTGGTGAGGTATTTGTGCCGCTCTTGTTACCAGACATTTTGAAGGATGTTTCCAGTAGCGGGTCTGGAATGGAGAAAAGCTGACTTCTAGGAGATCAGGGAGGGAGGCAGACCCACCCTAAATGGGGATAACCAAAGGGCAAAAGAATAGGCTACCAGCAACTAAATTCCCACCGGTAAGTCAACGGAGAACTGGAAATATCTGGCTGAGGCAGTTGCATGGATGGTGGCCAATGAAGTTCAGAAGGCTTCCTCCCATTTCACCTCTCGGGGTATCTTGAGATGACTCCCCACCCCCAGGCCCATAAGGTCAAACACTGCAAACTGTTACACTCTATGCAGCTGCAGAACTATTAGCAAAAGTGATCATCCTTAAGCAAAAACATTTTCATGAGCCTCTCATTGCTTGGCTTGAAGATCATGTGGTGTATGGAATGAAGATAAAGGCAAGGGCTGTGAAAGGCTAGTGACTTCCTACATACAAAAAATATTTTAAGCCGGGTGCTGTGGCGCACAACTGTAACCCCAGGGGCTCCAGAGGCTGAGGCAGGAGTTCAAAGCCAGCCTCAGCAACAGTGAAGTGCTAAGCAACTCAGTGAGATCCTGTCTCTAAATAAAATACAAAAGAGGGCTGGGGATGTGGCTCAGTGGTTGAGTGCCCCTGAGTTCAGTCCCTGGTACCACCACCTCCAAAAAAGATATTTTAAGAGGCAGGCAGTGGTGCACTTCAGTAGATTAGTTGTTGATGGTCACTAGATTCAATCCACAGTACCACAGCAGGGGGTTGGGGGGTATCTTAAGCAATTCAAAAATTCAAATAGCTTGAGGGAAACTTGAGGACTTTTAACTGCCAGAATTGGTATATGGTCACCAAGTACAATACAGGATGCCTACTTAATTGCATTACAGGTAAATAATAAATATTTTCCTATCATGAGTAGATAAAATAGTAAATATTACATCAGACATATTTTCTCTAAAATTGTATTCATTATCTGAAATTCAAATTAAACTTGGTGCCCTGCATTTTTATTAAATCTGACAGGTTCACTTTGTGAGAAGATCAATTTAGTCCCTCAGTGTAATCAAGGCTAAACTCATCTGGTCAATTTAAAGTGGACATTGAAATGAATGACTGCTTTAACAATTTAATATACAAATTTGTCCTTTTTTCTTTTACCAACAAAGAGTTCATATAATTATTTGGAGTTAATTCAATTAAAGAAAATTAAGGAATGCCAACTTAATTTTATGAAAAAAACCCAAAAACTTCTGTGATGTTATAGAACTTCCAAAATATAGTCTATATCAGTCAAGATATCTTGGAAACTTCTTTGGGGCTCTTTAGGAATACAGCTTTGTGGATACAGCTAATTAGCATTGCTGCATTGACTTCAGAACTTCTCTGAATTACACTTATATATTTAATCAATTTTGTATTTATCTTGTAATTACTTTAAAGAAAACCTATTTTCCTCATTCTGGTATTCTTAGTCATCAGTTTACTACAGGCCTTATAAAATGTACTCACATCACATTAGAGAAGTCCCAAATAGAAAAGATGGCTTCAAGGCTAATATTAATGGAAAGATTCAGGAAAGAATATTCATAGCAACTTATAAAGAATAGCACAGTAGCCTGAAAACCACATGAAAGTCCATCATGAGTAATGTGTGTAAGTGAATTAACATATATTCCTATAATGAATAATGCACAGAAGTGAGAATGATTGTGTTAAACTTGAATACATCAACATGGATGAATCTTAAAAACACAATAATGAGTGATAACACAAATGACAGAAAGATAGTCTATAATTTGATTTTATTTGAGTCTATATAATTTTCATATGCAATAAAACTATGTTAACAAGCAAGGAAATAATTGACTTACACTTTAAGATAATCCTTATCTTATAGGGAGGAAGAGTTTGAAATCAAGAAGAGAAGCTTCAAAAATGCTTGGTAATATTTATACCTTCCCATGATGTATTGTTATTTTTACTATCTTTTGCTAAGCATTTTCATTTATATACCCTTTTATATGTATGATATATTGCACAGTGGTTTCAAAAAGTAGATACTGTTCATTAACATGGGGTTTTGATCAGCCATGTAGCACAAAAATGGGAAACTTAGTGCATCAAGCCCTGACATGCTTGTACTGACATTGTGCAGGAGAGTACACCTTATTAATCAGCTTTGAATATGTATTGCAAAATCAATTTCAGTTTTAGAGGTTGAATCAGGGTATTTTATCTTGATGCTATGACATCAATATGCCTTTTAATGGCTTATACACGAAGCAAACTTTGACTATGAATTGGCTTTTCATTTAAATTTAGCTTTACATCTAACTGTGTGATATGGTGTATTTCCATTCCCATCAAGTCATTCAGTCATTCACCACACATTTATTTAGGGCATTTATGTGTCATGATCTATTCTAAATATTGATAATATAGTGGTGAGTAAAAGCATCACCCTTATCACTCATGGAATATATAACATTGGAGAGAAGAGATAATAGACAAGTTAATGCACAGACTGGATTAAGCAGTTATTATGGAGACAAATGGGTGCATATAGAGTATAGGTTTTTATTTTAGTTAGTACATTTAGGGAAAGGCTGCTCTGTACTATGATATTTAAGTAGTAGGCTGTATTAAAAGAGAAATGGATCATCAAATATCTAAGATAAGAGCATTCCCTATAAGGTAGCATTGAGTGCAAATTTTCTGAAATAGTACTTCAAAGAGGCTGCTGTGAAGCATTCCAAATAAGCGTTGTGTGTAACTGCGGGCGGGCAGTCTGCCGTTTAGAACAGTGGGGCTGTGAGAGAAGACTCGGAGACAGGATAGAAAAGAAAAGGTTATTTTAATTCTCTCTCTCTGGCTCTAGCAACTCACAGTCTTACAATCACCCACAGACACACACAACGGCGTTTACAAAGCGAACACTCTGTGGGCTCTCTCCCCGGCAAGATCTCACTCTCATGCGGTCCGGCAGGAGAATGGCGGCAGCAGGCTTTTTTCCTTCGGTCTAAGTCCCACTAGATCTCGCGCTAAGACCCGCGAGGTCTCAGGCCAAATCCCGTGAGCGAGATCTCAGAAGGCTGTGAAGTCTGAGGCGTTTCCATGTAAACAAATGCAGTCTCAGCCAACTCTTAAATCAGGGCTTCTGCAGTTGTGGAAACTGGCAGGCAATGGGATTAGGTAAAAACACAGCTGACTAAACCGAGTCTTGTTAGTTATTGTAGGATTTTGGAATTTATTTTATTCTAAGTGTGCTAGGAAACCTTTGGAAGCTTGTGAGCAAGGGAATGCATTATGTGCCTTATGTTTTAAAAGGATGTCAGTGGTTTCTGTTTGGAGAATAGCATTGGTTGGGAAGACAGAACGAGAGTACTGAACTATTGCTTTAACTCAAATGAGAAAGAATTTAAAGTTGGTTTGAAATGGTGCATGTGGTAAAAATTAGTTCGGTTTGGAATATATTTTGAAAGTGGAAAGATAGCATTTGCTGATGTGTTGAATATGAATCTGAGGTGAATAAGTCAGGCTACAGACAAGAAACACAAACCAGTTGGGTAATTTGAAGCAGTTCAACAAGTGGGCTTCCACAAAGGTGAAAGCAGACTATAGGGAAATCACAAGGTAAAGATTTGGACTTACATACTATTGTGAACAGAAAGGCATTATACCCCTAACTCTAAATATATGGCCAAAAGAAAGTAGTTATCAAATATATGAGACAGGGCAGTGTGGAGAATCTGACCTGATATTAGACATCCCTCCATGACCCCATAGGGAAGAGACCAGGAAAAATAAATTCCTCAAATGTATTCTGCCCGCACTCAGTTTTTCTGCTAGTATTTCCCATCAAAACATGAAAAGAAAGAAGGAGAAGGAATCTGAATGGGCAGTTGTAAACTAGCTAACCTCTGGGGAACAGATAGTAGTGAATGGCAGCTCTTAATTATTTGGTAGGCTCTGTGGGTGGATGGTAGTGCTGTTTTCTAGAAGGAGGGCTAGAGAGATGGGGATGGGGGAATTGAGAGTGCTGTTTTATTTGTATCAAGTATAAAATATCCACTAAGCAATAAGAAAATAGAAGCATTGATTTAGCAACTGGATACACATAACTGGAGTTTACAAGAAAGGTAATAAATATAGAAATAAATTTGGCAGTCATTAACCACTAGTAACAAAAAAGATCACCTAGTAAGTGAATATACAGTGAGAAGAACCAAGATATTGAACTGGACACTGGAAACTCCAATAATTATTTTAAGAATAAAAGGATAAATAACCCATATGGAACAGAAGGAGTAGAAAGGTGTATAAGTGAAAACAAAAGACTGTGATTCATATGTCAAAACTCTTTTCACAAAGGAGGAGCTTATCAAATGTACAAAATATTGCTGATAAATTAAGGTAACGCTTGGGGCTGTGGTTGTGGCTCAGTGATAGAATGCTTGCCTAGCATGTGTGAGGCACTGGGTTTGATTCTCAGTACCACATATAAATAAATGAATCAAATAAAGGTCTGTCAACATCTAAAAAATAAGGTAAGCCTTGAGAAATGACTGTTGTATTTGGTAACAGTGAGGTAACTATTGACTTGTTGGAACTCTTTTATAGGACTCATGAAAACAAATACTTGGCTAGGGAAGTTTGGGGAGAGAAAAGAGAGGGAAGAAGTGAAAACAGTAAGTAGAGACAACTCTTTTTGATTTTTTATTGGTTCTTTTTAGTTATACATGAAAGTAGAATCCATTTTGATGTAATTATAAAAGCAAGGAATATATCTTGTTTTAATTCAGTCCCTAGTACCTTCCCTTACCCTCCCCCCTCCCTACCTTTCTTTAGATTTGGAATATATTTTGAAAATGGAAATGATAGCATTTGATGATGGATTGAATATGAGTCTGAGGTGAATTAGTCAGGCTACAGACGAGCTCCTTTCCCTCTGCTCTACTGATATTTCTGCCATTTACCAATAGTTATTTTTTAAAATTAATTTCTTGTGGATATACATGACAGTGAGATTCACAGTGGTATTTTCTTTTATAAAACTTAAAAATTATTTAGTTAAAGATGGACACTGTTGGATTCCAGGCAGGAGGCTGTGCCTCCCAGGCAGAAGGCCACACCTCCCCAGGTACTTTGTGAAAAACTACACTTCCCAAGATCCTCAGCATGACCAGCAAACCTGACCAGCAAGTGCCCTGTCCACTACCTCCTGACCTCTGTTAGCCTATAGGGCAAGGACTCACTCCAGGGGGGGCTTTCTGACCCCCACTCTATTTAAGCCAGCCCCGGACTGAAATCGCTCTCTGTTCCTGCCTGTCCCTGATCCCGTCCATCCCTTTTCCCCCTTCCCTAGTTCCCTTCCCTTCCCTTCCTTTCCCTACCCTTGCCCACGTGGCACCCCAATAAACCCTTTTATTTCACTAACACAGTGTTCCCGGCTAAGTTAACTTTGCTCAGCATTTTTCTAACAGACACAATACCTTTATTCTACTTATTTATTTTTGTGTGGTGCTGAGGATCGAACCCAATGCCTCACACTTGCTGGGCAGGCACTCTACCACTGAGCTACAACCCCAGTTCTCTCTGTGGTATTTTCATATATGTGCATAGGAAAATTATATCAGATTCATTCCACTGTCTTTTCTTATCCCATCCCCACTCCTTGCCCTTTATTCCCCTTTGTCTACTCCACTGATCTTTCTTCTATTCTTTTTATTTACCTCCTCCCCTTCTGGTGGATTAGCTTCACATATCAGAGAAAACATTTGAACTTTGGCTTTTTGGAACTGACTTATTTCATGTAGCACGATAGTCTCCAGATCCATCCATTTACTGGCAAATGTCACAAAGAAATTCTTCTTTATGGCTGAGTAATGTTCCACTGTGAATGTAAACCACATTTTTTTTTTATCCATCTTTTGAAGGGCACCAAGTTTCACTCCATAGCTTAGCTATTGTGAATTGAGCTGGAATAAACACTGATGTGGCTGTATCACTGTAGTATACTGATTTTAAATACTTTGTATATACATGGTAGAGTGGTATAACTGGGTCTAATGGTGATTCCCATTCATTGTTTCTTGAGGAATCTCCATACTGCTTTCCATAGTGGTTGCCAATTTGCAATCCCATCAACAATATATGAGTGAACATTTTCTCCACATCCTCACCAACACTTATTGTTACTTGTATTCTTGATAATTGCCATTCTGACTGAAGTGAGATTAAACTCTTATTATAAGGAGTTTTGCTGCAAAAAGAAGAAAATGAGAGGGGCCGAGGTTGTAGCTCAGTGGTAGAGCACTTGCCTCACATGCCTGAGGCACTGGGTTCAATTCTCAGCACCACATAAAAATAAATAAATAAAATAAAGATATCTTAAAAAAGAAAAAATAAATAAATAAGTAAAGAAGAAAATGAGAGTAATAGCAAGGGGAAATCTGCTTAAGAGATTTTTATTTAAATCATGGTTATCACAGGATGTTATATTGCTAATTATAGTTATTTAGAAATGAGTGGTAAAACTATAATGCACTGGATCTGGTGGACGTTTCATGAGGAAAGTTTAAAATAGGTGAGGGAGGATAGGATTCAATGCATAGGTGGAGGACTTATACTAAGATGGAAGACAAATTATTTGGCACAGAGGAATGTAGATTGTTAGATTTCGCATAGAAGAATATGCATATTCTCTTTTAATTTCTTTTATCTCTGAAGTGAATAAAGGACGGAAATCAGCTATGAATGAAGAGGATTAAAACTGTGCTGAAACTTTGAGGCATATGAAGGTTTTGAACAACTAACTCAATTTCTTCTTAGTGGCACAGAGAACAATCTCAATTCAAAGTGGATCAAGTACCTAGGAATTAGACCAGAGACAATATGCCTAATAGAAGAAAAAGTAAGCTCCAATTTCCAACATGTCGGATTAGGCCCCAAGTTCCTTAATAAGAATCCTGTAGCACAAGATTTACTACCAAGAATTAATGGATGGGATAGATTTAAGCTAAAAAGCTTCTTCTCACCAAAAGAAACAATCAGTGAGGTGAATAGAGAGCCAACTAATTGGGAACAAATATTTAATACATGCACATCAGATAGAGCACTAATTTCTAGAATATATAAATAACTCATAAAACTTTACACCAAAAAACCAAATAACCCAATCAATAAATTGGCTAAGGAATTGAGAAGACACCTCTCAGAAGAAGACACATGATTAATCAACAAATACATAAAAAAATGTTCAACATCGCTGGCAAGTAGAGAAATGCAAATCAAAACTACTCTAAGATTTCATTTAACTCCAGTCAGAATGGCAGCTATCAAGAACACAAACAACAATAAATGTTGGAGAGGATGTGGGGAAAAAGGCACACTCATACATTGCTGGTGGGACTGCAAAATGGGACTCAGAGTCAGCAGTATGTAGATTTCTTGGAAAACTGGGAATGGATCCACCCTATGACCCAGCCATCCCACTCCTGGGTCTATTCCCAAAGGACTTAAAAATAGCATATTACAGTGACACAGCTATCTCAATGTTTGTAGCTGCGCAATTCACAATTGCTAGGTTGTGGAACCAACCTATATGTCCCTCAGTAAATGAGTGGATTAAGAAAATGTGGATATACACACAATGGAATTTTACTCATCAATAAAAGAAAATAAAATAATGGCATTTGCAGGTAAATGGATGAAGTTGGAAGACATAATGCTAAGTGAAGTTAGTCAGTCTCAAAAATCCAAGTACCAAATGTTTTCTCTGATATAAGGAGGCTAGTTCACAGTATTGTTGGATGGGGGTACATAGGAGGTTTAGAGGAACACTAGAATGGTCAAAGGGAAGGGAGGGTAAGGGAGGGAGCAAGGGGGGAGGGAGGGGGAGAAAAGAAAAAAAGGTGGTTGAATGAGACGGATATCATTTTCCTAACTGCATGATTGAAGACCTGAATTGTACGAATATACTTTGTATACAAACAGTTGTATGTAAAAAGATGCTGTATATAGGCACTATGAATTGTAAATATTAAAAATTATAAAAAAGGATCTAATATGCAGAATTCTAGGTCCTTCACCTCTGCTTCAACCAAGGGAGTTCTGTTTTTTGTTCATTTTTATGTTTATTGGTCTTTCATATGAAATCTTTGTATGAAAATTTGTTCTGCTTTTATGAAAATATTAAAAATAATTGGTATAATAGAAAGATCACAGATTTGTAGTTCAAAAGATCTAGGTTGTAATACCAACTTCACTGTTAGCTCTGTAACTTTAGGCAGACAATTAACTTCACCTCTCTGAGCTCTAGAATCCAAACTTTGAAAATTGGGATATTAACAGCTTACTTTACAGGGTGGTTGCAAGTAATTTAAGTTAAGTGACTGCCACGTACTAACATTGCATTAAATGATAGTTATAGTTTTGATAATGGAGTTGAATGACTGAGCACTGACCTAGATAGAAGAAAGAAGATCTGGCTTCTAGTCACTGAAGTATTGATTCCTTTCTCTTTATTGTCTCCCACTAGAGCAAGGCTTCTTATCATCAGCTCAACCTTCAAAATGTATCTCAAATAGCATAATTTCTAATTACCTCTACTGACTCCATGCTAGTCCATGCCACTATCATTCCTCATCTGGATACCTGTAATAACCTCTTAGTGATTTTTCTGTTTTCCATTATTCTCCCCATAAAGTCTATTCTGAACCAACAGCCAGATATTTTTGTTTTGTTTTTGTTTTTAATGTAAGGTAGATCATGACCCTCTTCTGCTCAAAAATTTCCAATGGCCTCCCATCACATTCAGAACATATTTCCCATCATACTCAGAGTCAGAACCTTTACTAAAGCCTAACAGGCTCTTTGTGATCTAGTCTCTGCCTACCTTTTCTATTTTATCTTCTAATCTCCCTGTCACTTCCTTTCAGCCTCACTGGTCTTCTTGCTGTTCTTCAAGCACCAAACTTATTTAGGGTTCCCAAAACATTTTCTAAAAGACCTACCACCACCTGTCCCTTGCATCACTTTATCTTCTTACCCTGTTTCTTCATGATAATTACTACCACCTGACATATATTTCCTTGATATGCAGTCAGGGACCTGGTTCAATTGTTCACTAATGTAAACTCCAATGCCTAGTACATTGCTTGGCACATAATAGATATTCCAGTTCCTGAATCTATCTCTGCCCCTCAAATGTAGATCCTAAAGACTCACCATTTTCAGGCTATTTGGACAGTGGTTTTCACAGGGTTCTTGGCTCTACTTATTTACTTGATTTAAGTTCTCTCCATTGTTTCAGTGAGAAATTCTCTCCTCCAGCATCTAGTTATGCACAGACTGATATTCCTAAAGACTGATATCAGAATAAGTCTTTCTGGTGACAAGATGAGAGATATAATGACCTTCCAAAATATTCCCTCCTTTATTCTAAAGAGGCAGTGTGAGACTGAATAAAAGAATATAAAAAAAGTGCAATGCCATTTAGATGATATCCGCTTTTTGCTGAATCATGGAAAATATTTCTTCTTTTCCCCCCACAATAGCCATAACAATATTCATTCATTCCAATTGTGTATCCATTTTATAATATGCTACTTAATACTTTATATTATTAATATTTTTACCAAACTGCTGGTAAAAATATCCTCTCTTGTTTATTTTAATTTGCATTTCCTTGATTATACTAATGAGTTTTAATAATAACCTGCAATTTTATAATATTTTTATAGGCCATTGTAAGTCCTTGTCTGTGAATAATCTTGTCATAGTCTTTGCCAGTTTTTCTATTGAATAGTCACTTTGTATTGATTTGTATGGTTTATTGATGCATTTGGGGTGTGAATGCTTTGTCTATTATGTTTTGAATATTTTCTCCTAAAATTTGACTTGCCTTTTGACATTATTTATTATTATTTTCCCATGCAGTAATGTCTTGCTTCAATGTGGTCATATTTACTAACATTTTCCTTAAGATTTAGGTTTTCTATGTCTCTTTAAAACAGTTTATTCTCTATGTCCATAAGTATATAAATCTGTACTTTTTTATAATAATTTTACATAATTTTGTTTATTGTGGTTATATCTTTAATACAACTATAATATAGTTTTTGAAAAGTGTGGCATAGAAAAATAAGTATTATTTTTCCTAAATCAGTAGCCAGTTGTCCAAAAATATTGATTGACTGATTTATTCATTTTTCACTCATTTGAAATGCCACTTTATCTTGTACTAAATACCTACATATATATGAGTCAGTTTCTGGATTCTAGGTTCTACTCTGTTTCATTTGTATGTTTTTCTTTTGTTTTCATTTTTAAAAATACTATATTATTTTCATCACTATAGACTTATTATGTGCTTTGATATCTGATAAGCTTCTTTTGTTCTTTTTAAAAATTATCTTGGCTATTCTTTCATATTTGATATGCCACATAAAATTTAGATTAATTTTGTAAAGTCTCATTTTAAAAACCTTATTTTATTGGAGTATGTAATTTGATTTGTATTTTTCTGAGTGTATAAAATAAGTTGGGAGGAGTTAACATTTTTATAATTTTGTATCTTGTTAATAAGAGTAATATAACTGGCCATGATTTGGTCTTCTTAAACGTCTTTCAATAAAGTTATACTTTTCACCATAAAGGTCATGTAAATCTTTAGTACCTGATTAAAATCTATTGCCATTGTAGTGATAACTTTTCAAAAAATTACACTTTCAAACTGCTTATATCTGATATATAGAAATGCAATGGACTCCTACATATTGATAATGTGACCAGCAGCATCGATGCATTTTTATTTACTATAATTTTTTCTTAAGATTATTTTGAGTTTTTATCGTAGACAAACATTGTTTATGAATAATTTTATTGTATTCCAATTCTTAGTTTCCTCTCTGTGTCTCTGTGTCTCTCCATCTCTTTCTGTCTCTGCCTCTCTCTCTCTCTGTCTCTGTCTCTCTCTCTGTCTCTCTGTCTCTGTCTCTGTCTCTCTCTCTCTCTCTCACTGTACTGGCTAAAACCTTCTGAAGAGCACTGAATAATGGTGGTGATGATAAAAGCTTTTGAAGAATAATGAACTTTGTGTCTCCTTAAGTATGATGTCTATTATGCAATTAGTAGAAACATTTTATCAGTTTAAGGTGGCTCTCATTTCTTTATTATCAGAACTCCAATTTGTTGAGGGTAGAAATATACTCAAATAAAAAAAAAAATCTCCTGTCTCTTCCAGTGCAATTAAGTATTGTCATGCAACATAGTACTATAGTACTAATTAAGGAAACAAAATTATGTACTGGGGCTTTGTGGAAAGCTCTTAAAGATTTTGTGTTTTTGCATGTAGGTATGTATTTGTGTGCTGGGTGTGCTTGGAGGAGGAAAATAAACTCAGAAGACACATTTAATTTTGTCTTTGTATTTTGTTTCTTCTGTCTCCCCCAAATGTGGGAGGAATTACTAGAATATCTGCAGCCATCTCATGCCCCACCATGAAAGAAAAGAATTAGAGATCTAAGCTGGCATCCTTGAGTCAATGCCTATCTTTGATCTTCTTGTTATGATGAGAGAAGTAAAGTGTTACCAGGTGGCACTGTTGCTAAACAGAAGAAGCTACAGTAAATCATTTGCTGTTTCACAGATACTCAGAGTCAATTTGGTAGAAAAATAGGTCTAATAAAAGCCAGCTTTGAGGGAAGATATAAGAAACTTTTTTTTCAAACATTCCATCTTGAAATCTCTAGAGGGAAGGCTTTTAAAAGAGAAGAGGTGGCAAAGTGAGACAAAAGGCAGGATATATACATATGGAGATTTAGTTAGCCTGTGAAGGACAGGCCCAGTAAGCACAAAATCTCCATTATCAGCTTGCTTGACATCTCCCAGGTTGGGAGGCATCCCTTCAGCCTTTTGGCTCAGCATGAGGAAGTTTAGAGAGGCCCCAACTGCAGTCTGTTCAACAAGGCTCTCTCTTATTTAAAGCCATTGTTATATGAATTTTTTTCTTATACAGAGCTAGATACAATTCCAAAAATGATATTCCCTTTTATCCTAATATCCCAAGGTTATTTTTAATGATCACTTTCTTTTAAAATAGTTAATGTTAGTTGGGAGTGTAGCTTAGTGGGAGAATGCTTTCCTGGCTTGTGGGATGTCCTGGGTTTGGTCCCCAGAAGCGCGCACGCGCGCGCGCGCGCGCGCGCGCGCACACACACACACACACACACACACACACACACGACTAAGCTTTCACATTGTTCAAAATTTGAAAGTTAGAAAAGGCTGTATGAGAAATGAATAAGATTATGTACTGGAAGTACTCTTTATGCAACCCTGTGAGTGAGAAAAGCCATAGGGCAACAAAGAAGCTGTGTTCACAGGAGAGAAAAAGAGGAAGAACTCTGGGAATAAATAAAGTGATGGGAAATCTTCAACAGCACAGAGAAGCAGAAAGGCAACTCAAAGAAAAGTATAAAGCAATTTTCAACTTTAGCTGGTCCCACCCTCTGTGAAAAATAGCAAGACCAAGCAAGAGTGTTTGTTTGTTTGTTTGTTTTGTTTTATTTTGTTTTGGTGGCTGTCAGTTCTGAAATCACCAAGACCTAGGCTGGTAAATTGCGGGATTGCTGCAATAGGGCCTCCGGTGAAAAACTCAGTGATTTGATTGCTTCCCCCACATTCAGAGACATTTTTAGGATACACCATGACTTGGACATTTGCCCCACTCTGGGTATACAGGGCATACAGACTAAGTTTCTCTGGAGCGAGTGTGTACCCTACTGGTCTCCACAAACTACTTAAGTTTGAACAGATAGAAGGGCTTGTAAACCGAGTTTGGTGGCGTTTGGTGGCGCAGGCCTGTAATCCCAGTGGCTTGGGAGGCTTAGGCAGGAGGATTGTGAGTTTAAAGCCAGTCTCAGCAACTTAGAGAGGCCCTAAGCAACTTAGTGAGACCCTGTCTCAAAATAAGAAAAAGGTATGGGGATGTGGCTCCCTGGTTAAGTGCCCCTGGGTTCAAACTCTGGTATTAAAAAAAATAAAAATTAGTTTGTGGTGGCTCCAATTTTCACCACACCTGTGGTTACATCTCCCAAAATCCTCAGGTGTGAATATAGCCCTGGTAAATATTGCCACTAACGAGTTCAGAGAAAATGTGGGGCAGAGTACCGCCTGCATACCACACCAATGTATTCCGTGGGAGCTAAGAGGAAAAACAACTGTCTTTTACTGTCATCAACTACCACCCCCCATAGCTGGCATATTCCAACATTAGAAGACCCAGAAAGAAACATCCAATCCAAGTACCTCAGTTAGGAGGAATTTGTGACTTTTTTTTTTTTCTTGTTATTTTTTTTCTTATTTTTATTCTACTTTACTTTTTTTAATTCTTTAAATTATTTTTTCTCTTTTCCTCTTTCTCATTTTTCAATTTTTAAAAATATTTTTCTTCTTTCTATTCCTCTTTTACCCTTTTTACTTTACTCCTGTTATACTTTTTATAAATTTTACTTTCATTAAACTTTAACTTCTTTTTATATATTATTTTGCCCTTTTCTACTGTCATTGGTGGTATTGGGATGGTTTTAATTGGTTATTATATTTATATCTGTTTTTTATGTTGTTGTTATTGCTTTTTGATTTCTTTATTCTGAGAATGGTAGGGATTGGGTCCAATACCTTAACACATTGGATGGGTGCTTTGCCACTGAGCTATACCACTTAGCCCAGTTGAGAGAAACCGCTGTTTATTCCACCCACCACCTAGTCCTTAGTACATACTTCAACATAAAGAATAGGGGAGACAAAATCCCCCAGCTTATGATCAGGGACCAGGACCAGCAGAGGCCTAAAGTCCCACTCCTGGAAAACACCCCACCTAGTGATAACAGACAGAAGTAGTTCAACTCTTGTGGACACCACACCTACTAGTGACTTCAGCATAGGTAACTTCCATACCATTTTCAGATTGCACATTGCTGCCAAGAATGGAAGAGTAACCACAGAGAGTGTACCACATATACTCCACTATCTACAATACACCTGCCTGAACTGACAAAGGTACTCCACTCCTGTAAGACCAGCAGAAAAAGTGGATTCCTTAGGTGTTGTAGGGACAGATGAGGCAAGGCAGCGAAGATAGTAGGAAAGAGTTTTATTTGGCTGCACCCAGGCTCAGAGGGTACAGCTTTTGCTGTAATCAATTAATTTCCTGAACCCTGAGTTCAGGTAGTTTTAGAAATTTATACCCAGCATGTAAGGGGAGGGGCTCAGAAGTTCACAGTTTACAGAAGTTCACATAAAAGCAGTTTTTTTTCTTTCACTGTTCTTGGCAAGTTAACCCTTCAAGGACAACACCTGAGAAGGGAAGAGATTGTTTTCTCCTTTCTTTCCTACCCCCGACAGCTGTTTCCATGGAGCCCAGTTGGTAAGTTCTCTTATTTTAGAAATGTAGACATCTCTATGAAGCTCCAGCTCAAGGCCAGAGGCATTGTTTAAAGAATTTGTCCTTTTATTATCACACTTTGCATTTGCAAACACACTTCTACAAACTACTATACTGGATACATGTTTGTGAAAAACAAGTAAAGGTGCATCCAGCACCTGGAGTGCTGATATATTCCAGGCCAGTGGCCAAGTAATAGAGCAACAGGAAAATAGGAAGTTTATCTACCTTGAACTCTTTTGTAGAAACTCTTTTGTTGATAGTCCTAAAACCAATTATGGTGAAGTTTTCTGGAGAAGCTTAGTTAAGATTTTCTGTAGAGGAGGGGGTGCCACTACATAGGCTCCAACAGAGTATACAAAGTACCAAGACCCACTAATCTCAGCTGAAGAAGTCAGAAGGAAACTATACTATGAAGTCCATTTGGAATTAATCATAACACTACACAACAAACTGATATTCCAGGGTACATTAGGAAGGATGCTCTCTAGACCCTTACATAAAAATGGAAGAGATATTCATCTCAATTAATGCACAAATCTTCACATAAATACACAAGAAATACGAAAAAAGGTATGTAACTTCTCCAAAGGTTCATAGCTCTCTGGTAACCCAATCCAAAGAAATTAGAGTAGATGACATGCTGTACAAAGAATTCAAAAGATTTATTTTTTTTAAATAATAAATTAGTGTGTGCGAGTGTGTGTGGCTGGGGGAAGCCATTGCCTGTTTAACAGTTTCTGTTGCTTCGATTAAACTTCTCTCCCAGCAAGAGAGAGATGCGAGTGGCCAGGCCCAGCAGCAGTGAGAGCAGCAGCAGCCATGGAGGCACCAGAGGAGACAGACACAAAAAGAGGGGCTGTTTGCTGGGTGGGGTGGCAGGTTTGCTATGTTGAATGATGATTTGAGGGCCAGTGCCAGCTCCTCCTCATCTTCGTCCTCTAACCAGCAAACTGAGAAAGAAACAAACAACCCCAAGAAGAAGGCAAGTAAAGTCAGCATGAACAAAAACTCCAAGTTCCTCTCCACCAGCACCAAGAGGATTCAGAAGGAACTGGCAGACAATCACTTTAGACATTCCACCTAACTACTGTGCTGGTCCCAAAGGTGATAACATCTATGAATGGAGATCAACCATTCTAGGGCCTCCAGGATCTGTGTACAAAGGTGGTGTTTTTTCCTCAATATCACTTTTACGCCAGAATATCCCTTCAAGCCTCCAAAGGTTACATTTCAAACAATAATCTATCACTGTAATATTAATAGTCCAGGAGTTATTTGCTTGGACATATTGAAAGATAATTGGAGTCTAGCACTAACCATTTCTAAAGTTCTCCTTTCTATCTGCTCACTTCTTACAGACTGTAATCCTGCCGACACTTTGGTGGGAAGTATTGCCATTCAGTATATGACCAATAGAGCAGAACATGACAGAATGGCCAGACAGTGGACCAAGAGATATGCTACATAAATTGGGCTGTCACAATTCTTATTTGTTGCAGAAGAGAGCTGCTTATGATTTTCAAGGGATGGGGGAGGGTGGGAGCTGGTAAAGAGTAGGGTATTTCTATAACAGATATTATTCAGTCTTATTTCCTAAGATTTTGTTGTAACTTAAAGTATCTTGCTACAGTAGACAAAATTGGTAATAGCAACTTTCAGAAACAATCATTAGTTCTGCAATATTAGCTGAAATGTAGTACAGAAACTAATATACATTTAGACATTTGGGTTCAATTGCTTATAGTCTAGTTTTAAAACAGCTTAATTTTGTACAGGTTACACATATGGCCATTTATGTAAAAGTCCTAAGACTACATACTTTTTGTTTTTAAAAAAATTGTAATTTTTTTCCTCTTCTTGAAAGGTAACATGCTATTTAACAGTTTTTGGACATTGTCATCTCATATATATAAGACACCATGTAGGAAATCAGTAGTTAATGTATTTTATTTTATATGCAAATCTATTTTAAAGGTTTAAATCAGGACTTGTGAAAACCTCTAGTGAAATGCCTTAAGCTGTTAAGGCGTGAAATAGGAGTCACTCAGTGTATTGAATATATGTTGTAGACTTATTACGTCTGCATTTGTTACTGTGCTAATAAACAATATTTAAAACAAAAAGTACTAAATTATTTCAAAGAGGATGCAAATAAGCAATGGAATGAATTAGGGGAGATGATGGAGGATATACAAGAGCAATTTAATAAAAAGATAAAGAGATTCTGAAAAAGGATCAAACAGATATAAACAGAAATTTTATAAATAAAAAGCTCAGCAAGTTAAAAAGAAAACTCTGTTGAAAGCCAATTGTCAATAGACCAGATCATAGAGAAGAGAGAATATTAGGTTATGAAGAAAAGGTTGATGGGTTATCACATTCAGACAGTAATAAGAATAAAATAAGAAATATGTATAGTACATACAAGATCTATTGGACACCATTAAAACAGCAAGCATACAGATAATCAGAATAGACAAGTGAGCTGAGCTACAGGATAAAGGTGTAGAAAACCTATTCCATGAAATAAAACCTCAAATTTTCCCTAATCTTTGGAAGTAAATGGATAACCAGGTATAAGAGAATCTGTAACTATATAAACTATAAAGGCCTAGAAGTCATGAAATGGTTCATTTCCAACTCTAATAGAATATAATTGCCAACCTGGGTTATTATATCTAGCAAAGTATTCCTTTGGAAATGAAGCAGAAATAAAAACTTTACAAGATTAGCATAAACTAAGGGAATTCATGACCACTAAACCTGCATTACATAAGATACTTAAAGAAACCATACACACAAATGATTAAGCAATATAAACACAATCATGAAAGTAGATAAACAAATGAGAGTTCAGAAAGAATCAAACATTACAAGTCAGTATAATATCAAACCTCTAACAAGGTTAAGGAAAAAGAAGCAAACATAAATTATTCAAAACTTCCAGAAGAAAAAAAAAAAACATGACACCAACTAGTATGTACCTTTAAATAATAATTATTAGTGTGAATGGACTTAATTCTTTAAAAGGTGCAGAGCTGTTGATTGGATTAGAAATAAGACCCTACAATTTGCTGCCTGAAAGAAACTCACTTCACAAAGACATACATAAACTGGAAGTGAAAGAATGGAAAATGATATTCCAAGGAAATGGAATCAGAAATCAAGCAGGAGTAGTTACACACAAGTCTTATAAAGGAGACTTCAAGTCAAAATTAGAAGAGACAAAGGCTGGTTTTTACAAAGTATACTTTTTTGAATGTTAATATAGCTACTTCTGCTTGCTTTTGGATAAAGAGAACAATCCAGCAAAGAAAATGTATTTGTAAATAGATGTGCAATGAACATCAGATAATCCAGGTTTTTTTAATTCAAAGTTGTATTTATAATAGTAGTATGCATTATAATTCATAATGAACAACACATAGAACATCTTTTTCCAAAACACTGTTTGTATACAATGTATATTCATACCATTCAAATCTTCAATCATGCATTTAGGATAATGACATCCATCTTATTCAGCCACCTTTTCGTTTTTCCCCTCCATGCCCCCTTGCTCTCTTCCTTCCCCTTCCTCCCCTTTGACATTTCTAGCGTTCCTCTAATTCTCCTATGTACCCCAACTATAGGACATTAAGAGAGAGAATAAACTTCCAAATAATAATGGTGGGTGACATCAATATCCCAATATGACAGCTAGATCATCCAAACAAACAGCAAAGAAATATCAAAGCTAAATTATACTATATATCAAGTAGATTCAATAGGCATCTTCGGAATATTTCATGGGACAGTTGCAGAATACAAATTCTCTCCATCAGCAGACGGAAATCTTCCCAAAATACATTACAGTTTAGGACAAAAAAGCAAGTATTCACAAATAAAAATTTTGAAATAATTCCTTACACATTATCAGATCATAATTCTCATTAAATGAAGTGAAAATTCTCATGAAATGAAACTAGAAATAAAAAGCAAGAGAAACAACAAAAAACTATACTAGTATATGGATATTGAACAATGCTTCTTTGAATTAACAATGTGTCATTTAAAAAATCTGGGGGAGAATTTTAAAAAAATTTTCTAGACTCAAAAGAAAGTAGAAATGCAACATACCAGGACTGATAGGATACAGCAAAAGCATTATTGTAGGATGTTTACAGCTATGAGTACCTATGTTAGAGAGACAGTGAGAGAGAGAAAAGATTCCCAATAAGTAACTGATTGATTCATCTAAAAGTCTTAGAAAATAAGAGTAAGCCAAAACCAAAATCAGAAGAAGAAAATAAGTAAAAAGATCATCAGAGGAGAAACGAATGAAATAGAAAGGATTAATGAAACAAAGAGTTGATTCTTTGAAAAGATAAACAAAATTGACAAACTTTTAGCTAAACTAACCAAAAGAAAGACAGAGAAGACCCAAGTAAATAGAAGCAGTCATGGAAAAGAGGATATTAAAATAGATGCTAGTGAATGCCATAGGATTCTTAGAGAACATTTTGAAAAATTATGTTAATAAATTGGAAAATCTAGAGGAATTGGACAAATTTCTAGATATATATGACTTACAAAAAGTTAAAGAAAGAGGATATAAATATGTAGATAGATAAATAACAAGCAACGAATTGAAGAAGTATTAAAAAGTCTCCCAACAAAGAAAAGTCTAGGAGTGGACAAATTCACTGCTGAGATTTATCAGACATTTAAAGAAAAACTGATACCAATACTACTCAAACTATTACTTAATAAAGGAAGGACCTCTTCAAACTTATACAAAGAAGCTACAACATGCACTGAAAAAGAAAACTGTAGGCCAATATCCTTGATGAACCTACATACAACAATCCTCACAAAATACTTGCAAATAAAATTCAACAACAGATTAAAAAACATACACCATAATCAATCTGTTTCATTCCAGGAATGCAAGGATGCTTCAACATACATAAATCAATAAATGTAAAACACCATGTATGTAGAATTGAGGATAAAATTCTCATGATTATCTAAATAAATGCACAAATAACTTAGATAAAATCCAGCATTGTTAAGTGAAATAAGCCAATCCCCAAAAACCAAAGGCCGGACGTTCTCTCTTGATATGTGGATTCTAACACACAATGTGGTGGGGGGGGCAGCAAATAATAGAAGTTTATTGTATTAGATAAAGGGGGATAAAGGGAAGAGGGGGATAGGAATAGAATGGACAGAATAAATCAGACATAACTTTCCTATGTTCATATATGAATACACACAAACAACTTAACTCCACATCACATACAACCACAAGAATGGGAAGTTATATTTAATGTATGTATAACATTGCACAATATTATACATACATACAGGGGATAGGAATAATAGCAGACTGTTATCCATGATTACCCTAAATTCATGTATGAAGACACAATTGTTGTAAAAATACTTTATATTAAACCAGCAACTTGAAACATTGTGCTCTTTATATGTAATATGAAATGAAATGTACTCTGCAAATGTGTCTAACAAATTAGAATAATATGTTTTAAAAAAATTGCAAAATATTCTATTGTCATATATAACTAAAATAAAAAAAAAATTAAAAATCCAGCATTGCTTCATGAAAAAAGCCCTAATAAATTAATTACAAAACCATAGCCAACATAATACCAAATTGGGAAAAATGGAAAGCATTTCCTCTATGATCAGGAATGATACAAAAGTTTCCACTCTTATCACTGTTATTCAGTATATTAATAGAAATTTTAGCACAAACAGTTTGGCTACAGAAAAATATAAAATTGATACAAAGCCGGGCGCAGTGGTGCATGCCTGTAATCCCAGCACTTGGGAGGCTGAGGCAGGAGGATCACGAGTTCAAAGCCAGCCTCAGCAATGGTGAGGCACTTTGCAACTCAGTGAGACCTTGTCTCTAAATAAAATACAAAAAAGGGCTGGGGATGTGGCCCAGTGATCGAGTGCCCCTGAGTTCAATCCCTGGTACCAAAAAAAAAAAAAAAAAAAAAAAAAAAAGTGATACAAATAGAAATGACAAGTCAAATTACCCTGGTTTTCAGATGATATGGTTCCATACTTAGAAAATCCAAACGACTCCACAAAAAGACTTAGATCTGATAAATTCAGCAAAGTAGCAGGATACAAATTCAACATAGAAAAAGCAATAGCTGTTCCATATGCCAATAATGAATTTACTGAGAAACAAATCACAGAAATAATCCCATTGACAAAATAAAATAAAATACTTTTAAAAATAAATAAAATACCTAGGAATATTCCTAATTAAGGAAGTGAAAGAACTCTATATTTAAAATTATGAAACACTGAAGAAAGAAATTTGAGGAGATACTAGAAGATGGAAAGACTTCCGTGTTCATGGATTTAGAGAATCAATATTGTTAAAATAGCAATACTACCAGAAGTAATCTACAGATTCAATGCAATACCCATAAAACAACAGTGACATTTTGGACAGAAGTAGAAAAAGTCCTAAAATTTGTGTGGAAGCACAAAAAGAACCCATTTTGCCAAAATCCTGAGCAAACTAAGCAACACTGGACACATTGTAATACCAAATTTCAAGATATACCACAGATCCATGAGTGAAGGGAGGGGAGGAGGCAAGGGGGTAGGAGGGATAGTAGAATGAATTGGACATTATTAACATATGTGCATATATGACTACACAACCTTTGTGATTCTACATCATATACAACCAGAAGAATGAGAAGTTATACTCCATTTATGTGTGAGGTAT
This sequence comes from Tamias sibiricus, assembly GCA_025594165.1. Classification (NCBI taxonomy): domain Eukaryota; kingdom Metazoa; phylum Chordata; class Mammalia; order Rodentia; family Sciuridae; genus Tamias; species Tamias sibiricus. Next base: position 56,359,675 of record CM046667.1, on the reverse strand, counting down.
CAAAATTCATTCTACTGTCATGTATAACTAATTAGAATAAATTTAAAAATAGAATAGAGGACACAGAAAATGAAAGCTAATATATTTATAATTAATATGTACCAATAAAAATAAAATTTAAAACTTTCAAAGCAAATGTTTTAATTTAGTATTAAATGCTTTCTTCTTTTTTTGCCAAAATCAAAAGAAATTTTGTTCTGAATGAGAGAATATTATAGGACAGTGGATACATCACAACATTAATAGTAAATAACACTGAAATGGAAGGGAGTGAAGAAATGAGTCATAACTGCCTACATTTAAATATGAGGCAAAATGTCTTATACCTTGATAAATTAAAAAATGCTGCTTCTACCTTACTTTAGCTGATACCCCCTTGCTTCTTCTCTGTTAACATTAGGTGAGAATACTTGAGTCAACTATATGAGGATCTTAATGCATTTTAATTAACATAGTTTTGAACAAAACACTATGAAATGCTTTTAAAATTTCAAATGTGAAAATATTTAAAATCATATTTTTGCTATTTTTCTTCTAAATTAACTGCATGGTGGTAAAAGAAATTGACCTCATTAAAACAAATTATTTGGTATTTACAGATTCTTGATTTAGGGCCTAATACATAGTCCAACTTTTGTAAATGATTCATGAGTGCTTGAGAAGAATGATTATTCTGTAATAGGTACAGAATTGTACATGTCCACTTGATCAAGCTTGTTATTTGACATTAAAGTTTTCTATATATTACTAATAGTTTTTCTGCTTGATTTATCAGTATTTAAGAAGAGTGTATTAATATATCCAAGTATAAATGTGGATTTTTAATTTTTTTTTCTTCTGGGTTTGTCAGGATTGGCATTTTGAAACTAAGTTATTCCAGAGTGTATATTTACAATGATCATATCTTCATTTTCTGAACATCATTTCATTATGCTGTAATTTTTAAAAAATCATTAACACTCCAATCAGAACAGCAATTATCATGAGCACAAATAATAATAAACGTTTGAAAGAATGTGGAAAAATACACTCATACCTTGTTGGTGGGACTGAAAATTAGTACAATCACATTGGAAAGCAGTATGGAGATTCCTTAAAAAACTACAAATGGAAACACCATATGATTCATTTATCCAATGCTTTGGTATTTATGCAAAAGAACTAACATCAACATACTGTAAGGATAAAGTCACATCAGTGTTTACAGCAGTATAATTCACAATAGCAGGGTATGAAACCAATCCAGGTGCCCATCAACAGATGAATGAATAAAGACATAGTAATATATATACACAACAGAGCTTTACTCAACCAAAAAGAAGAATGAAATTATAGTATTTGCTGATAAATGGATGGAACTGGAAAACATCATGCTAAGTGAAATAAGCCACACTAGAAAGTCAAGTCTCAAATGTTTTTCTCATATATTTGGAAGCTAGACCAAAATAAGGAAGAATGGAGGGGAATCCCATGAAAACAGAAGGGAGATCACTGGAATGGAAAGAGATTAAGGAGGGATGGGAAAAGGGAGGAATGGTGGGATAAAATTGACCAAACTGTCCTATGTACATATATAGATATACCACAGTGAATTTCACCTTTATGTATATCTATAAAGCATTAATTAAAAAATATAAATAAATAGGAGGAAGACCAGTAGAATAGAGGAAAGGGAACAGAGTGAGGGAGGAACGGAGGGAAAGGGGAAGTACTGGGAACTGAAATGGAGCAAATTATATTCCATGCATGTCAAAGTAAGCCCCAATATTATGTATAAATACAATTTACTAATAAAAAGAATTATATTTAAAACATTAAAAATACTTAACAATGCATTTTCCCCTAGTTAGTGGTGTCTGGTATTAACATAGCCACATCAACTTTGTTTTTGTTATTACTTGCTTCATGTATTTTAAGCTCTGTTAATTAGAAGTGTAAAATAGGTGTATCTGTACAATGGAACACAACTCAACAATTTAAATTGACAATCTATTCATAGAAAAACATAGGATAATCTCAAAATAATTAAGCACATTGAAAAAACAAACAAAAAAGGTACATACATATGATTCTGTTTATAAAATATTCAGGCTAATATATAAGTGACAGAAAGTAGGTCACTGTGGTGAGTGGGGAGGGATAAGCAGGATGCAGGTATTATGAAGAAATCAAGAAAATTTAGGAGATTGTGTTAGTCCATTTTGTGGTGCTATAAAAGTATACCTGAAATTTGATACTTTATAAAGAATAGAAATTTATTTCCCACAGTTCTGGAGGCTTGGAAGTCCAAGATCAAGTTTCTGGTATCTGGTAGGGTATTCTTCTTTCATATTCTCATGGAAACAGCTGGAAAGGATAAAAATGGGTGAACTCTCTCCTCACTGGGTAGAAGAGCAGAAGAGAACGAACACATCCCCACAGACTCTTTTTATATTTATATTAATCTACTCATGAGTTTGGAGTACTTGAGACCTCCTATTAGGCCCTACTTCCTAATGCTGTTGGGAATTATCTGTTTAAAAAATATTCCTTTAGTTTTTGCACTGAAGTAAAAAAGGTTTTACACTTTAGGCATTAATTTCATATCTGTAAATCATCCCATAAATATTTTATGCATTATAATAACTTGTCAATAACTTTTGGGGTATTTTCTACATAAACATTTCATGTATTATTATATCAATAATGACAGTTTTGTTTATTGTTCTTTTTCTGATAGTGATGTAAACACTGTTAATATTTCACTATCCAGTATGGTGTCTCATGTAATAATTTTGTTATAATCTTCTACTAAGAAATTTCCCTTTTAGATTCTTGGTCTCACTCTCCTCTTCTCAGGAGTCCTAGGTTGCTCTGCCATTCAAATGCTGGAAGACCTGTAGGGAGAACACTAGGCACCCTGAAAGCCAGCAAATGGAACTGTTTTCATTCAGGGATGTAGCCACTGATTTCTCTGAAGAGGAATGGGAATCCCTGGAGCCTGCTCAGCAGAATTTATATAGAGACATGGTGTTAGACAACTACAGAAACTTGATCTTCCTGGGAGCTCACTATGTTGCTGAGGCTGGCCTTGAACTTATGATCCTCCTGGGTCAGCTTCCAAAGTTGATGGAATTATAGCTGTGCAACAATCACCTCTGACTCTATGTCAGATAGATTTTTAAAGGAATTCTTCACATATTCAATTTCTGTTTATTTCTATTATTTTTTTCTGAATTTTATTCAATTTTCTGCTGGTTTAGCTCACTAAACTTCCTCCAAAATGGTTGTTTAATGTTCTTTCAGTAATTATTAACTGTCACTTTCCTAATGTTCAATTACTAAATTTTTTGGTTATTTTTACTTTGATTGAACCATGTTTTTCTTTGTGTGCTGTATGATTTTTAATTGATTTGTCCATTTAAAAACCAGCCAACAGTAGATTATATATGATTTTTGAAAATAGTATGGAAGTTTTTATATAAATGAAAAATAGGCAAGCACAGTGCTGCATGCTTGTAATCCCAACTAATTATAAGGCTGTGCAAGAGGATTTCAAGTTTGAGGCAAATTGCAAAAACTTAGTGACACCATGTCTCAAACAATTTTTAAAAAGGCTTGTGTTGTAGCTTAGTGATATAGCACCTTTGGCCTTAATATCAAGCATCACACATGAAACAATTAAAAGTAGAATGACTCTCCTGATCCAGAAATGCAAGTACTAAACATATATCCACAAGAAATTAAATCAACATATTAAAATATATCTCCACTATTGTGTTCATTGCAAGTATTGTTCACAATAGTCAAGGTATGGACTCAACCTACGTTCCCATGGATGATTAAGAAAAACTATGGTATTTACACATGATTACTCTTTAGCCATAAAAAGAGATAGTTTGCAATTTAAGATAACATGAGATCAATATGCAGGATTTTGCAATAAATGAAATAAGGCAGACACAGAAAGTCGGCTGCAGGAGCATCTGACTCACATGTGGAAGTCAAAAATGCAGAGAATGCAGAGTAAAATTGTGATCACCAGGTACTATATTTTGTGAAGTGTTGGCATATTATTGGTTAATGTCTACAGTTTTTTATTGGGCATAAGAAGGTCAAGAGTTCTACTGAGACACACAGTGAGTATAGCATATTGTATTATTGATAAATGCTAGTAGAATGAATGAAATTCTTCTTGAGCAAAAAACTAAATTATATGAAATGATGCATGAATTAATTCATTAGATCTAGTCATTTCAACATGTATATGTACTTTAAAATATCATAATTTACTTAGTAAATACATAAAATTTAATTTTTCAATGAAATAAGTCAGTAAATCACAAAAACTTTAAAACATACAATGCAGGTCATTTGTCTAGATTGCCATGTGTTGGCTTCATTCAGGTAATATGGTCATAGGCTATTCCAGGTTTTTATTTCCTCTCAAGCTTGTTTTTGTGGTGAATCTTCTCTAGATGTGTGTGTATTTTTCCCATTAAAATTTTTGTCCAAATTTCTTCTTAAATAGGCTCTACTCTTTTTGATTATCTATGGTGTTGTTATCAAAAATCTGTTATCTCCAGGTCTCTGTGTCATGGTAGACAGAAACATGTTTTTAGACAGTCTCCAAGAAAGCCACAAAAGTATGCATATGTTTCATATTTCTTTATTCTACTGAGAAGGGAGTTGGCAGATTTTTTTTTCTAATTGCACAATGCTATATTATGGAGGAGGGAAGGATGTGTTTGATAAAAGTAACATACTTTTTTTTCCCTCTGCTGTATTGTGCTCATTGTGGTTACTGTGTTCTCTTAGATGGTTTGGACAGTTCTCACAAAATAATTTTGTCTGTACATTTTAATTTATATATTTCTGAAATAATGTTGGCCTTGGATTTACTAATCTGCTACCCTGCTAATGTCCTGATATTGCTATAATTTTATATGTTATGTTTGCAAAATATATTAACCTCAGTCTAGAAAAAATAAATTTTTCTTCTATTTCTAGTTGTTAAATTTCTTATCATAATAAAAGAACATTGAATGCTATATTAATTTGCATTTAGTAGAGTGAGCATATACTGTATTCCCCTGATTTAATATGTTATGAAATATATTACTAGATTTTCCAATATAAAAATATTCTTCACTCCTGGGACAAACTTAACTCGATCATTTAATTTTCCATATATTTTTGTATTCTCTTCACTAATGTTTTGTTTATGATTTTGCATTCATATTTGAAAGTGAGAACGACCTGCAATTTTCCTTTGTCATCTAGCTCTTGTTTGGTTTCTGTATCAACCTGATGCTAAACTCATTACAATAGTTGAGAATTACTCCCTCTTTTCCTGTATTCTAGGAGAGTATCTGTAAGATTGAAATTATCATTTCCTCAAATAACCTTTAGATCAACTTTGATGTATTTTTAAGAAAATTTTTCACTGTGAGATCAAATTTTTAATTATGAAAAAATTATTCAAAGTTTTAATTTTTATTGAATCATTTTGGGGAAGTCATATTGTTCTAAGCAAATGTTCATTTTGTTTTTGTAATATCCTCTTTGGTATCCTTATAATCACTGAAAAGTCTACAGGTGTGAGACTTTTCTTAATATTTTTAAAATATATTTAATATTATTTAATATTCTTAATATTTTTCCTAATATTGCTGTTTTTTATTTCCTTCAATCAGTCTTACCAAGAATTCATTAATATTTTTAACACATGAACTTTTTTGTCTGTGGATACTCTCTATTGTATATTTGTTTTCCATTTCATTTGTGACTCTTATTATCATTTTTTCTGTTTTATTTTTATTCCATTGGTCTTTTTCTGGTTTTATTACTTATATGCATAGCATCTTGATTTTAACCTTTCTTTCTTTTCTAATATGAATATTTTAAACTGCACTATTAGTTACATACACATTGAGAATTTTTATAACTTCAAAATAAATTAAATGTTTTATAATTATGTAGTAGCAGTTTTTAGTAATGTTTTGCCTTATATGTTTGGTTTGTTGCTAATATAACTATGTCAGCTTTTTTTTTTTTTTTTTTTTTTTTTTTTAGTTATCATTTGCCCAGTACCTTTATCTCCACTTGTGTTAATACTGCTGGTCACTCAGTATTGTTCTATTTTGAATGAATCCTTTGTAGTTAAATATAGATGGATTTCCTATTTTATCCATTCTGAACAATCTTTTAACTGGATAATTTAGTAGATTTACCTTTGCTATAATTACTGATACATTTGGATTTATTTCTACCATCTAATTTTAGAATTTCTCCTGTTTCTTCTTTTTCTATTTTTTTTTTCTTTTTCACCGTTTTACCCTACTTACTTTGGAAGATAGGAGTTCTGTTTATGTACTTTTAGCAATTACTCTAGAAAATTTAAGAGCATGCTTAACAAAGAAAATTAATTAATATTCTATATAATTCTCTAGGGTCCTCAGAAAATTTTATGTCCATTTACCACCTCATAGCATGCTTCTATCCCTAGATTTTTTAGTTCTTTTTTTTTTAACTCTATAATTTGACAGTATGGTGAATATTTCACCTCCTAAATATTTAAAGTCTGCATGCATATTAACCTTTTAATTTTACCAATACTTTTTTTTTTCATCTCAGACTTTCCAACTGGGATCACTTTATGCCTTGAATACATCCTATAGAATTTCCTCTAGAAAGAACTCTTGATGGGAAACCATCTCAGCTTTTGTATTGTTTTGTTTTGATTTGATTAAAAATGTCTTTATTTTTCCATCATTTGAATTTTTTTTAAAAATTGAAGTAAAATGAGAATTGAACCCAGGACCTCATGCATGACAAGCAAGTGCTCTACCACTGGGCTACATCCTGTCATTATTATTATTATTATTATTATTATTATTATTATTATACCAGAGATGAACCTGAAGGCATTTAACCACCGAGCCACATCCCCAGTCCTTTTTATTTTTATTTTTTAAATTTTGAAATAGGGTCTTGCTAGGTAGCTTACAACCTCACTAAGTTGCTGAGGATGACTTTGAATTTGTGATCCTCTTGCCTCAGCCTCCTGAGCTGCTGGGATTACAGGTGTGCATCACCATGTCTGACTCCTCAGTCTTCATTCTTGATAGTTTTATAGGGTATATTAGTCAGCTTTCCATCACAGTGACAAAATACCTTAGAGAAACAACACATAAGGAGGAAGGATTTATTTTGGCTTGTAGTTTCACAAGTTTCAGTCCATTTTTGCTTGGATCAGTTGGTTTTGGTCCTTTGGTGAGGCAGAGAATCATGATGGAAAGCATGTGGTAGAAAAAAATTGCTCACCTCACAGTGGTGGGGAAATAAAGAGAGAGAAAAATGTTGAGGTCCCAGTATCCCCTTCAAGGGTATGTTCCCAATGACCTAACTTCCTTTCACTAGGCCCCACCTCCAAAAGGCTCCACACCTCCCAACAGCACCATCTGTTGGTGACCAGCCTTTCAGTTCATGAGCCTTCAGGGAAACATTTAAGATCTAAACCATAACACAGAGTATAGAATTTGAAATTGATAACTGTTCTTTCCTAGCACATTGGCAATACAAATTCATTTATTTTACTCATTTTCATTGTAATGAGAAGTCAACTGTTAGTCTAACTGCTATTGCTGAATAGGTAATCTCTTTGGGCCCTTTTTCAGAATTTTCTCTTTTTCTCTGGGATTGTACTGTTTCACTATGACAGTTCAAGTGTAAATAACTTTGCCTAGGATCCACTAGGGATTTGAAATCCAAAGGTATGTTCCTTTCATCAATTAATTTAAAAATTATCTCTATTCTCTTTTTCTGGAAATCCAATAAGATGCATATTAGAGCTTCTCATTCTACTTTCTTTCTCAATTTTCCATCTCCATGCTGTCTGTGCTATATCCTAGATGATTTCTTCATTTATGTCTTCCAGTTCATTACTTTTGTCTATGTCCGTTGAATTTTCTTTTAACTTAAATTATTGTATTTTATTTCTAAAAGCATATATATACATATATTTGTATATATATAAAGAGAGAGAAAGAGGAAGAGAGAATATGCATGAATATATTTGTATATGAGCAAAGAGGGGAAGGAGAAGACCATATAATGCATAATTGGCTACAAACTTGAGCCACTTAAGTGGAAATTTCCCATAGATTAGCCCTGAATTATGGCTGAGTTTAAAGACTCACTCACTAGTTTTAAATACCTATCCCACTACAGTTTATGTTTTGAGAATTGGGTACATTCTGAATTTGCCTAAGATGGTCCTATTTCTTCTGGTTTGGATTTTTTCCTCCAAAACCTGATTGGATTTTTTTTCTCCAAAACCTTTCTCATGCCCTGATGCATCTTTAAAGCTCAATATCTTTCCCTAGTTCTATACATATATGATTTGCAGAGCCAAGATGAAACAGGTGCTGGCAGTTAAAAATAATTCTTTGGCCATTGGATTTATACTCACTTTAATTCCCATTCCACTTCAGCCTGTGGTAATGACTCATCCCTTATAGAGCTCAGGGACTTCTCTCTCTCTCTCTCTCTCTCTCTCTCTCTCTCTCTCTCTCTCTCTCTCTCTGTGGTGTGTGTGTGTGTATGTGTGTGTGTGTGTGTGTGTGTGTGTGTGTGTGTGTTGGCCACATGTTTTGGACAGGGGAGAATCCCATCTATCCATCATCTATCACACCTCCTGATACATATGATCAAGGTCGAATATCTCCTTTTTCTACCAGAGGATCAAGCTAAAGAGAGAGAATGCAGAGCAGTGGCCATGGGGGGAGGGAGGGTCACAGACTCTTAGAAATATATTCAGTGGAATAAGTTCAATGTTAATGTTATCCATTCCTGGCCTAAGTAATAAATCCTTGGTCATACAAGGAGCAGATTCCAACATGCTCCTGGCAGCCTTGAAGTTTCTGTTTTATCCTTGCCCAAATCTCATTTTATTTTCCTCTGGAGTGGGACATTGGGGAAGAAAGTCCTGATCCTCTTTGTTTGGGGTTGCAGTAATAGCAGTGACCATAATGATGAATCATTCACACTTTAACTCAAATGCTACTACTTCTAGGAAGTAACTTTCCTCTAGGAAGCTGGATGTGAGCCTGGGCTTTTTCTTTCTTATACAGTATATATACTTATTATACATGCTCATCTCCTCTGAATTAACATGCTTCATGTACCTGTTAATTTTCACTTTATTCTACATTTTCGGAAGCAAAGATCTTGTCATTCTCATGTGCTTCCTCACCATAGTGTCTAGAACAGTGTAATAATGAAATACTGGAATAATGAAACATCTACATGAATCTTTTTGGTTTGAATATGAGGTGTCCCCTCAAAGCTCCTATATTAATTTAGGAATGTTCAGAGGTAAAATGTCTAGACTGTGAAATCCACAACCTAATCAGCCCATCCTACTTTGAATAGACTGAGATACAGCAGTGAAAAAAAAAAAAACAGATCAAAATCCTTGTTCTGAAATAGTTTATGGGAAGCACTTCCAGAATGGCAGTATGAAGAGCTTCTAGGACCCTCTCCCCAGCAAAGTAAGTATAACTGGTAAAATATATATAAAACAACCATTTTTAAGTCTCTAGAAACTGTTCTAAGGGCACACATCAAATAGAAAACATTTGTTCAAGCCAGATGTGGTGGCACATACCTGTATTCTCAGCAGCTCAGGAGGCTGAGGATCATAAGATCAAAGGCACCCTCAGTGAGTTAGCAAGGCTCTAAGCAACTTAGCAAGACCCTGTCTCAAGATTTTAAAACAGTTTTAAAGGGGCTGGGGATGTGGCTCAGTGGTTGAGTCTCTTGTTTCAATCCCTGGTACCTCCCAAGTTTTTTTAAAGCCAATCTATAAATCTTGGTAAGAAAATTGGGAATCTGAGGCATTTAAAACACAGCCCATTGCCTACAGATACTTGCAGAACACTCCACTTAACAATAGACAAATATGTAATCTTCTAAGGTACATATGAAACATAATCCAGGGCAGTACATATAAGCTACAGGAAAAGCCTCAACAGATTTAAAAGGGTTGAAATGATGTAAAATATGCCTTCTGAACTTAATGGAATAAAATTTGAAGTAAAAATATAGAGAGAATTTTGAAAATTCACAAATATGAAAAAATTAAACAACACAGTCAACAAATAGGTCAAAAAAGAATCACGAGAAAAAATAGAGAAATACTTTCAGAATAGAAATTACAACACAACCTGCCATCACTTATGGGATGCAGTGCTTGGAGAGGAATTTATAGCTATAAGCAATTATACTTTTAGAAAGATTGCAAAATAACCTAAATTTCCACCTTAAAAACTGAGGAAAAGAGAAGAAAAGGGAAGAAACTAATGAAATAGAGAAAAGGAAAAACAACAGAGAAAATCAGCAAAACCAAAAGATGGTTCTTTGAAAAGGTAAACAAAGTTGACAGACCTTTGCATAGGCCGATGAGAGAGCACTAAAAGGATTCAAATTATGTTATTATTACAACAACAACAACAACAGCAGCAGCAACAATAATAATAACAACATTGTTATTATTATTATTTTGCAGTGCTGGGAATAAAGCATAGGACTTCACACATTCTAGGCAGTTTCTCTACCACTGATCTAAACCCCATGTCCACAAATTATTAAAATGAGAAATGAAAGAAATATCAGTAATCCCTTCCTTTTCATGGCCAAATAAAATTCCATTGTATGGATACATAAACACACTATCACATTTTCTTTATATAATCATCAGTTAATAGTCATTGAGTTTTTACAGCTTTTGGTTTCTATTAATAGAACTGTTATGAACATTCATGTACAAATTTTGCATAGATGTATATTTTAGTTTCTCTCTTGAGTATATACCTGTGTGTAGAATTGATGGTCAAATGGTAATTCTATTTTTAACGTTTTGAAGAATTGTCAGACTGTTTTTCAAAGGAGCTAAACCAGCAAAAGCAGTTTACCAGCAATGTATGAGCATTCTGCCTTTTCCACTTCTCTTCAACAATTATTATTGCCTGATTTTTTTTTTATTACAGGCATCCTAATATATGTAAAGTGGTATTTCATTATAGTTTTGATTTGCATTTTCCTAATGACAAATTATATTAAGCATCTTTTCTTATTTATTGACTATTTGCATTTCTTCTATGGAAAAATGTTCATTTGAATTACCTACCCATTTTAAAATTGAGTTGTTTGTTGCTATGGTTTGAATGCTTGTGAACCCCAAAGATTTATGTGTTGAAATCCTACCTCCAAAGTGATGATATTAAGAGGTGGGGCCTTTGAGAGGTAATGAGGTCAAGGGCAGAGCACTCATGAATGTTATTAGCCCTTCTAAAGAGACCACAGAGAACTAGTTAGCTACCTCCACCGTAAGAGGATACAGCTAGAAGGTGTAATCTATGAACCAGAAAGCAGACCTTCAACAGACACCAGATCATCTGATAATTTGTTCTTGTTCTTTCCAGTCAATAAATTTCTATTGTTTGGAGCTGCTTAGTTTATGGTATTTTGTTATTGCACCACAAATGGATGAAGACATTTATCTCTTTATTTCTGAGTTGTAAATATTTTCTATAAATTCTGGAAGCAGTTTCATTAGACATATTACTTGCAAAATATCTCCCATATTATTGTTTGTCTTTCCTTTCTATTGTCTTGTCATGCACAAAAATTTATAATTTTGATGAAGCCATATCCATCTATTTTTCTTTTGTTGCTTCCACTTATGGTATCATATCTAATATCTCAGTAATACACTTTTATATTCTCTTGTAAAAGATTTATGGTCTTAGCTCTTAAATTTAGGTTTATGACTCCTTTTGAATTATTTTTCTTGTATTGTGTGAGGTTCAACTTCATTCTTTTACATATGAGTATACTATTGTTTCAACACCATTTGTTAAAAAGAATTCTTCTTTCCATTGAATTGTCCTATTGTCTAAAAGCAATTGAGCATGATTGTTCAGTTTTAATTGAGGGGGGGTCCTTGTGATTGAACCCAGGGGTGCTTAACCATTGCACCACATCTCCAGCTCAGTTTTATTTTTATTTTTTGGGATAAGGTCTTGCTAAATTGCTCAGGGTATAGATAATTTTTTGAGGCTGGCTTTGAACTTGGTGATCTTCCTGCCTGGGTCTTCTGAACTGCTGGGATTACAGGTGTATGCCACCAAACCTGGCTCAGGTTTCATTCTGAACTCTTTATTCTTTCCATTGATCTAGACTTCTGTATTAGTGCCACTACTACACTGTCTTGATTACTATGGCTTTTTAGTAAATTTTTTAATTGGGATACAACTTTGTTTTTTTTAAAGAATGTTCGGTTATTGTGAGTCTCTTGCATTTCCACATGAACTCCAGAAATAGTTTGTTAATTCAAAAAGAAGGCCTTACTTAGGTGTTACTCTTAGCCCTCTTCTGCTTTTTACTTTATACTCCTATATTAATCAGGGTAGTCCAGAGAAACACAACTAATAAGTTGTAGATATAGAGATGATATATGATAGGTAGATAGATAGATGATAGATAGATAGGTAGATAGATACCTTTACACAGGTCTTCATCTCTGTTCTTCCTTGACACTGGAATTGGCTCATGTGATTATGGAGACTAGCAAGTCCAAAATCTGCATCAATGTTTATAGCAGCACAATTCACAATAGCTAAACTGAAGAAGCAACCTAGATGCCCTTCAATAGATGTTCATTTGAATCATATACTCACTTTAAAATTGAGTTGTTTGTTGCTCTGGTACATATATACAATTGAATATTACTCAGCATTAAAGAAAATAAAATTATGGCATTTGCAGCTAAATGGGTGGAGTTAGAGAATATCATGCTAATCAAAATAAGCCCATCTCATAAAACCAGTGGCAGAATGTTTTCTCTGATAAGTGAATGGTAATCCATATGGGAGGGCATGGGATAAGTGGAGGAAATTTGGATGGGGCAAAGGGCAGGGGGAGAGGGGACAAAGGGGTAGGAAAGACGGTGGAATGAGACAGACATTATTACCCTAGGTACATGTATGTTTGCACAAATGGTGTGACTCTACTGCGTTCAGATGAAATGATGAAATTCCTATGGAACACTCAGCATTATCACCTGGAATAGAATGAGCACTTAATGAATACTGTGTGCTGTTATCATCAGTATTATCACTACAACCTTAAACTGGAAAATAAAACTAGACTTGGGCAAGGACAAAATAGAAATTTCGAAGCTGTCAGGAGCAGGCAGGAATCTGCTTCTGCCATAACCAAGGATTTATTTCATAGGCCAGGACTGGATCACATTAAACTTTGCTACATTCATCTGTGTGAACTTCTAAAAGATTCTGTCACCCCCATGGCCACTGCTCTGCATTCTCTTTCCCTCTTTACCCTAAATTTCAGGGGGAAAACAAAGGTACTTGGTCTTGACCACATATGTGAGGAGCCTGGAAGGGACAGGTGGGGTTCTCCCCTGGCCAACACACACACACACACACACACACACATACACACATTCACACACTCACACACACATACTAGAGAGGGAGCAGGCCCTGAGCTCTATAGGGGATGAGTTATCTTCATGGGCTGAAATGGAGTGGAAATTAAACTGATTACAAATCCAATGGCCAAGGAATTATTTTTAACTGCCTGCACCTGTTCTGTCTTTGCTCTGGTAATCACATTTGTACAGAACCATGGAAGGATATTGAGCTTTTAAGATGGACTAGGGATGATAAATGTTGATCAGGCTTTGGAGAAAAAAATCCTAACCAGAAGTATAGGACCACCTTAGAAAAATGCAGATTGTGATCTCAGCCTCAAAACATGAACGATGGCAAACAGAGGCTCAAGGGGATAGGTATTTAGAGCTAGTGAGGGAGACTTAAAGTCAGTCATATATCAGGGATAATCTATGGAGAATACCCACTTGAGGGGCTGAAGTTTAGAGGTAAACATGCATTGGATATTCTTTACCCTGCTGCTTTCTTCAGGATTAAGAATGCTGTGCATTTTCCTACCCATTAATGCAGTATAATTTACAGTTGATTGCACTCTGTCTTTTGACTCACAATCCTTTACCTTCACCATTCCGCAATTTCTGTGTTTCTTAGACTATGCTATGCATAAGAATATTCCAGATGTTATTTCTTAGTCTAGATGGTAGTCCATGGGTATCTATTATGTTTTTCTGTATTAATGTATATTCACTTTTGCATGGCAAAATATTTTTTGCTATTTATGGGGATTGAACTCAGGACCTTGTGCCTACTAGGCTAACACTCTATACTAAAGCTATATCCCCAGCCCAAAATAAATAAATAAATAAATAAACAAGGAAACAGTGAGCTTGTTAAACAAGCAGATTTCCAACATCCTTTTCCTCAAAGTTTCTGAGTCAGTAAAATATTTCTGGTGCTGGTGGTCCACAATCCACACTTGAAGAAACAATACCCTTGTGGATTACTTAAGTAGTTTCATTGGTACTACACTTCTGACAGAACCATCTGAAAATTCCATGGGTATTGCATGGGAAGTCACTGATTATGCCACAGCATGACAAATGTCCTCAAGATGAAGATGATTATTGGTTGAGATAAATGTGTCAAACATCTCTAGATTTTTTAAATCAACGTACCATTAGCACTTGCCTATTTCTATTTCATTCCTCACAATTAATGTTATTTGTCATGGGCTGTACACTATTATGGTACTAAACTAGGAGGGGATTATGTGTAATGAGAGGTTTTCTTATTTTTACTTCATCAATATATACTCATTGAACTATGTTTCAGAAGTAAAATTCCATGCTGTAATCATGCATGTAAGGCTGATGCTGTTTCTTTATAGTCTATTATCCAGACTTACCTTGTTTCTTGGTCTTCAGGGAGGCTCCATGTATTAAGCATATTTTGGGGTGAGAATGGTGTGGATGAATGGAAGAAGGTAGGAGGTCACCAAAGGCTTTATAACAAGATAACAACAAACACTGGTAACATGTCTCAGAATTCAACTTGACTTGGATGAAAAGGGTTTTGAAAGTACTGAGAGAAATAAAAGCTGAACAATGACAGTGATAATAGAAGCCACAAAAAAACAGATCCTATTATGCGCATAGAGATGATCATCTACAAACTAAAAGGTAGGACAGCGATTTAGAGAGGACAATTTGTTGTCCACATAATGCAATATTGAGATACATGTGACAGAGATTATCCTCTGTCCACTAGAAACTGATCTCACTGTCTTCCATAATAATAGATATGTAGGCAGATCTGTGGCTCAACCTTGTTAGATTTCCCAGCTTTAGGTATGGCCTTGTAACGAAATTTTCTCCAATGGATTGGGAGTGGAAATTTTGTGTGCCACTTCTAAGCCTGGTCTATGAAACCTCCCACACAATCATCCATGTTCTTTCTCTTTTACTGGGGTGGAAATGAAAATGACTAAAGCGACTGTGAAATCCATGGGTTGAAGATAACAGAGTCCATCTGTGTGGAGCCTTGAATGACTATGTAGAACTGAGACATTGCTGCACACACTGAGGGGGGGAGGGGAGTGCCTTCCCTGAACTCTTGTGCAAGAGAGAAATAAAGTTTTATGGTATTTACACAATTTGATTTTGAGTCTGTTTGAATAAAGCCTTCTGCTTTAATTAATCTGACCCATAGCAGAAACTTTAATTCAGAAATCTATTAAAAAAAAACATTCTCTATGTGGAACAAATTGGAAGACAAGGGGGAGAAGTCACTTAGGAGGCAGGAGTTATAAATTCAAAGAATCCAGAGCAGAAATATAGGAAGCATTAATTTCAAAGTGTCTCCAGTCCTGCTGGAGTTAGGAAAATAGAGAAGAGCAGAAGACTGAGATTTCAAAAACTTCCAGCCACAATTTTTCCTTAGAAAGTTGCCTATTGAATATGAGGATTCCTGTTCACAAAAAAATGTGGAGGTCATGTCCCTGACAATCCACGTTCAATTCAGGATGAAGAAACATGACACCAAAGGGGGAGAAAATGAGTGGAAAATATTTGGAAATATTAGAAGGTACGAAAATAAAAGATTCTAAATGTGTTCTGAATTATATAGTGGCATTTTGGTTATGGTTTCTGTGATACCAGTAGAAAAAATTTCTAAATTTTATTAGAAGACAGTGATTTTTCAGATACCATCTTTTTAAGAGAAGAAGAAATATGCATGAATGGAGGGTCCAAACTCCTTGAAGATATGGAAAACTTAGTGTCCCATAAAACTTTTGTTGGGAGAATTATTTCAACTGCGTGTGAAGATCACAAGTGCACTTTCTGGATAGTGCCTTTGCATGGATTGATATTTAAAAAAGCAGAAACCATTAAGCTTTGTTATTTTTCTCTATTATTTTCTTTCTGTTTCCCTCTTTGTCTCATCTGACATGGTCCAAACTTGATTATAAAAATGTAGTTTAAGAGGTTATGATAAGATTATAAACAGGGGCTGGAGCTATATCTCAGAGTCAGAGAGTGCTTGCCTTCCTTGTGTGAGGTGCTCCTGTGTCCCTGGAATTACAGGTGTGTGCCACAGTGCCCAGCACCATATCTCTTCAAGGATCTATCATAGGAATTGTAGCCATTGTTTTCACTCACATTTCGTTGGCTAGAATTTAGTTGGGTTTAGATATAAGGAATGCGCCAAAGGTTCATGTGTTTGACAATGCAAGAATTTCCAGAGGTGAAATGATTAGAGTATGATATCTTTAAACTAATCAATGGATTAATCCAGCAATATGAATTAACTGGAAGATAATTGGAAAGTAAGGTTTGGCTGGAGAAAATGGGTCACTGAGGACATATCTTTGGGGTTATTTTGCACCTGGGAAGCAAATCTTTCTGCTTCCAGGATGCCATGTCCTCTAGCCATGATGTTCTATTCATGTAGGGCCCAGAGCCATGGAGTGAACCTCTGAAACTGTGAGCCAAAATAAACTTTTCCTCCTCTATGATGTTCTTGTCAGATCTTTTGTTCACAACAACACAAAGTTGACTGAAATAGTTAGCCACTTTTAGCTAAAGAGAGACTAGAAAGGGCTGGGTCAGCTATAAAACAAGTAAAATTAAGGAGTTCTATTAATAAATACAACATTAGTAATAAAGTAGGGTGGGCACATAGGAGTCATTTCCATAGGTTGCAAATTAAAATGACCATAGAGGTCAGGCTGGTAACACAAATGAATGAAACAGTTCAAGTGTAATGCTAGAAAGAGTGGTAAAGATTGTGGAAAATTAGAAAGTGCATGCCCTGAGAAAATCAGCATATACTCTTATTTTTCACAACAATCTAAAATATGTAAAAATCATTCTCAGGTGGAGGACCATATACAAGAGCCATAGTTTGCCAACACCAGGAAAGGATGTGTTCTGTATCCAAGGATTCGAGGGAGCTGACAGAGAAAACAGACATATCTAAACATAAAACACTCTTAGAGGAAAAGGAAAGTCTGTGGATAATCAAATGTTATATTTTTTGTCCATGTTATATTATTTCTCTAGTACACTCTATTCCTCCCCACAGATCAACCTCTACTACAGCAATTTTGTTTTCTAACCCATTTCTTTCTGGCAGCATACAGTACCATCCTAACTCTGGAAACCAGTCAGAGTTTAGAGGTATTTTAGGCCAACTGGGAAGACTGGCAGACTGAATAATACTATTACCAAACTTTGGCCAGCAATTACCATACAGCAGGGGGCTCCACACAAGTGGGGAACCTGGGCTGCTTTGCTACCACCCTATCCATCCCACCTGATTCTATAGTAAATGTGAAACTATTTCCAGAATAGGTCTTAGAATTCTGAATCTTAAAAACTATAAACAAGGTTGCCTTCAGAGGAAGAATGAGATATTTGCTTGTGATGCCAAATCCCTGAAACTAACCACAAGTTCCTGGATGTACTTGAAGACCAAATGCAAAAGGTCACTCTAGGTTCCCTCATGTCTCTTAAGAGATACATACAGAGGGTGACTCCAAGCAAATGTGTATTATTGCCAGTTTGCATCTGGCGGGGTCCTTCTGTGCTAACAGTATCAAGTTCTGTATTTCCTACAGTTTCAAAAGTGACATTAATATTGCTATATTGCAGACAACATTTTGACTCAGAATTTCTGAGTCAGGACATCTAGGATTAAGCAAAATGAGAAGAAAGTAGAGAAGTTACTTATGTATATCTGGAGAGTCAAATTTTTCTTTTTTGTCGTTATCAAAGGAATAAAATGCTAATGGAAGTTATTTGCAGTAAAAAATTAAAGGAATTGTGAAAGTGAATAAATTGGTGCATTTTATGTTGTTGGAATCGAGTTTATTGGATTATGCTGATGTTATTATCTGGTATAATATATTTCAGCATAAATTAAGATGCAAAATAGAACAGGGATAATTTCTTGTCATTATTTGTAGGGTATCTTTGGAATTAACTTAATGGAAATAATGTCCTGATACATTTAAGTGGTCTCTATGGACAATTTCAGATAGGGATTCATTAATGGCCTTGAGGGACTGATTTAACCAGCAAACCATCTCATTGGTCCCAGGCACAATGCCAAAGCCTGAAAAAGGCAGCTTTAATGGTAGTGATACCGCTGGTTATTGGTGATGATTTCTTCTTCCTCAAATGTTGAAGTCTGAACATTAGAGAAGCAGCCGAGGCAAGCACAGAAAGCAAGTTTTATTTAAAAAATAGTAACACAGACTTCTCCCTGGAGGGAGAAGGTGGCCATGGCTGATGTCCTCATATCCCAAGAAGTGAGAGTGTCCTGCCCCTTTTATACATTTTGGACTTCCTTTGTTCTCCTACTCTCTTCCCACTTATCTCACTCCTTCCTGCATACATGACTAGGTCCAAGAGATGCTGGTGGGATGGGCAAAAAGTGAAAAGCAAGTGGGCTGAAAGGGCCAAGGTGGAGGGGGCAGGAAGAGAATGGCAGCCCAGGGGGCATTAAATAGGAGTTCCCTGTCATTTCAGGGGGTGCTTCATTAACAATCTCTGGGAGGAACAGTATAGACAGGAAATCTTGGTAATCAAAGGGCTCTAGAGGCATTAACATTCCAGTCTCCCAGGGGTGATCTCCAACTTCCCAGACCCAAATCAGCCTCCATTTTCACAATCCAACAGGATTACGTATCTACAATAACTGTCTTTAATTCTTGCTTCAGCAGTACAAGCAGAATTTTTCTGGTACTCTGCTGATGGCCTCCAACAATGAGGACAAAAAACAACACTGATTAACCACAGGGCCTGCTTTTTAGAACCATTTTGTTCAAACAGAGAATGAATAAAATATAGAGAACTTTCTGTGTGATATGCAAACATGCAAGGGGTGGTCAACATTTCCACCATTACCACTACCACTGTGGAGGATCCCCTAGTGGTTAGTGGTGGGGTATAAATGATGTTCAGTTTTTATGGGTTGGAGAGGTCAATTGGGCTTCAATTTGTTATTGTATATTCCTGATTTGTTCTTGCTTAGATATCTCTCTCTCTCTCTCTCTCTCTCTCTCCCTCTCCCACCCTGCCCCTCTTCCTCTCTCCCTCTTCACTGTAGTGTAATTAATGTGGTGAATCCAGTGAGAGGAATATTTTGCTACATTTGGGGTTACCAGAAGTTTTGATTGTGTAAAATGTTGCCTTGCTTCTATTTTCCTAGCAGTGAGGAGCTGTAAAACTCACTTATGCAGAATACTAAGACACCATGAATCTGGCACTGAATGAATTTGTAGATACTCCAGGACTTGATAATCAGATTATATACTCATTTCAAAATTGATCTGGTCTGACTTTAGTAATTTGCAGTCTATTTCACCTCTTGCCTATCCACATGACTCATCCCAATTAAACCCTCTTTGAATGCCAGGTCCTTTACAAAAGCAAGAGAAAGAGAAATGGTCCATTTACTAAGAATGTGGAAAAAAAGAAAAAGATAGAAATGGTGCAAATTGACAGGGATCTGGGAATTCTTCAACTCAGGATAAATAGACTGTGACAAACTGAGTGTTAATGGCTCCACAGCTCAGCTTGGGCCCTCACATTTCCTATCCCAGCAAAATCCAGGCAAGTGGGGGCGAGTCTCCATGCATCATTATAATATGTCACCAGGACTCAGACCCTTAAAACTCATTACTTTGATCCTAGATCTTGTCCACCATGGCAAAGCTAGCCTTTCCCTGCTCTCTCTACCACAAAATTAAGACATCAAAGATTTTTTCACAGTTTTTGTTCCCTTATATATTTAATTTTCATAAGACTCACCATTTTAAAATCTAAGAAGAGACCTAATTATTATTGATTCAGAGTTGCTTTGCCTACTTTTTTTTTTATATAGGGAGACAAGTTTGATATGTGATAACATCCTTTTAATTGGGTCTTATTGTCCAAAATACAAAGTTAACATTTGAGACTTTTTCCATATTGCACAAAAGATATTCTGAATATTAATGTGAACATTTTCCTCTGTTTTTCAATGGTAGGAAAATATCTGCAAAGGAAAATTTTAAATTTAAATTTATATATCCACTTTACATTTTAACGCCAAGAGCAAAAGTTAAATAATCAAAAGTTGACCTCTAAAAGAACAATTCATACAACAGTCATAAGAGGTGGCATTTCAATAGATGGTGGCTCAACACCTTTATGATAAGCATCCCTAATGTGTAAATCAGTAGCTGATTTTGTTTCATGAGAGCTTGTACAAAAATTTTGTAAATGATATTAGTCACTCATATCAACGGTTTGCATGTAATAGTTAAGCCCACATTCCTATTGATTATGGAGGAGTAAATTGTTTTGAGGCTATGCCAACATGTAGGCACAGATGAAGAGAACTTTAATCCTCATGTGATTATTTTATCCATTAAAATTATTTTGGCTGCAAGAAAAAGACAAACAAACAGTTAGTTTAAAGTATTAGTAAAATAATTGGTTCACACAAGGAAGTTCAGACATAGGGAGAACAGTTAGTGTCTCTAGCTTAACCCCTCTGTGATTTTGTAAATATTCCCTCCTCCATGATTTTGCTTTATCTTTAGGCAAAATTACAATAGCAGTTCTGGACCTCACATCTACATACCATGGTATTCAGTGGAAAAAGTGAGAAAAATGGCTTCTAAAGTTTATCCAGAAAAGTTAATGAAAACTTTCTTTAGAAGTTGGAGAATATAATGCTAAGTGAAATTAGTCAATCTCAAAAATCCAAATACCGAATGTTTTCTCTGATATAAGGAGGCTAGTTCACAGTGTTGTTGGAAGGGGGTACATAGGATCAGAGGAACACTAGAATGGTCAATGGAAAGGGAGGGGAAAGGAGGGAGCAAGGGGGAAGGGGGGGAAGGAAAAAAAATTGGTGGTTGAATGAGATGGATATCATTATCCTAAATGCATGATTGAAGATCTGAATGGTACTTATATACTTTGTATACAAGCAGTTGTATGTAAAAAGATACTATACTTGTGCATTATGAATAAGTAAATAAATAATTTTTAAAAAAGCCACCCAAAACCCTCCTCTCCAATCTCATTCGCCCAAATTGTCAATCTTAAAGTGAATATTGGCAAGGGGAATGAGACTGAACCACTTTGATAGTTGAAGGCAGGATGAGTTTCATGAGATACATGGGGGGAAAGTGGGTACATGAATAAAGGCGTGAGTAGACTTTACAAAGAAAAATAGAATGTCTCTAAACTGTCTCCCTTCTATAGATTATTCTCTTCTTCCATAAGAGGAAAATATTTATCCAAGCACATTCTTATTCAACTAAATGGCATATTTATTAAATTCTCAATCATTTGTGTCTTTGTGACCAGATTTTTGCCTGTGCTATATGTGTAGAAGATACTGAAAACCTCCTAGTCATACTCTTGGAAGGAAAAGATGAGGGCTGGCATGTAGTTCAGTGGTAGAGTGCCTGCTTAGCAAGCATGAGACCTGAGTTTGATCCTTAGCATCACAAAATAAAAAAAAAAGGAAAGCATGAACATTATATTTTCCCTTCCATTTGCTAAAATTCAAACATCATGGTCAAAACCAACATAGCTATTTTAATTTGGAAGTTGAGATGACTACAGCAAGGATAACAGAATAACAAGTTGAACAGAGACTCAGCCCCTTACTGACTCACGATTCTTACATGAGAAAAAAGAAATTCATATCTCCTTTAAGCCATTTGTTATTTGTTGTTTTGATGTCTGTGAAAACAAAGCCTAATTAAGTACTCTGCTCTTATCCACAGTTTCACTTGCCACAGTTATACTTATCCATAGTCAACCTCAGTCCAAAAATATTAAATGGAAAATTTCAGAAATAAAAAGTGCATGAGTTTTAAAATAGACTTTATTATAGTATACTGTTATTATTGTTCTATTTTATTGCTATTTTTACTATGTCTAGCTTATAAATTAAATTTTGTCATAGGCATGTACATACAAAAAAATAGCATATATAGGTTTTGGAACTGTACTTGTTTTCAGCCATCCACTAAGGATCTTGAAATATATCCCCCATAGATATGGGTAGATTACTGTATCCCATTGTCTATTTGTAAGAATATCAATAGGATGCCAAAGAAGTTAAAGAAATTGATAATAAACTGGATACTCTTCAAATCTGTGGAACTTTTAATAAGAGTCTTATTCTCTGGGGTTTGCCACTCTTGGACCACAGCAATCGTGGACTCTCTGTCACATCAATTGGACTCTCTGCATGAAGGAGGTAGTATCCAGTAATTTTAACTTTAGTGTCTTAAGATTATATTTTCCCAGTAGCACAGAGCTAAATATAAACAACTTAAGAAAAGGCCATTTAGATCAAGGAATCATAGGAAGCCAAGCCCAAGGCACAAATTACAGGGCTTTCAAAATGACAATAATCCTCCAGGTTGAGAGAGTAATGGAAGATGACATTTAGAGCACTGGAACTCTAAAGTCATGTTTCACAGGGCAAAGAATGACTTTACCTAATATTTGAAGTATTAAAGTATAGATCAAAATGTTGCCTTTCAGTGGATTTTCTCTCAGACATTACTCCTACATTATTTCTGAGATTGAATTTTCTGAATGCTGGTCTAGCAGGTATGAGATTGGAAGCAATTCTGAGCCATCACTCAATTGAGGCTTCACTCAGCCTAACATTGTCCTCAATCTATCTTTTTTATTACCAGTGCTGAATTTCCAACAAGGAATATTGAAGATCAGGTAAACTCTGAATATAGCTTCTTTAAAAAATATTATATATGTTGTAAAAGGATGCAATACCTTTATTTTATTTATGTGGTGCTGAGGATGGAACCCAAGGCCTCACACATGAGAGACAAATGCTCTTCCGCTGAGCCACAGCTCCAGGCCCTGAGTATAGCTTCTTGACAATGTACTTCCAAATGTTTCAAGACTGATTTGGGAAGAGTATATTCACATTTCACCAGAATTCAGGTCCTTAGTTATGAAGTTAGTGGCCCACTTGTAGTCCTTATTGTACACCTTGGCAGGCCAGTAACTGCCCTGTAATTTAAATACCCATGAAGCAATCTGCCTGTTTCTCTTGGAAAGTTTTAGTAGCCAGAGGACAAAATGAAGATCATGACCTGGCTATT
Source organism: Tamias sibiricus (assembly GCA_025594165.1). Taxonomy (NCBI): domain Eukaryota; kingdom Metazoa; phylum Chordata; class Mammalia; order Rodentia; family Sciuridae; genus Tamias; species Tamias sibiricus. The sequence continues at coordinate 56,336,071 of CM046667.1, read as the reverse complement.
CTGTCTACTGTTAAAAAGCAGACCTCAATTGAAATAAGGTCCAGCATTGGTAGCACAGGAAAAAGTAAGTAATAGGACCAGAAGCTCCATGGGATTAACTAGCTTGACCTCCAAGGGTAGGGGCTTGTAGGTGATGAAAGGCCCTTCCAGCTGTGAACACATATTAACAGTATCTACCCATACCAGCCTGAGTATCTAGTAGTTTGGGACATAGTATAGAGGAAAGAGGCATAGTTTGGAGTCAGGCATCCTGGATTCAAATCCTGGTTCTTTCATTTTTATTCATATGAAATTGGGCCTCAGTTTCATCATTTCTGAAAGGGAGATAATTAAGGAATGTCTTTAATTATTATGATGATCAAATGAGATAATGTATGCTAAGCAGTTAGCACAGTTTTTCGGGTAATGCTCAACAAATGGTGGTAGTAGTAGTAGTAGAATAATAGTAATAATAGTAGCAATAGTAAGAGCCAGGCCTATTTGGATAAAACCCAAATGAAAGTATCCCTTAATACTTTGTAGTATGCACCACTACCTGTCTCTCCCTGCATGTGCTAGAAAACCCCAGGATTGAAGCAAGGGAGAGTGGAGAGATAAATGTGAGCCAGGTTAGTTATTGTATTCTTAATACCCTGATGTTTTGTGCCTCAACAAGTGAATATCAACACAGTTATGCTTTCTGTCATGATCTAGGGCATGAGAGGTGACCTGTTCCCCCTATCCACATGATCTCATCCTAAATCTCATGGTGGAGAACATTTTTTATCCACAGTAGGCTACCCAGTACACATAGTTAGGAAACCAGCTGGCTTAATAGCCACATAATAGTCACTAGTTTTGCCAGATGGCTGCCAACTTCAGCTGTTGGTCTGATTCATTGAGCAGAGGTTTGGCCAGCCAACCTGCCTGGAATTATATTCATCACATGGTATCTTTCGAGGACAGTGCTAGGCTTAGTAGTCAGAACTCTCTCACCTATTAACTTATTTTATTTATCCCCTAGTAGAGAAGGTAATATTTAAAATTGTCACACAGTGAGGAAATTCACCAAGACTTTCACCCGCCCAAAGCCCAGCAAACAGATTGCCTCTTATGTACCCAAGACTACTAAACTCCCTGTGTCCTCTACCAGATAGGAGAACAGAAATATATCTGCTCTTTTTGCCTGAAAAAATAGGCACACACAGGACCTTAGTGTCCAAGAAGTTTCCCACTTGCACAAGGAAGCCATAAAACTTGTTGCTTTGCAGCAGAAAAATACTCCCACAAAAACCTCAAATGCAGGCACAGCTACAGAGCCAGTGCCCATAGTTGCATGGGCAGAAACCTGTTCATGAGACCTCCAATACTTCCCTGAACTCTGGTAGCTTGTTGATGAGGCCTTGTTCTCACATGGGAACCTCATCTTCAGTACAGTGTTGAGCTTGGCCTAGCAAATTCCAGAGGACCCGGAGAGATTCCAGAAATAGAAGAATGCCTTCACCTCTTGAAGATCTGGACTAGAGTGATATGATGGTAGCAGTATTCCAGGGGACACTATCATGTAAGGTCTACTCAGGGTGTCCTAAGATAGAATAGCCAACATTGAAAATTAGAAAGCTTTTCAAGAGGAGCAAAGGTCACTGCCAAAACAAATTTGCCAAGTGTCAAGTGTGAAGAGTGAGACATGTTCTAAAATAGGAGAATGAGGTACAGCTATCAGAAGCCAACTTGGTCAGAGCAAACTGGAATCAAGTCAGAATTAATGTAAAGACCATTAAAAAAATGCTACAATACTAACAAGTTATCTGTAGATACTGGGATTACTACTGTTTTATTTTCTCTTTGTTGTGTTATCTGATGTTTCTCTAATGAGCATGGGTTTCTGGTGTGATAAAAATAATAAACACTAATAAAAACTCTGATTTTAAGAAATATAGGAAAAACAACAATAATAGGAAACACTTATAGGAACCTTACTATGTGCAAGTCGTATTTGAAGTGCTTGTAAGAGTTGATCCATTTAATCTTCTCATCAACTTTATGAGATAGCTATGCTGTTATTATCCCTTATTTGTAGATGATGAAATAGAGAGGTTAAATGACTTGGCCAGAGAAAAGGCTTGAATCCAGGCAAAATCTTGTTCCAGATTTTGTACTTTAATTACCAAGAGATTATTCACCACAGATGGCCAAATACCTACATATATTTCTTTTTTCCCCTCCACTTAGAATCCCTAAAATGATAATAAAAGAATGAGAAAAGCATAGAACTCTAACTTTAAAAATGAATGAGTGAGCAATTATCAGTGGATAAAATATTTTAATACATTTCTGGAAGCTGCCATGTAGTTGGTTGTATAACTTCAGGGCAGGGAAAGTTACAGCCTGTAATATACAGAAGGAAAGATCTGAGATGGAATCAATGTGTCCTAATGCAGACAAACAAAAGGACTCCAAGAGATGATTGGGACTTAAATCAAAACCAAGAGTGGACAGGTGTATGTTGGGATAAAGAGCTAGAAATCAGTACATACACATTCGAATGAACCTCCTCCCCTTGATATGTGGAGTCTAAAGCAATTGAGTATTGACCATCAAGACTTGTACTAAATAAAACTGAAAATGTTCTACAATTTAAGAGTCCACCAGCACCTCACCCAATAACCCCATGTTCAGGTCAGCTTTGTCAACTTACGTAGTACCCCCAATCACATTTATGGTGTATCACTCTAAAATACAAATGGACAAGCAAAGATCATCAGATGTCCAATAGCTAGAAAACGATCAAGATAAACAAATAGAAAAACAAAACACTTGGGAAGAAAGAGATGAAAAGAATAGAAGAGAACTTTAAAATTTTTAATGAGCATCCTTGGAGAGATTTGAGAAGATACCATCTTATTGATAAAAGAAGAACAGATCACTATGGGAACGCCCCCCCCCCCCCCCCCCCCGCCAAGTTACAAATGTTCAAATAAATTTAAAACTAATTGCTGGAATAAACAATATCAAGATAAGGGTTGGGAGGCAAAGGAGAGAAAAACTTAGAAAGTAGAACAAAAACATAAGAAGAAGCAAATTAAAAGTATTTACAAGCTAGAGAATGAATTCAAAAAATCCAATATCCAACTAGTCAAATTCTAGGAAGAGACAACAAAGAAAATGAAAGGCAGCACTTTAATAAAGAAACAGCCTAAACTGTGGAACCAACCTAGATGCCTTTCAGTAGATGAATGGATAAAGAAAATGTGGTATATACACACAATGGAGTATTACTCAGCAATAAGAGAGAATAAAATCATGGCATTTGCAGGTGAATGGATGGAGTTAGAGATTATAATGTTGAGTGAAGTTAGCCAATCCCAAAAAGCCAAATGCCAAATGTTTTCTCTGATATAAGGAGGCCAATTCACAGTTGGGTTGGGATGGGGAGCATAGGAGGATTAGAGGAACACTAGAATGGCCAATGGGGAGGGAGGGGAAGGAAGGGGGCAAAAGGGTGAAGGAAAAAAAGATGGTAGAATGAGATAGATATCATTACCCTAAATGCATGTATGAAGTCACGAATGGTGTGAATATACTTTGCATACAACCAGAGATACGTAAAAATGTGCTCTATATGTGTAATATGAAATGTAATGCATTCTGCTGTCATTTATGACAACTTAGAATAAAATATAAATTAAAAAAATAAAATAAAAAAAGATTATATCAAACTTAAAAAGCTTCTTCTCAGCAAACAATGAACTGAAAAGAGACAACTTACAAAATGGCAGAACATATTTGACAACTCTTCATCTGATCAAAGGTTGATATCCAGAATATATAAGAAACTCAAAAACCTTAACAACAAAAAGACTATGAATACAACTTTTAAAAATTTGTATACAACCAGAGATATGTCAAAATGTGCTCTATATGTGTATTATAAATTGTAATGCATTCTACTGTCATATACAACAACTCCGAATAAAATAACTAAATAAATATTTACAAAAGAAAAAGAAACAGCCTAAGAAAATTTTCCTAAATTAAAAGATATAAGTCTCCAGGCTAAAAGTACCAGAACAATAAATGAAAGGCTCATATTAGGCACATTATTTTGAACTTTAAAAATATTAGAAACTTAAACAAACAAAAAGCTCTGAGAGAGAAATAATAGTTCATCAACAAAAAAAAATCAGAAAGCAAAATGACATCAGATTTATCAATACAGGAAATATTGAGAAATCCCTTCAAATGCTGAGGAAAATTACCTTCAATGTAGAATCTACATCAAGCCTTCTTATGAATGAAACATGAAAGTAGAAAAGAAAGATATTTTAACAGATATTCAAAAACTGTATCTACCACATACTCATTCTTAGGAAGTTACTTGAAGCCTTGTTGTACAAAATAAGAAAATGGAAGACAGGAAATGCAGAATAGAGTGGCTTCAACCCAGAGAAACAATGAAGATAAACCCAAGTAAGCAAGTGCGTAGTAAATTTAAAGGTGACCAGTCCAGATTGGATCAAAGCATGAAGCACCTGAGTAGGCAGAACTTGAGGAAATGGGAGAACATGATAGAAAATTGGATTGAGTAAAATAACTGAAAAAAACTCTAGACTGTGATTAAAACTAATAGAGGAAGAAAATAAAAATAAATAAATTAGAAATGCCAGGAAAATAAATGTTGTACAAAAAAGAAAATGTTATCACTGGATTTGCAGTGAAAATTAGAGTTGTCAAAACAATGTAAATACTGTTTATTGTTACTCAACTTTCAGAATCAATCTATAAAACAAACAAATTAAATCATAGTCACAAAAACGAATGTGATTGTCATCAACCATGACAGGGCAGAAGTCAAAAAACAGATGCAGACAGTGGGAGCAGGAAGGAGGAAGGAGGACCAAAAGGAAGGGGATGAATACTAATATCCTCATATTCCAAAGTGATGAATCAAAAAATACTGTTCATGACAGGAGGAAAAAGAAACAGAGTTGTTACAGTATTTCTTAATGTTAACGGTGACAACAGAATAGTTCAAACTAATGCTACAAATATAAGGAGGATGGGAAAAGAGGAGGATTTTAAGAACTAAACCCTCCAAGGAAGGAAGTAATATATCATATTTGAAAAGCATAAATCAATAAAAGTTATAGAAGCAAATTGTGGAATGGGGATTGAAACTTAAATATTTGAAGGTCAGGTATATAACATAAATGACTGAAATTGTGGAGAATGTGACCAATTGAATAACTCCTGTCCTAGCCAAAAGAAGGTAGCCCATTTCAATTCAAGTTGCTGTGTGGATAGGTGTTTACACTTTTGGCTGATATACAGACTTTTATAGAAATTTCCAAAAATCTTGATTTTTATGTGAAATCATTCAACTATTAATTTTTGTCAATTGATTATGAGGAATTTAAAATTGAGATTATAATAACACATGAATGCAACCTCTGATTTATATATAATAACTTCTAGTAGGAAAAAAAGTAAAAGATTTAGCAATGCTTATCTCTGAGGAACAGACTTAGAGATCATTAGTGATTACTAACATTCATTGTAGGATGGGATAGATGGAATAACCTGCTATTCCACCCATATATTGATTTGAATAGCCACTGTAAATGTAGCAAATTTCAAATAAAAAGTATCAAGGTTCTAGGAATATGGCATAGTAGTAGGGCACTTGTAAGAATCAAGTTTGAAGGCTAAGTCATAAAAACAGTCTAAAACTAACCTCAAATGGTAAGCCTGTGCTGGAGTTCCCCTTTTAGTTATGAGGTATGACAATGCTGGTGATGGAAGTGAATTGAACCACTGATCCAGCTTCTCAGTGTGAGGTTGAATTTCCCATTTGAAAGAAGAGCTGCCTATTGTTTAAATGGGTATGATAGCAGAAAGGAACCACAAAAATGGGTTGCACAAGAAAAAATATATTGTAAAACACACATATTTTCCATTTATCTGTGAACCTCCAGACATCCTGAGCTTGGTCCTATTGGTGAAATATACAGAGGAAAGGAAATTTAACCACACACTAAGAGGTTGGGATTTACCAAAAATATAAGCTTACCCAGAATCACTAACATCTTCCATCGAGGAGTAGACATCCTGTGATCATAGATTGAAACTATCTATATAGTTAAATACCCATACTACTTAATGATACACAGATTCAATGTATCTCTATAAAAATTGAAGAACATGCTTCATAAAAATAGTAAAAAACAATTCTAAAATTCATAGAGAATCACGAAAGTCCTGAATAGATGAAGCAATCAATATAGAATAAAGCTAAAGGCATCACACTACCTGATTTCAAAAGGTACTACAAACTTGTAGTAATCAAATCTGCATAAAAACAGTATTGGCATAAAAAAGACGTATAGACCAATTGAACAAAGTAGAGTTCCTACAAATAAATTCATGCATCTATACAAAGTGAAAATCCACAAAATTGCTAAAAACATGCAGTTCAATAAATGGTGCTAGAAAAATTATACATACACATGCAAAGAATTAAACTAACCCCATATCTCTCATGACTTACAAAATTAACTCAAAATGGATTAAAGACTTAAATTTAAGAGATTAAATTACCAGAAGAAAACATAGGGACAATGTTTAAGGACTTCAGCAAGGATTTTTTTGGGGGGAACCCCAAAACACAGGAAACAAAAGCAAAGATAGAAAAATGGGTTTACAGCAAACTGCCTTGCTTCTTTATTCTCTCTCTCCCTCTCTCTACCTTTCCTTCCCTCTCCCTCTTCCTCTTCCTGTCTCTATCCCCTTGGTATTTTCTAACAGTAAAAATCTATGTAAACAAATCCCTGCATGACTGAAATTCAAAATAGTATAAAAGGGAACATAATAAAAAAACTGATTCTGACTCTTGCATATTCTGCTCATTTCGTCCTGCATGCCACTTGCAAAATTAGCTACACTTATTAATTTTTGTAGCCTTCCAGAGTGATATTATTTATAAAAATATAAGTAAATACAAACATATGATCTTTTCTAAACAAATATCATGTATTTTAGAAATTGCTTATCCTTATTTTCCTTAATAAGTAGGTGATCTTTCATGTACTTACAAAGAATGTCCTCATTTTTCTATTTTCATAATATTCCCTTGTGTGCATACATATTTATTTATAAATAACATACTGAAGTACTTATAAATAATGTACTTAACCAAGTTCCTATTGATGGCTAAGTCTTTCTCTATTACAATCAAATTCTACATCCAATACAATGGCTAACATTATAAAAGCATCATTTCATACTTGTGCAAAATGTATACATAACACAAATCCCTGAAAGAAGGATTGCTGGATTAAAGAGTCAATGTATATATAATGCCTTACTTCTGCATAATTCCTTTTGAATCTTCAGCCATATTGCTCCAATTATTTATCTGCCTAGAATTTTGCCTTGGTCACTCATACACTCGGGCTTAGCTATCTATATTTATGTCTTCAAACAAGTCTTCTACTTCTCTAGTTGTTCCTTGGATTAAATTCTGACTTAGTCCCATTCTGGGAGATTGACTGATTCCAGTTTTCTGTTCAGTTTACACCTGTGCAATAATTATCTAAGGAAAATACATCAGGAGATACAGGGATATTGCAGTCTAATAATAAATCAGTACATAAATAAACTTATTCTGTCTCAGATCCTCTAATTTCTCAGTTCAACTAGCGCACCTAAGACACAGTGCTGGTAAGTGTGGCAGCCATCAGTTTAATAACCAAAACATCATCACTCATTTTGAGAATACTTATTGTTTGATCTTTGAGGAACACTAGCTGAATATGAAAGAAACATATTTTGTATAAAAGTAAATAGCATAATCTTATCCAACAGTTCTGAGTTTGAGCTCCACCACACTAGGTAGGTTCACCTTCAGCAAGTCTAAACCTTTATAGACCTTAGACTTTAGACCATCTGAAAAGTAGTGATAATAGTATCTGCCTTCCAAGGGTGGGAAATAGCATGTGTTCTTTTGATATGTAAAGTGCTTAGTAAATTATTTTGCATATACTTGTTGCTCAGTAAATGTAGGTGAGTTTTTTTTTAAGGCATTGGAACTTATTTTTATATCTAGGAGTACAGCTGTTGGACTCAGAAGCTAGTAGGAAAAGTCTTGTGCCTTGTACTTCCATTAAGTATCTTCACTTCCACATGGCACTCCACTTTCAGCAAGGAACTTTGGGATCTGCAAAAACTATCAAATGGAGCAAACTTAGTGATGTTGACAGTGTCGTCAGCTTCTTCTTAGGTCAAATAGACTAAACTTTTCTTCCTGCATTTTCACTTACTGAAATACTACCAGATACAGCTATGCCCAAAAAGAGCTATGAACTAATTACATTAATTGAATTAATATTTTTATTTGTTCTTTTGAGTTATACATAACATTAGGACTCATTTTTAAAAAATTGTTCTAATTATTTATACATGGCAGTAGAATGCACTTTGACATACCACATAAATGGAGTATAACTTCTCATTCTTCCGGTTGTACATGATGTAGAATCACACAGGTCGTGTAATCATATATACGTACATAGGGTAATAAGGTCCAATTCATTCTATTATCCTTCCTACACTGAAACCCCCTCTCCTCCCTTGACTCCCCTCTGCCTAATCCAAAGTACCTCTATTTTTCCCTAGCCCGCCCCCCTCCAGTTATTTTGAATTAGCATCCGCATTATCAGAGAAAACATTTGGCCTTTGTTTTTTTGGGGGGATTGGCTTATTTCTCATATAGCATGATATTCTCCAGCTCCATCCATTAACCAGCAAATGCCATAATTTCATTCTTCTTTAAGGCTAAGTAATATTCCATAGTGTATATATATATATATATATATATATATATATATATATATATATATACCATTTTTTTTTATCCATTCATCTGTTGCAGGTCATCTAGGTTGGTTCCATAGTTTCGCTATTGTGAACTGAGCTACTATAAACATTGATTTGGCTGTGTCTCTACAGTATGATGATTTTTAAGTCCTTCCACTATAAACTGAGGAGTGGGATAACTGGGTCAAATTGTGGGTTCATTCCAAGTTTTCTGAGGAATCTCCACACTGCTTTCCATAACAGTTGCACAAATTTGCAGTCCCACCAGCAATGTATGAGTATACTTTTTTCCCCACATCCTCGCCAACATTTATTGTTGCTTGTGTTTTTGATAATTGCCATTCTGACTGGAGTGATGAAATCTTAGAGTAGTTTTGATTTGCATTACTCTAACTGCTAGAGATGTTGAACATTTTTTTTTATATATTTGTTGATTGGTTGTATTTCTTCATCTGTGAAGTGTATGTTCAGTTCCTTAGCCCATTTATGATGGGTTTATTTATTTATTTATTTATTTTTGCTGTTGAGTTTTTTTTAAATATTTTTATTAGTTGTTGATTGTTGCCGCCTGAAGCGCTCGTAGAGCACCGGAGCCGCGGGAAGAAACTTCAGAAGCAAACTGGAGACAAACAGCTTTTTATTCTGATAACTTTTCTCTCTGGTTTCTAACAACTAACTCACGCCAAACACACCACTAAAATGGCGCTGACCCGATCAGCAATTTCGGCCAAGTCACTCCAGATCCCGCAACAAAATCCCGTGAGAGACTACGGGTGGCGACAATGGCCAAATCTCCCCGGCTCATAGTCAACTTCAATTCAAGCCAATCCCCAAACAGGGCTCCTGCATTTCCCCCTTTTTGTTTTAAAAGAGGTAATGCTCTAGGACGTCTATGTGCAACCAACATTCTTACCCGTCATCGGATAATCAAGGCTGTGCCCTTGACTCCTGTCTTAGGTTGATATGTCGGCCACATGAGACTGTCCCGTGCGACTGTGCCTGTCTTAGGTTGTCCCCCTCTGGGGATCTTACCCGTCATTGGCTAACCAGCCATCCAATGGAGCCCTTTAGGATCGACTATATATGATGACTAACAGCCATCCAATTGTGAGGAGATGTTTGCGGCTTTAAGGCTACAAGCCTTTTGGTGATGAGCCAAATTGCATAGCATATCAAATTGTTTAAACAAATCAGCTGCCCTAAGTTCCAACAAGTAACACACTGAATTCTCTAGACAAATACCCGCAAGGCATTGTCCCGTAAAGTCCCAAACAATGAAAGATCAAAATGTCCATTTGTTGTAACATGTTGATGTAGGAGGCCCCATGCATGTAGAGCAGAGGCCACACTGTTGGTGAGGTTGTTTGATGTTTGAGCAGCAGGGATGCTTGCGGCGGCCGCGATCCCTGCAGCTGTAGCAGTAGACGTCTTTTTTATGTTTAGACAATGCCACCGGCAAATCTTCAGGGCCCGCTACCTAGAAACTCAAGCATCAATTATTAAAGGAAAGGCAGTGCTATTGCAGCACTGAGTCAAGAGGCGAGTTGTCAAACTACAAAATAGAATAATTAGATTAGAAAATTAAAGTTGATTTTTGTTCACACACATCGCTGGTTGAGCTTCTACAAACATAAGTTGGAAAAATATCATATTTAGAACAAAACAAAGAAAGACTGAGGGTAATTACTGCATTAAAGATAGATTAAAGAAAAGGTAAAGGCACTTTAGAGAAATAATTTGTTAGCTGGAACCCTTGAGTCTCTGTATACAGAGCAATCTTTTACCTGTTGAGATAATTGAAATTAATGAGCTATTAAACAAATGAAGTTAATAACAAATAAACAATCTTAAGTCAAAACACCAAAATATCAGGTTATATAGCACTAGTCATATTGTTTGCTAAAGAGAAGTCCCAGGGACACCTATAAATCAAAATTGAAAAGTACCTTCATTTATAAAATTATTTACCTAAATTGAATACTCTAAACCTAAAATGAATTAAAGTTATTTGGATCCATATATATATATATTTTCTTTTTCATAAGCGCTTTGATCTATGTGACGTCACACTGGACAAACAAACATACAAACATATATTTGTGACGTCACATTAACATGAAATATAGACAAATGTACAGACATAAAGACATGTATAAAAAGAAGAAATATAAAAAGAAGAAAAAAAAATACAATTGTGTGCACACTAAAGAGAGATCTCCTCGTCCCGGCCGGGAGAAATGACACTTAAGTTGTGAAATATTTTGAAGGACTCTTTTGAGGGAATCATTCTATACCTTCATCTTGGTCCTCTTGATTTTGTACCTTTTTTATTAATCTTGATTCTTCAATAACTTCATCTTGATCATTTTGATGTGGTACCTGTTTTATTAATCTAGATGGTATCCATATTGGAGAGGATTCGTCTTTTGGAAAAACACAAACAGATCCTCTTCCCCAAATTAATACTGGATCTGGACCCTTCCATGTACCTGAAAGAACATCCTTCCAGTAAACCAAAGGTTTATGTTGTTGGTGTGGATTCCAATGTCTGTCTCCAGCAGAATAACCATTAGAGTCTAAAGTTAAAAAATTTAAGGTAAACAGGGCAACTGCCAATCTGTCCTTAGGACTTTTCCAATTTCCTTCTTTTTGTTTTAATAACATAATTTTCAGTGTTCGGTTTGCTCTTTCAATAATGCCCTGACCCTGAGGATTGTATGGGATGCCTGTTTTATGGGATATATTGAATTTTGCGCAAAACTCTTTGAAAGATGAGGACGTATATGCGGGGCCATTATCTGTTTTAAGCATTTTAGGGATGCCCAATGCAGCAAAAGCTTGCAAGCAATGAGATGTAACATCTTTAACTTTTTCTCCAGAATGTAAGGAAGCAAAAATCATGCCTGAACATGTATCTATGGTCACATGAATAAATCGCAATTTTCCAAAACTTGGCTCATGAGTAACATCCATCTGCCACAAATGATTGGGCATCAATCCTCTAGGGTTAACGCCGAAATGAGGATTGGGCAAATGTGTCATACAAGATTTACAATCTTTTACAATTGTTCTGGCTTGCTCCTTTGTGATTTTAAACCTACGTTGCAAGGTGGTGCTGTTGACATGAAACTGGGAGTGAAATAAAGTAGCTTGTTGTAGCGCTGAAAGTATAAATACTGTTTTTGTAAGTTCATCAGCCTTTTGATTACCTTCATGGAGGGGACCAGGCAAATTAGTATGTGCTCTAATATGGCCTACGAATAGAGGTTCTTTTCTTGCCCACAAAAGTTTTTGTATTTGATAAAACAATTTAAAGGCTGGAGTATGAGGTGCTATTGGTCCTGCTAACTCTAATTTTGGGACGGCTTGTACAATATAGTGGCTATCTGAAAAAATGTTTACGGGCTGGTCCCTAAAATTTTCCAGAGCTCTTACCACAGCTTCCAATTCCACTAGTTGAGCTGATTTGTGTGCAGTTATGTAAGTCATATTTTCTTTTTTAGTGACTACTGTAGCAGTACCATTTGCGGACCCATCTGTAAATACATTAAATGCCTTAGGAATAGGTTGATTTTTTATTACCTGTGGAAATATAATAGGATGATTAATACAAAAAGATAATATAGGGACTTAGGAAGATGATTATCAAAATTTGCAGAAGTAGAGCATTTAGCTATAGCCCAATCATTATCATTGAAGCATAAGTATTCAATCTGTGATGATGAATAGGGAGTAATAATAGTAGCAGGGTGAATGCCAAATATTTTAGTAGAAGTCTTAAGTCCTTGAAGAATAAGTTTAGCCACCATGGAGGTATAAGATTCAATTATACTTTTAGGAGAGACGGGCAAATGTATCCATAATAAAGGCCCTTGTTGCCAAAATACTCCTGTGGGTGTATATTGTGAAGAAATAATAATCAACATCAGCGGTTGAGTTAAATCAAATCTATCACAATGAGCTCCTTCGATGGCTTTTTCTACTAACTTTAAAGCTTTCCTAGCATCAGGAGTCAATGTTCGTGGTGAAGATGGATCAGGATCTCCACGAAGGATGTCAAATAAAGGTTTTAGTTGGCCAGTAGTGAGATTTAGTGTAGGGCGAAGCCAATTAATGTCTCCCAGTAGTTTTTGGAAATCATTGAGGGTGGTCAAAATGTTCTTTATTTATTAAAATTTTTTGGGGTCTAACAAAAGTATCCATGATTTTAAATCCTAAATATAATATGGGAGATCTGGTTTGAACTTTTTCTTCTGCTATATATAATCCATATTTTTTTAAATTTTCTACCACATCACTGAATATATTAAATAAGATTTTTTGATTAGGGTGGGCCAATAAAATATCATCCATGTAATGTAGACACATGAGGTTTGGATATTTATTTTTAATGGGTTGGATAGCCTTGTCAACATATATTTGGCATATGGTGGGGCTATTAGCCATTCCCTGTGGTAAAACCTTCCATTGATATCTCTGATCAGGGCCATTATTGTTCATAGAAGGAACGGAAAAAGCAAACCTGGGGGCATCCAGAGGATGTAGGGAATAGAAAAGAAGCAATCCTTTATATCAAGAGTAATAAGATGGAAATTTTTTGGAATAGCTACGGGACTAGGAAGTCCAGGTTGAGTAGGCCCCATAACTTGCATGGTTTTATTGATTTGTCTAAGATCATGTAACAATCGCCATTTTCCTGACTTTTTCTTGATCACAAATATGGGGGAATTCCAGGGAGAGGTGGAAGGTTCTATATGACCTGCTTCTAATTGTTCCTGAACTAATTGGTGGGCCGCTTGTAATTTCTCTTTAGATAGGGGCCACTGAGGGACCCACACTGGCTTATCAGAAAGCCATGGTATTTTCAAAATTATTTTCTCAGTGGCCCCGAAAAAAAATATCTTTTTCCTTTATGACAATGATTACTTTTAGGGTTAAGATTACTCTGTACTTTTTGATAATGAGTTCTTTTATGGTTAAGATTACCCTGTAGGTTTTCACATTTAACATCTGCAGGCTTGGTTGCAAGGTGTACTCCCATTTGTTGCAAAATATCTCTTCCCCATAAAGTAACCGGTAGATTAGGTAAAACATAAGGCTGAAATGTTCCTTTATGGCCTTCATCATCCTCCCATTTTAAAATTACTGCACTTTTATCTGGGAGGTTATTATATCCCAAGCCTCTTAAACTGGTTGAAGCTTTTTGCAGAGGCCAGTGCTTGGGCCATTGGCGTAAATTAATAATGGAAGAGTCAGCTCCAGTATCTATTAATCCCTCCATTTCTATTCCTTGGATTTTTATTTTACACATAGGCCTCCTTGAACAGTCTCGAACCCAGCAAGCCATGGGACTTGAGTCAGTGGAACAAAATCCTCTATTGTTCCCTTCTTGAGGCATACCCATTTTAAATGAATTATGTAAATTGGGAAGGAGAAGCAACTGAGCAATTCTATCTCCTTGATTAACAGAACTTACACTTTGGGGTGAGCTAAGCATTATTTTTATTTCCCCTTTGTAGTCTGAGTTTATTACACCTGGGGTCACTTGCAAACCTAATAAGCTTTTAGGACTACGCCCGATAATAAGTCCTACAGTCCCTGAGGGAAGAGGTCCCCTGACTCCTGTGGGAATCAGTTGAACCCCCATTTCAGGTGTTAACACTATTCGGGCGGTGGAACAGAGGTCTAATCCTGCATTTCCTCTTGTTCCTCTGGCGAGGGAGTGGATGGGTAGTAGGGATTGTGTCGGGGAAGCATCTGAGTGGATGCTTGAGGATACTCCTTCTGCAATGCCCCGTACATCCAGAAGAGCGCTCTACCACTGACCCACAATCCCAGCCCCTTGCTGTCAAGTTTTTTGAGTTTCTTTATATCCTGGAGTTTAATGTGCTATCTGAGATGCACATGGTAAAGATTTTCTCCCATTCTACAGGCTCTCTCTTTGAAGGAGCCTATAATCAAGGAGATAGCTAAAGATTGCGGTTAGCTGAGAGCCATAAAAGATGTTCTAGTTTCCACCTGATAGTAATACATTATTCAAGGAATCTTTGTATGCCCGTGAACACTGCGTGACGCACCTGTAAGCTCGAGCTGTAAGCACGTGTCCTTGTTAAAGCTATATGTATATAACTGGGTGAGTTTGGTTAGAGTGTGTGGGAAGAAGAAGAAGGTGGTGGTTGGAGTTAGAGCGTTTGGAGTGATTGCTGGAGCCGGAGAGAGAAGAAGAATAAAAGACCTTTTTTCATTTTCATCCTGCCTCCGAATTTTCCTGCGGCGTTCGTTGCTCCAAGCGGTTTCCGCTTCAGGCAGCAACATCTCTTCACATTGTTGATTGTTTGCTTTGCTGAGAAGAAGCTTTTTAGTTTGAATCCATTCCATTTATTGATTCTTGATTTTACTTCTTGTGCTTTAGGAGTCTTGTTAAGGAAGTCAGTTCCTAAAAAGACATGGTGAATATTCGGACCTACGTTTTCTTCTATTAGGTGCAGGGTCCCTGTTCTACTTTTGTGTCTTTTAGGTATCAAATCATATCATCAGCAAATAGTGCTAACTTGAGTCCTTCTTGTCCTATCTGGATCCCTTTAATTTCTTTCGTCTGTCTAATGCTCTGGCCAGAGTTTCAAGTACTATGCTAAATAAAAGTGGTGAAAGGGGGCATCCTTGTCTTTTTCCAGTTTTTAGAGGAAATGCTTTCAATTTTTCTCCATTTCAAATGATGTTAGCCTGGGGCTTTGCATAGATAGATTTTATAATGTTGAGATATGTTCCTGTTATCCCTAGTTTTTCTAGGGTTTTGAACATAAACGGGTGCTGTATTTTGTTGAATGCTTGTTCTGCATCTATTGAGATGATCATATGGTTCTTATCTTTAAGTCTATTGATGTATTACAGTTATTGATTTCTGTATGTTGAACCAAACTTGCATCCCTGGGATAAACCCCACTTAATCTTGGTGGACTATCTTTTTGATATGTTTTTTATTTGATTTGCCAGAATTTTGTTGAGAACGTTTGCATCTGTGTTCATTAAAGATATTAGTCTGAATCTTTCTTTCTTTCTTTCTTTTTTTTTTTTTTTGATGTGTCTTTCCCTAGTTTTTGTATCAGGATAATATTGGCCTCATAGAATGAGTCTGTGCACTGTTTGTCTCCCGTGCGGGACCTGCGTGGGTGAGCAATTTGGAGACTCACCCATGCCTTAGGCTGTTGTCCCCATGCTCCTGAGGGGTACAATGGCCTTGGCTCCTTTGAGGGCGCAGGAGTATCGCTAGTAACTAAACAGTATTCTCACTACTGAACCTCAAATTACCGACTGACACTTAATGTCGCCTCTCTCTGGTCTGCCATCTTGCCGATTCTCTATCTGCTATTTACTTATATATATTTTTTAATTAGTCTTGTGGATATACACAATGGTGAGATTCACTGTGGTATATTCATACACACACACACACACACACACACACACACACACACAGAGGAAATGTAGGTCAAATTCATCGCACTGTTCTTCCCTTATCCTGCCCCACCTCTTTCCCTCTCAATCTTCTTCCTGTATGTCACTGTTATTTTTTCAATTTTGATGGAATACTGTAAAGAAATCAAAAGGTGACAGAAGCAAGACAGAGGCAGAATGGCACAATGGCAGAATCACTCCTTGTCCAAGCTGTCAGCTTTATTTATATCAATAGGTTACATTAAGTCACTGGCATCAGTAGTATATTATTGTTCATTGTGTCATTAGGCAGATTACAGAATTAGCAACATTATTCAGCTTATTCCTCAATTACATACTATAGTTGCAATGTGCAATGTTAGGAGCTTTGTGTAGCTCTCAAGAAAGTCCATTCTTTAATGTTACTGTTAGGTGGAGAGGTTCAGGTCCAGTAGAGCTTGGTGAAACATTGTAGTTGTCTAACAAGAGAGTTTCTTTATTCCCAGGAGCTGTGTTCCTGAGATCAAGGTTGAGGCTCATAAGATTCTAGCACAGAGCCTCCTCATGCAGAGCATTGCTATAGCAGCTAGGCATCCTGTGTCTTTGCACAGAAGTTTTCCTAGCAGCCAGGCATTCTGTGGCTTTGCACAGAAAACTTTCCCAGCCACTAAGCATGCGACAGTCATGAAATCGTCAGAGATCCCAATCCCAAACACAGAACCCTTACAGAATACATCCCATTTTATTTTTTCCTTATTTTGTACTAACTTCTGCATATCATAAAAAGCTTTCAACCTTTGACTTTCTGAGTCTGGCTTATTTCACTTACCATGATAATCTGCAGTTCCATGTGTTTACTGGAAAATTCCATAATTTCATTATTCTTTATGACTGAGTAATGCTTAATTATGTATATGTAGCCAGGCACGGTGGCTCAATCATGTATATATGCCACATTTATTTTATGCATTCATCTATTGAAGGGAACCTTGGTTCATCCCATAGCCTGGCTATTGTGAATTTTGCTGCTATCAACATTAATGTGGCTGCATCATGTAGTATGCTAATTTTAAATACTTTGCATATATACTGAGGAGTGGGATAGTTGGGTCATATGGTGGCTCCGTTTCTAGTTTTTGAGGAATCAACATACTGCTTTCCAGAGTGGTTGCATTAATTTACAGTCCACCAACAATGTATGAGTGTGTCTTTTTCTGCACACCCACACCAGAATTTAGTATTATCTCTAGGCTTAATTATTGCCATTATGACTGGAGTGAGATGAAATCTCAATGAATTGTTGATTTGCATTTCCCAGATTGCTAGAGATATTGAATATTTTTTCATGTTTGTTATTCATATGTATTTCTTCTTCTGAGAAGTATCTGCTTAGTTCTTTTGCCCATTTATTAATTGGGTTATATTTTGGTGTCAAAATTTTTGAGTTCTTTATATGTTCTGGATATTAATCTCCTGAGCAGCAGGTGGCAAAGATGTCCCATTCTGTATGCTTTGTCTTTATGCTTGTGTTTCTATTGCTGTGCAGATGCCATCATACTTATTGATTTTTTTCTTGCACTTTAAGAGTCTTGTTAAGGAAGTTATTGCCTGTGCCAATATGTTGAAGGGTTGAGCCTACATTTTGTTCTAGGATTTGCAGAGTTTCTGGTCCAATTCTTAGGTCTATGATTCACTTTGAGTTCACTTTTGGGAAGGATGAGAAAAAGGGTCAAGTTTCATTCTTCTGCATATGGGTATTCAATTTTCCCAGTACAATTTGTTGAAGAGGCTGTATTTTCTCCAATGTATGTTTTTGGCACCTTTGTTTAGTATCAGAAAACTATATTTACATGGACTTGTCTCCTTATCCTCTATTCTATTCTATTTTATTCTACTTATTGCTCTTCATGTCTGTTTTATTGCCATGACCATGGTGTGTTTGTTACTAAAGCTCTATAGTATAATATGAGGTTCAGTATTGTGATGCCTCCAGCAATTTCTTTTTGTTTAGGAATGCTTTGGCTATTCTGGGTCTCTTATTTTTCCAAATGAATTTTAAAACTACTTTTTTATCTCTATGACAAAATGTCATTGGTATTTTGATGGGTATTTCATTGAATCTGTACAACACTTTTGGTAGTGTGGCCATTTTTATAATACTAATTCTACCTATCTAAGAAGATGGGAGGTCTTTCCATCTTCTACAGTCTTTTTCAATTTACTTCTTCAGTATTCTGTAATTTTTGTTGTAGAGGTTCTTAACCACCTTCACTAGATTAATTCCCAATTATTTTTGAGGTTATGATGAATGGGATATTTTTTCTAATTTCTTTTTTTTTTAGGAGGTTCGTTATCAGAATATAGGAAACAATTGATTTATGTGTGTTGATCTTGCATCCTGCTACTTTAATATTTTTTTGATAGATTTGTTTGTGTCTTCTGTTTCCTTTGGTTAATTTGCATAAGGGATTATCACTCTTAATCCTTTCGCAAAACCAAATCTGTTTCATTCTTCCTTTGTAATTATTTTAAATTTTCAATTTCATGGATTTTGGCTCTGATTTTAATAATTTCCTGCTTTTATTGATTTTATTTATTTATTTATTTTGGTACCGGGATTGAACTCAGGGGCACTCGACCACTGGGCCACATCCCCAGCCCTTTTTTGTATTTTGTTAGACACAGGGTCTCACTGAGTTGCTAAGTGCCTCACCATTGCTGAGGCTGGCTTTGAACTCGCAATCCTCCTGCCTCAGCCTCCAAAGTGCTGGGATTACAGGCGTGCGCCACTGCGCCTGGCTTTTATTGATTTTATTGTTAGTTTGTTCTTCCTTTTCTAGAACCTTGAGGTAGATTGTTTATTTGATATCTTTCTATTTGTTTAATATATGAACTCAGTGGTATAAACTTTCCTCATAGATTTGCCTTCATACTGTACCAGAGATTTTGATATATTGTATCACTATTCTCATTTGTTTCTAAGATTTTTTTTAAATTTCTCTCCTGATTTCTTCTGCTATCTATTCATCATTTAAAACTGTATCATTAATTTCCTGGTGTTAGAGTGATTTCTGTGTTTTATCTTGTCATTGTTTCCAATTTATTTCATTATTATCTGACAGGATGCAAGGATTATTTCTATTTTGTTGTATTTCCTAATATTAGCTTCATGATATAAAATAAATCTTAGGGAATGTGCTCTGTGCTGCTGAGAAGAAAGTGATTTCAGTTGCTGATGAATAATATATTCTATATATGTCTATTGGGTTCATGTGATTATTTGTATCTTTTAATTCTGAAGAACTTTGTATGAACCCTGCTACAAAAGTACACAATTTTTCAGCACTCCCAAGTGTATCCCTTCTGTACTGAGAGATAGGAAGCTGGAAGCTACTACTTTGGCTCCTAGCCACAATGTCTGGCAGTTAGGTAAGGAACACAAAGACATTGGATTTAACAATCCCAGCCAAGGATTACAGAGCTCAAATATAAATATAAAGAATGAATATTCACCCTTGCCAATAGTGTGGACCATTTCAGTAAAAATAAACTATTTCTCATAAGACTTTTATCTTTTATTCCCTGTATTTCTCCTATTTTTTTTATTTTTAAAGTTTCATATTATTTGATTTTATTTTGTTTTACTTTTTCCATCTTGTGGGATTTTGTGTATGGATGTGTGTGTTCTCCCCACACAGATAGGTTTAAATATATATGTCTATATGCAGGATAAAATTATATGTGAGTTTTAGTGGTTTTTATCTTACCTTTGTTTGTTTCTGTGTACCTTAATTTTTGTTCTCTTCCCCCATTGAAAGCCAAATTGTCTTGTTCTTTCTTCCTCTCTTTTATTATTTTTTTTTTCATTTTAGTTATTTTTCTCTCATCCTTCTTCATAGTGGTCATCTGTAACCTATTCCCTGCCTGTCCTATGTTCACTTTTAAAATATTTCAAACTTTTCTTGCCTTCCTACCTTATTTTCTCTTAATTTAAAAAACTGTAATCCCACTAGCTGATGGAAATATATATGTTATGTAATTCCTAACCTACTTATGCTGTTGCGATTATTAAGAAACAGGACTACATAATAGACACCTGCAGTTTAAAGCCCCATCTGTTTCAGTGCTGTTTATCATTGATGCTGATATTAAATGCTGAGTTCACCATTCCTATACAGGCAGTAATTAATGTTATATTTGTCAACGTAGATGCTGGACATTTCTCTTAAGGCTGTAAGTCTGTTGCTAACATTAGTGCTACTTATGAATGCCACCTTCCTCTAAGAGGGGATGGAAATTAATGGGGACACTTTTAGTTTACAAAGTACAGGTCCTGCTGCCATGCAATATTCACAACTCAGTCAAGGAACAATAAATATCACCCCACACATGATGTGGCCCCAACCAATCCTCAATAATACTTCAACACAGAACAGGGGAGACAAAAACAGCAAACCAACAATCAGATTTCAAGGAGAAATAGTCAGAGTAGAACCTCCAGTACCACTCCTGGACATTTACTCATATATGAAAAAAAGAAGTCCCAGAACAATAACAACAATAATAACAACAACAAAACTACACACAAAAAGACACACAAAGTAGAAATGAGAATGCATCACAACTGATGTGCAAGTCCAATCTCTCTGTATACATGAGAAAACAGGCAAACAAGTCTCCCTACAAAATTCATAGTCCCTGAACAAAGGATCCCACAGATGTGGAAGTGGATTAAATTCCAGAAAGGACTATAAAAACATTATTAAAGAATTCATTGAACAAAAACAAGGCCTAAAGAATAACATGAGAAAGCAAATACAGGAGATAAAAGACCATCTTAATAAATAGTAGAGATATTGAAAAGAAACCAATCAGAACAAAGAGCAGTGAAAGACACAATGAATCAAATTAAAAATTCATTGAAAGCCGGGCGCGGTGGCGCACGCCTGTAATCCCAGCACTTTGGAGGCTGAGGCAGGAGGATCACGAGTTCAAAGCCAGCCTCAGCAATGGCGAGGCACTTAGCAACTCAGTGAGACCCTGTCTCTAATAAGATACAAAAAAGGGCTGGGGATGTGGCCCAGTGGACGAGTGCCCCTGAGTTCAATCCCCGGTACCACAAAAAAAAAAAAAAAAAAAAAAAAAAAAAAAATTCATTGAAAGCATCACCAAAAGATTATATTGCATAGAAAATAGAACTTCTGGTCTTGAGGGCAGAACTTCAGGCCTTGTAGACAGGGTATGCAAGAACTATGGGACAGCATTAAAAAAAAAAATCCTAAGGGTCACTGGGATAGAAGAGAACATGGAGGTACATGTCAAAATTATTAAGAACATCTTCAGTGAGATAGAGGAAATTTTCTCCATATTAGATATGAAATAGGCATCAATATACATGATTTACATAGGACCCCAAATAGACAAAATTAAAACAGAATCTCTCAAATACACATCAAAATGCCTAACAGAAAATAAAGAAAAAAAATATTAAAAGCTGTAAGAGAAAAATGTCAGGTCACATTTAGATGCAAACCAGTAAGGCTCACTTTTGACTTTGCAACATAGACCCTAAAATCAAGGATGTCCTGGAATATTTCAAGCTCTAAAAGATAAAATGGCCAGCCAAAATTACTATATCCAGAAAAAACTATCTTTCAAAATGAATAAGAAACAAAAACAGTTCATGACAAGAATAAACTAAAATAATTCATGGGCACTAAACTAGCAGTACAAAGAACATTCCAAGATATATTTCACACTGAGGTACCTAAAACAAACCCAAAGCTGCCAAAAAGATGAAGATTACTAGAATACCAAGGAATTAATTGAAAATCAAAACAGAATTAAACATAGGAAACAAGCCAAAATGAAAGGAAATAACAAACACCTGTCCTTAATAACTCTGAATTAAAATGTTCTCAACTCCCCAAGTAAAAGTCATAGATTAGGAGAAAGGATTAAAAAACAAGATTCAACTATATGTTGTTGGCAGGAGTCTCATCTCATAGGTAAAAACACCCACAGGTGTATGTGAAAGGGTGGAAAAATTATTCCATGTATATGGAGTCAGAAAATGAGCAGGAGTAACTATTCACATGTCTGACAAGCAAATTTAACGCCAGGAAATAATCAGAAGAGATAATATAGAAGGCCACTACCTACAGGTAAAGGTAATAATCCAATAAGAAGATATAACAAAAACAAATACATATTACTCAAATGTCAGTGTACCTAATAATAAAAAATACTTCTTGAACTGAAATTCCAGATCGCGTCCAATGCAATAATTTGGGTAATTTCATCAAACCCTTATTACCAATTCCTGGGTCATTTAATCATAAAAATTGATAAAGATATTTCCATACTAAACAATATCATAAATCAAATGCACCTAATAGACATCTACAGAATATTTTACCCCCAAACAGCTGAATTTACTTTCTTCTCAGCAGCTCATGGGACCTTTACCAAAATAACTCATATTCTCATCACAATGCAAATTATGGTCAATACATAAAAACCAATATAATCCTATGCATTCTATCAGATCATAATGGATGAAACTAGAAATCAACATCAAGAAAATATAAATACATGAAAATTGACTAATAAACTTTTAAATGAAGATTGGACCATAGAAGAAGTAAAAGAAATTGAGAAATTGTTAGACACAAAAGAGAACAGAGATGCAAAATATGAATATTTCTTGGGCAGTATGAAAGCAGTTCTAACAGGAAGTTTTATAGCATTTAGTGCCTATGTTCAAAAAATACAAAGATCCCAAATAAACAAGCTTAGAAAAAAGAAACTAATTTCAAATCAGTAGAAGCCCAGAAATAAGTTATCAGAGCCAAAACACTGAAACTGAAAAAAAAAAAAAAACACAATAAACAAGATCAATGCAACAAAGAGTTGATTCTTTGAAAAGATAAATAAGATTAATTAGCTCTTATCTATTCAAAAGAAAGAGAAGGCCAAATAAAAGTATATAGGAAAAAGGAAATATCACCACAGACACTTCTGAAATTTAGAGAATAATTAGAAAGTATTTTGAAAAATTATTCTCCAAGGAACTGAAAATTACATAAGATATTGATCAATTTCTAGAAACATATGACCTGCTCAACCTGAACCAGGGGAGTAAAGAAAATTTAAACAGAAAATATCAAGTAATGAAATTGGAAAAGCAATAAAAAGCCTTCCAATAAATAAAAGCTCAGGACCAGAAGGATTTCCAGCTGAGTTCTATAAGACCTTTAAATAAGAACTGATGCTAGTTTTTCTCAAATTATTCCATGAAAGTGAAAGGGAGGGAACATGCCCAAATGCATTCTATGAATTCACTATAACCCTGATACCAAAATCAAAGACAGACACATCAAGGAAAGAAAAACAACAAACAACAGACCAATATCCTTGATGAACATAAAATGCAAACATCCTTAATAAAATATTAGCAAACCACATCCAAAAACACATCAAGAAGATAATAAATACACCATGGTCAAAGGAGTTTCATCCCAGGGATGAAAGATTGTTTCAACATACACAAATCAATAAATGTAATTTATTAATTACATGTTATTATTACATTTAATTTTATTAAGGACAAGAATCACATGATCATCTCAAAAAATGCAGAAGATGACTCTGATAAAATCCAGCACCCTTTCATATTAAAAATTCTGGAGAAACTATGGATAGAATGAACTTACTTCAATATTACAAAGGTTATATATGACAAACACAAAGCCAGCATTATACTGAAATGAGCATTTCCTCTAAAATCAGGAATAAGTCAAGGATGTTCATGCTCACAACTTATATTCAACATAGTTCTTGAAAATCTCCAAGAGCAATCAGGTAATAAAATAAAATTAAATTGCTACAAATAGTAGGTAAGGCAGAACATCATGGAAAGAGTGTGGTGAAGGAAAGCAACTGAGGACATGGGCACCGGGAAGCAGAGAAAACTGTGCTCACAAGGGACAAAATATATTACCCCAAAGGCATACACACCCTCTGTTACCTAGTTCCTCCAGCACACACTACCTGCCTACAGTTACTACCCAGTTAATCTGTAATGAATAAATCTACTAATTAAGTTACAATTTTCATAATCTATTCATGTTACCTCAGAATGTTCTTTCATTGTCTCACAAGAGACACACCACATATCCAAATCATGCCATTATCTAATTTTAATTAATTTAAATTTAAATTGCCTACATTGGCTAGTAACTGTTGGATAGTGCAACTCTAAATCTTAAAAAAAAAGTTATTCTTTGACCCAAGAATCTTGTCCTAACATCCTTTTCATCCACTATTCCTCCACATCTGTCTTACCTAAATCATGTTATCTTTCTATATTTCAATGCTACTGCATAAGTTCAGTTATCAGTTGGCAAAGGATAATCATCACAATAATATTAAATGTATTATTTGGGATTCTTCCAATTGTATTTGAAAGAAATCCTTCTAAAACTGACTTTAAAAATAAAATTATTTCACAAAACTGAGAAGTTTGGTAGTAGGGTTAACTTATGGTGAGGCTTTATCTAGCATCTCAATATTGTCAAGAAGGACATGATTTATTTCCCTTTCTCCACCCTGCTTTCTATTATGTTTGTTTCAAACTAAAGCTGGCTACCCAATACCTCCAAGTTTCAATTTTCACACCTTGAAAGAAAAAAATCTCTGTCCCATTATATATCTCCATTATATTCTCAAGATTTATTCTGATTTGACCAGCTTGAATCATATAACCACTCTTGAATTAATCTCTGTTGACATGAGATAGAATGTGTTGCCTGATCAATCCCTAAAGTTAAGGAATCAATTTCCTGGAAAATACATCACATAGAACTTGTACTGGTCATGGTTCTCCAAAGGAATAGAATCAATTATAAGAGGGATTTATTAGATTGTCTTACACAATTGCAGGCAGAATAGTCCTACAATACCCACCTGAGGCCCTAAGTAAGACAAAAAGTGAAGGTAGATATTTTCAGTATCACTTTGGTTACAAATGTCATAAACTCAATTCCAGATGGAATAAGCAAAAAAAAAAAAAAAAGGAAATTATTAATTTATTGATTCAGCATGATTAATGTATCTCAAAAGATAAAGGAAATCTGGATTCAAGAGCTCAATTAGCTCAATTACATCTTTAGAACCTGATTTTTCTCTACTCAAATTTCGGTTTCATCTTCAGTCACCCCATGCTCCAACCCCAACCACTTTAAAAGCATACATTAATTCACAATATAGCCTAGTGGTAAAAAGCACAGACAATGGAGTCCTACTGCCAGCATTTGAATCCTGGTTCTGTCATTCATTATGTCACCTCTTGACAGTTACTTGATTCTCTGCATCTATAAAATGGGGATAATACACTACCTATCTCACAGAGTTACTGTGAAGGTAAAATAAGTTAATCCATATCAATAATTTAGAAGAATGATAAATGCTTATCAAATGCTTGCTGTAACTATCTTCATCCTTATATCTAGTAATTCCAGTGGAAAATAAAATATGGTTATAAAGAGTTGCAGAAAAAGTCCCAGGTTTGGCATTTTTTGGGTCACTTTCTCATCTCTGAACACTTGCTGTGGATAGGAGAATAAAATCCCATTAGCCAAAGCTGTATCATATACCAACCAATTTGATTCAGGGGGAGGAGGCTCATCTGCCTACCTGGCCCACATGGACTGAAGGTGGAAAGGCAGTCTTCTGAAAGGAAAATTTGGGAGGTTGATGTCGAAAGGAAGGAAAAGGATTCTGGAAAGGTAAAAACACAAGTACTCATAACAAAGATGCCTAGACTAAGATCATTGTTGGATCAGAGAGGGCAGATCTATAAAAATAAAGACCTCTTCAAGTAACTCCTTGTCTCTTCTCCCCCATTATAAAGCGATAATATGGAGATGGTGGTGGTGATGATGATGACAAAGACAAGAATGACAATGATGAGACAGAATATATTAGATAGATGAAATTGCAATTGTGCTGAGAAACAGCAATGGGTGGTTGGAAAACTTCAAACTAGCAATGTGAAAATGTCTTGATAAATAACATGTGATTCTTCCAAATTCCCTGGATAATAGGTCATTTGACAAAAAATAACTTGGTGGCAATAATATTTCTCAGGCATGAGTGATTGAGAATTCTTTTAGGACATCTAAAAATGAAGCGTGTAAGCAGGTTCAGAAAAATACAAGAACCTGTATCTTTTTCACTACCCACAAACGACCATGTAGGAACTCGTCTGTTGGCACAAAGCATTATTTTCACCGTGAAGGTAAGATTTTCTTTTTAAAATAGTATAGTATTCTTGCTACTGATTTTCATAAGTACACAATATTCATTTCTGTCAAGTGCTTCTTAATTTTCATAATTGGCCTAAAGAACCAGAGAACTTCAACCGTGACACTAGCCTGACTCTCAGACTCATTCTGCCCTGCATCAATGCAGTTTACATTGAATCCTAGAAAACCTATGGTCTATCCAAATGTTTCTGCCACTTTTCCTTTTCTATGCCTTTGCTCAAGCTGCCCCTTCTATACCTGAAATCCCCTCTCCTTTGCTTCTTCTTACTATTCATTATGTACATTATTATAATCACAGATCATATCACATATCCTCCTGAATTTTCACAAATTACCCCATTCTAGATGAAGTTCTTTTACATTTGTCCTCCCATTGAACTTCTTTGTCTCTTATTATAGCAGCTGCAATATTCTATCTCCAGAGACATATTTTTGATGGTTTTTTTCTCTTTGACAATTTGTAAGTGCCTTGCTGTAATGAAAGGACAGAATCTCACTCTTTACCCATCCCTCCTTCACAACATAGACTGAAAGATCTGCATCATGGTAGTTACTTGTAAATATTTGTTTATTCCTCCACTCATTCAACAAGTATTTATTGAGTAGCTATTATAAGCCATGTACTATGCTTCTGGGGATGCAGAAGTTATTATAATTGTCAAATATCCACATACTCATGTTCCTTACCCTGGATTTTGGGAAACAGAAAACAACAACCAAAAAAAAAAGTAAGGTAGTTATCAGTGCTATTAAAAAGTTACAATGCAATATTACACAGCCATAAAGAATAATGAAATTATAGCATTTGACGGTAAATGGATGGAACTGGAGACTATCATGCTAAGTGAAATAAGCCAATCCTAAAAAACCAAAGGCCAAATGTTCTCTCTGACATGTGGATGCTAACACACAATAAGGGGGGTGGCATTAGAAGTTCATTGGATTATTCAAAGGGGAATGAAGTGAAGGAAGGGAGATGGGAATAGAGACAGTAGAATGAATCTGACGTAGCTTTCCTATATACATATATGAATACACGACCAGTGAAACTCCACATTATGCACAACCATAAAAATGGGATTGAAAAGTGAAAAATGCAAACACTTGTGTAAACATAAGTCATTCCCAAAACTGTTCTCAGACTTTGGAAAAGCCACAAAACATTCTTGCTCCTTATTTTGTCTAGCTTACAAAACCGGGTGGCCGACTACCCTTCCCCTAGCGGTCAGGCTGACCAAAAACTTAAAAATAAAATGCTTTGTATGTAATTTTATATGTTAACCAATCATAAGAGTGCTGTGAAGCCCCCCCTTAACTTGTATGTATTTCATTATAAAAACCCTGCTAAATCTGGGCTCAGGGCCTCTTAGCGTCACTGGTTACCGAGTGCGCGGAGGACCAAGCTCGAGCTTGCTAATAAATGACTCTTTGTTGCTTGCATTGACCAAGGACTCTGGTGGTCTTTCTGGGGGTCCCAGGCCACGGGGAACAACAGGATCCTAATTAAATTATAAAAAAGTAAGGCAAGATGAGAAAGATAAAATGAGAAGGTAGGTACTGTGTTAGAGAATCAGAGAAAGTCTCTCAGAAAATGTGACATTTCAGTAGAAATCTAATGTAAGTAAGAAAATTAGAAACAAGGAAATCTGTAGAGTATTTCAAATTGTGGAGAGAGAAGGTGCAAAGATCCTGAGATAGGGGAATGCAAGGAGATTAGTGAAGTTGAAGCAGAGTGAGTGAGGATAATAATGTCATGATAAAAGGCCAAAGAAGTATGGGGGAACCACACCACTTACAGTCAGTAGAATTTAGTTGAGATAAAAAATAAATCAAGAAAGATGAGGATGGAAAACTGATGGAATAGAAGCAGTGTTTGCTTTCATGGATTGCAGATCACTTGACAACAATTTAAGAGGGAAGAGTGAGTTTCTTCGTCACAGTTTCCAATAATCAAATGATTTATATGTAAAAGTATCTTAAAGTTAAAAATAATTTAAACCCTCAGAAAAAAAAGCAGGATTTGTGGGAAAACAAACAAACAAACAAACAAACCCTGGGTCTCTGGCCAAATTAGACTCTGTTGCTCACCTCAGGCACAGGGTCTTCACCTTCTAGGCTTAGCTCTTCTATTTGCTCACTGATCTTTATGAACCCACCCAATTTCACAGGTTCTTCCTCTTTTTCTTTCTCTCTCTCTCTCTCCCTTTCTCGCTCTTGTGCTCTCTCTCTCTCTGGTTGAACCAAGGGTTTTGATTAAACTTGGCACACCCACAATTCAACCCTGGAAAGGGATCTTGAAACTACTTGAGTCAGAAAGCCCACAGAGTCCTCTGTTTTCTCCACTGATCCAGAGACTTAGGGAAGAATTGTGAGGTTCAGAGATTATTTGGCCTTCTCTTTATTGAAACAGTTAAACTGTGGGCCATTTTCTTTGTCTTTTTTTTTTTTTTTTTTTTTTTTTTTTTTTTGGTACCGGGGATTGAACTCAGCAGCACTAGACCACTGGGCCACACCCCCAGCCCTTTTTTTGTATTTTATTAGAGACAGGGTCTCACTGAGTTGCTAAGTGCCTCGCCATTGCTGAGGCTGGCTTTGAACTCGCGATCCTCCTGACTCAGCCTCCCAAAGTGCTGGGATCATTTTCTTTGTCTTTTTAAGGAACAGCTGTTCCCTCCTCAAACTGATTTCAATACCTAAAGAAAAATGCTTAAAAACTCTCTCTCTTCTTGGACAAGGCCAGAAATGAAATGTAAACCTGGGGAAAATAGAAGAAACTGGGTTGATTCTTACATAGTCCTCTAGAGTTGCACGGGAGGAAGTAGTGAAGAAGCAGAGGGAGGAAAGACCCAGACCGCAAGCTGCAATGTGGGTATTTTTTGTTACAAGCACTTAGTACTAGAAATTGTTCAGTCACAGGAAATTGAACAACAGATCTTCATGATGGGTGGAACCCTATTAACCATTAAATTTCCGTTTTACAGATTCAGTTCCAGGAACTCGTTTTGGGCAGAAAGAAAGAAAATTTTAAAGCTCTACAACCATCCTGGTCCCTTAGAAGTGGCAATTGGGACTAAATTATGGCTTCTTGGACCTTTGATTGGCTAAAACCTAGATGCATGGTAGGGGCCTAGATAGATGTAGAGGACAAATTCATGAAAGATAGACCTAGACTCAATATTTATCCTGGTGTGGGATATAGTTCTTTGAGAGAAATGTAAGACATCTTATGGTAAAAATGCAAAGGTTGCAAACTGGTGATAGCTATCCTTATAGCCTGAAGCAATGTATTATTTAGCCAACATGGTGTTTTAAGAAATTAACATGATGATTTTCACATAGGGTATAAACACTTGAGTTCAGACCACACCATCCTATGTTATCCTGCTGCCCAAGCAGTTATATGTGCAGTGCTTAAGGATACTGGGACTCTGGTGTCAGAACTCTTACTTGATAGCTTGGATCTGCCACTTACTAGCTCTCGTTCAGTTTCCTCAGTGGTATATGGGGAAGATGATAGTGCCGGGTTTTAAGAAGTTTGAAAATGTAAAGGGTTAATGTACTTATCTCTTTATGGTTGCTATTATATTTGCCTGATGTTGGAAACCATTTCCATTTTTAACCTCTGGTGTTAAAGGGAAGAACTCTGAAATAGGCAACAAAAACATTACATGATGAAAATACAATTTGACTTGGACCTTAAAAGAGGGGCAGAGAGACTGACCCAAGCAAAGTCACAGGGGCGTGAACCCACAGGTTGTTTGCAGGGCACAGAGTAATTCTGAGGATTCAGACAGAAGTGCTTTCTGGGAAAATGGCAGGAATGGGTCTGAGAAATAAGCCAAAGATGGATTGATAAGAACCTGCTATGATTAGTCCAGCTGTTTCAATGTCATTTGAAATCCCATTGCCACTTGTACTATAAAAATAATAGGGGCAAGTCTTCTTTTATTTCATCATTCAATGCTAACCAAAGGTTACTTTTTCTTTTCTTGTAATTAAACAGATGTAATTGATCATATCTCACTTTTTGTCTTGGCTATCAGGGAACTTAGGACTTAAAGTAAACCTCAAGTAGCTCAGTGATCTTTAATTTATATTTTCTTTTTTCCTTGGGCTTCATTTTGTTTATATTTCATTATTATTTGGTGTGTTATGAATTTATCATGTATCATAATATTGAATGAGATATTGTTATAAGTTGTTACCTGTAGCTGCCTGATGCTGTTGCTTGCAGCTATAATGCTGCAGGAGAAAATTTGGAGGCAGGATCAAAATGAAAAAAAGGTCTTTTATTCTTCTTCTCTCTCCGGTTTCAGCAACCTCTCCAACTCCAACCGCTCTAACTCCAACCACCAACTTCAACCACCAACTTCAATCACCTACAACAACCACCAACTTCAATCACCCCACACATTCTAACTAACCTCACCCGGTTGTATATACATTTTGCCTTAACAAAGACAAGTGCTTACAGCTCGAGCTTACAGGTGCATCACACAGTGTTCACGAGCATACAAAAATTCTTTGATAAATGTATGAATATCAGGTGGAACTTGAACATCTTTTATGGCTCTCAGCTAACCGCAATCTTAGCTATCTCCTTAATTAGGGCTCCTTCATTTCCCCCCTTTTGTTTTAAAAGAGGGGATACTCTAGGACGGCTATGTGCAACCAACATTCTTACCCGTCATCGGATAATCAAGGCTGTGCCCTTGACTCCTGTCTTAGGTTGATATGTCGGCCACATGAGACTGTCCTGTGTGACTATGCCTGTCTTAGTTTGTCCCCTTTTGGGGATCTTACCCATCATAGGCTAACCAGCCATCCAATCGAGCCCTTCAGGATCGACTGTGTGTGTTGACTGACAGCTGTCCGATCGTGAGGAGATGCTGTGGTTTTAAGGCAGCAAGCCTTCTGCTGACGAGCCAAGTTCCATAGCATATCAAGTTCATTACACAAATCAGCTGCCCTAAGTTCTATCAAGTAACACACTGAGTTCTCTAGACAAATACCCTCAAGGCATTGTCCCATAATGTCCCAAACAATGAAAGATCAAAATATCCACTTGTTATAACACATTGATCTAGGAGGCCTCATGCATGCATGCAGAGCAGAGGCCACACTGCTGGTGAGGTTGTTTGATGCTTGAGCAGCAGGGATGCTTGCAGTGACCACGATCCCTGCAGTTGTAGCAGCAGCCA
Source organism: Tamias sibiricus (assembly GCA_025594165.1). NCBI lineage: Eukaryota > Metazoa > Chordata > Mammalia > Rodentia > Sciuridae > Tamias > Tamias sibiricus. The sequence continues at coordinate 56,304,255 of CM046667.1, read as the reverse complement.
TCCTTTCTATGTCTAGACAATGCCACCAGCAAATCTTCAGGGCCCATTTCCTAGAAACTCAAGCATCCATTAGTAAAGGAAAGGCAGTGCTATTCCAGCACTGAGTCAAGAAGTGAGCTGTCAAACTAAAAATAGAATTATTAGAGTAAAAAATTAAAGTTGATCTCTGCTCACACACATTGCTGCTTGAGCTCCCACAAACATAAGCTGGCAAAATATAACATTCAGAATAAATCAAAGAAAGACTGAGGGTATTACTGCATTAAAGATAGATTAAATAAAAGCTAAAAGCACTTTGGAAAATAATTTTTTAGCTGGAACCCTCGAGTCTCTGCATACACAGCAATCCTTTTTTTTAGTATTTATTTATTTGCTTTTAGTTGTACACAATGTGTTTATTTTTACGTGGTGCTGAGGATCGAACCCGGGCCACACATGTGCTAGGCGAATGCTCTACCACTGAGCCACACCCCCAGCCCAATACTTTACCTGTTGAAATAATTCAAATTAATCAGCTATTAAACAAATGAAGTTAATAACAAATAAACAATCCCATGTCAAATACCAAAATATCAGTTTATACAGTATTAGTCATATTCATAGCTGAAGAGAAGTCCCGGAGACACCTATAAATCAAAATTGAAGGTACCTTCACTTATTAAATTGATTATCCAACTTAAATGAATTAAAGTTAATTTGATTCATATCTCTCTATATATATTTTATAATTTTTTATATTAATTTTCATAAGTGCTTTGTTATTTGTGACGTCACACTAGACAGACGCACATACAAACATATATTTGTGACGTCACATTAACATGAAATTTAGACAAATGCACAGACATAAAGACGTATATAAAAGAAAAAAATACAATTGTGTGCACACTAAAGTATAGTGCTAGTAACACAGCTCCCACTCTCATGTGGCTACATCAGTTGCTTGTGGTCGCAATGAAGTATAAAAGAGGATATAAGCTGCTGAAGATTTCACAGAAGAAACGGGGATATCAGAAACTTCGTGATCAACAAATTTAAACCATCGCTGTCTTACTGCATTTTTATAATAGGCAGTGTAGTGGCCTCCATCCAGGCCACCATAGTGATTTGAAAGAGAAAACAAATTATATTTCTTTAAATTGTTCTTTGGACCAATAACATACTGTGACAAGTCAAGATTTTCTAAAGGGAAGTCCACAGATGTCTGTAATTTTTGCTTCCACCTGCCACCATAGGAAAAACGTTTCAAATGTACTATAAGAACAGGTGGTAACTTCCAGATTTCTATCTTTTTTAGAGAATCCCGTTGAGCTCTGCAATAACTGCATTAAAATCTGTTGTTATCTGTGAGTTTTTCTTCTTTGGAAAATAATCTAAGGCAATCCTGTAATGTACATTTACTTGTGGATGCTAGTGGTAGAGATAAATACATGAAGGCCTCAAATGTCCTAGATTTTTTGTGACAGGTGAGGCACTGTACTGTGGATTTGAACTGACCCTGAAAAAGTGCAACAATAATAGACTCATTAAGCTGCTTATGTTTCTGCCAAGCATGTTCTGCAGCTTTAAAGTCATTGAGATGATCATTATTTTCTTCTTTATGTTTCTTTTGATTATCAGCTTTATTTAGAGCAGAAGCAATTCTTGTGAATCTTGTTGGCTATATCCTGCAAACTGGTTATTGATTTTTTCCAATAGTGATTTTTAAGTTTTTTTGACTGATATATCTATACTGTCCTGTCCACAGGGCTTTTATGATTATACCAAACTCTTCTGCCACTTCACCTTTATGCCCCAACAAATTTGACCTGTTAATATCATCTTGATAACAGTTTTGGTTGAAATAATCAGCCAAATGTGGGTCACTACATAGGCACTGCAATATTGAATTCATATAACAAGTATTTCCCAAATTACGAAGTCCAGTAAGAGCTGGCCCAGATCCTCCAAAAACAGGATTGAGGTTCCGGATCTGAGAAGCAGAAAGCCCTGGGATCTTAGCTTTAATTCTTTTTTCAGTGGCCCCTAGAAAAAAATATCCTTTGCCTTTTTTATGATGATTTAAATTTTTATTTTTAACACCTGCAGGTTTGGTTGCTAGGTGTAGCCCCATTTGATGTAGAATATCTCTTCCCCATAGGGTAACTGGCAAGCTGGTCAAAACATAAGGTTGGAATGTTCCTTTATGCCCTTCATTATATTCCCAATTTAAGATTACAGCACTTTGTGCTGGGGTGTTACTATATCCCAAGCCTCTTAAACTGGTCGAGGCTTTCTGCAGAGGCCAGTGCTTGGGCCATTGTTGTAGATTTATGATGGAAGAGTCAGCCCCTGTATCAATCAGCCCCTCCATCTCTATACCTTGAATTTTTATTTTGCACATAGGCCTCCGTGAACAATCCTGAACCCAGCAAGCCATAGGTCCTGAGCCAGTGGAACCAAATCCTCTCTTATTTCTATTCTTTGGCATACTTTTGAAAGAATTGTGGAAACTGGGAAGGAGAAGCAGCTGAGCAATTCTATCTCCTTGGTTTACAGAGATAATGCCTCTAGGTGAACTTAGCATTGTTTTTCTCTCTCCTTGGTAATCGGAGTCAATAACACCTGGTGTTACTTGAAAGCCTAATAAGCTTTTAGAACTTCACCCAAGGATTAGTCCTAGAGTACCTGAGGGAAGAGGTCCTCTGACTCCCGTAGGAATCAGCTGGACCCCCATTTCAGGTGTTAGCACTATCCGGGCAGTGGAACAGAGGTCTAGTCCTGCACTTCCTCTTGTCCCTCTGACAAGGGAGTTAATGGGTAGGAGGGATTGTGATGAGGAATCATCTGGATTTGAGGACATTCCTCCTCTAATGCCTCGTACAATTGTTGGCCCCGGGGCATTGGGCCCCGTGCCCCGTTTTTTGAAATCCTGGACAAATCATTTTTCCATAAATATCATATCTGGAATGGCATTGATTTGCCCAGTGTGTGCCCTTTTTACACCTGGGGCATCGGCCCGGGGCACGGTATGAGCTTGATCTTATTTCTCTTGGGGGATGTTGCCTAGAATATACTGATTGATTATGATAATTTTGTCTGAAATATTCTGATTGATTTCTAGGTTGAGCCCTTGTGGAATTTTGAGGGGAGGAACCTCTCATTGCTGCAGCAACCACGTTGCCTGTGACATAGGCATCGCTGATATCCTTGCACAATCTGATATAAATTGATAAGTCTTTTTTATTACTCCATGGCCTAATTGCATCCTGGCAATATTTATTAGCATTCTAGTATGCTAATTGGATGACTAGGGGCATTGCTTGTTCTAAATCTCTGAATACTCTCCCAGCTGTTCTTAAGAGTCTATCTGCAAAATCAGCATACGGTTCATTAGGCCCCTGTATCACTTTTGATAAACTGCCCTGCAGATCACCTGTTCCTGATAAGGTCTTCCAGGCTCTAACAGTGGCTGTATAAATCTGGGCATACACACTGGGGTCGTATGTTAGTTGGATTTGTAGTTCAGAAAACTGTCCTTCACCTGTTAGCATATCTATATTACGTTCCGGGAAAACTGCTGCAGCATTTCTCTTTGCTGCTTCTAAACAAAGTTCCTGGAATTGAGTCTTCCAGATTAGGTATTGTCCCCCACTTAGTACCGGTTTGCATAACCCCTTCCAGTATGAGGGGGTTAAGGTTAGAGTGTTAAGGGCCTCTAGCATACTTAATGTGAACGGAGCTTGAGGCTCATAGGTCATTATCGCCTCTTTAAAATTCTTTATTGTTTTAAAGTCTAGGGATTGGTGATACCTTTGCCCCTCTTCATTTTGAAATACTGGCAGGTCGAAATGTTCCTGCGGTTTTTGGTGTTTAAGGGTGCATAAGTGCTCAGAAAGGCCGGTAATCTCTGCCTCAAGGGCATGCATACACCCAGAAATACTCCTCATGGTTTCTGTTAGGGATTCTACCCATGAGGGCACAAAATATTTCTCCACTTGATGGTCCTTTCTCCTTTTTAATTTCTTTTTGTTCTTTTTATTGGAGACTGTGCTCCCGGAATCACTTTTTGATTCCTCTTCACTACTACTTTCATAGTTCCTAACCAGCTTAGTGGAGGAGGCCGTACTTTCATGGTTATTTGGCTCCTTACTATCACTTTTACCGGTATCCTGAGTTTCAGCTTCTAAGGAGAGTACATACTCTTTGGCTAATTTCAATAGGTTTCTGATGGCTTTTTCAGCTCTTACTTTTGAATTTACACCACTACTCTTCTTACTGGTATTAACTGACTCAGAGGCTATGCTTTCTTGATCACTTTCCTCACTATCCACCGAGTCCGCGATATCAAAAAACTCACCCATGGCTTTTATTATCCGACCTTTTGTTATTTTTTGCTCCCATTTTTAAAATTTTCTTATTTCTTACCTGCTGACCGAATTCCCCGTACGGGCCACCACTTGTAGCTGCCTGATGCTGTTGCTTGCAGATACAATGCCGTGGGAGAAAATTTGGAGGCAGGATGAAAATGAAAAAGGTCTTTTATTCTTCTTCTCTCTCCAGCTTCAGCAACCTCTCCAACTCCAACCGCTCTAACTCCAACCACCAACTTCAAACACCAACTTCAATCACCCCACACACTCTAACTAACCTCACCTGGTTATATACATTTTGCCTTAACAAAGACAAGTGCTTACAGCTTGAGCTTACAGGTGCATCACACAGTGTTCACAGGCATACAAAGATTCTTTGATAAATGTATGAATATCAGGTGGAACTTGAACATCTTTTATGGCTCTCATCTAACCGCAATCTTAGCTATCTCCTTAATTAGGGCTCCTTCAGTTACCATTGATTTGTGGAGAAAAGTAGAATACGAATACACTAATGTAATACACAGTATTTGGGGTTTAGCTTTTATACACTTGAGAATTATGGAAGTTCTAAAAGCAGAGTGACATAATTTGGTCTACACATTAGACAGATGAATCTGACTGCATTGTGTAAGATGAATTAGAGAAGAGGTGAGATTGGAAGAGGAAACTATATCAGGAAATAGTTCCATTTGTGAAGGTGGAAGATGAGGGCCTAACTCTAAGTAGTATGATGGAAAGTACAGAATAGAGAAAGGAGAAAGTGAAGACAAGATAAAATTGACATAACATTGTGACTAGATGTTAGAAGAAAAGTAGAAGGATGGTAATAAAGCAAATAGTGGACAAAGCAGAATTCTGAAATGTCCCCCTGTGAATTTTGCCCCCTTGGGAATTTTAAATTGCTCTTCAAGGGGATTTTGCATATGTAAGTAAGGTTAGTAATCAGTTGACCTTAAGGAAAGGAAATTAAGGGTGGGGGCTGACCTAAGCACACAAGTCCTTTAAAGGCAGAGAGTTATCTCTATCAGAATTCAAAAGAGGAAATCAGAAATAACCCAGTATATAGAATTTAAAATAAGAACATTCTCCATTTCTGAGATGGAGGAGACCATGTAGAGGAGGCTGTGTATATACCTGTGTATAACATCTAGGTTCTAGTGACCCTTGCCTGATAGACAGCAATGAAACAGGGACCTCAATATTACAACAATAAGGAATTAAATTCTGCTAGCATTCTGAATAAACTTGGAAGTGGATTCTTCATTATAGTTTCTGAATAAGAGTCCAGGATAACTAACAACTCAATTATAGCCTTATGGGACCCTGAGCATAGAACCTAGAAAAAACCATCCATCCTTCTGAAATACAGAACTGTGAGCTAATAGGTGAGTTTTTTTTAAGCTGCTCATTTTGTGGTGATTTGTTACACAGAATAGGAACTAGTACAGTGGTTGAACTGAAACTTCAAACTCATATCATGTTCTCTTGGGCCACTTCTTATTTAGCTGCAGCTGTAGTGGAAAGTTATAACTGAACTCCTAGTTCTTACTGTCCTACCTCAAGAGCAGAATGAACATGTTTCTTCTCCAGCATCTTTTCTGAAGTTGTGGGGCTTGCTCAAAAGTAGACCAAAAGTACATGGAAAGTTAATGACCCCAGGGGGCAACCCTCAATCAGTTGAGAAAAGGAACTGGTAGGAATATACATATATCTTTCAGCCTCAGAAAGATATTCAGGTAGATAATTTGGGAGATATGGTACATGCTTTTTAGATATCCTGGTGGGATTTTGCCTCTGTTGACTATATTAGTAATCTTAAAAATGCATCTTTGTTAGTTTTCCTCCTTTAGTGTCTCTTCCTCTCTGCTCCATCACTGATTCTTCCTTGAATTACCTCCTAAACAAAAGATGTGCTCCTAAGTTTTTGCTTTCAAGAGAAGCATAAAAAGTCAATGGAGCTACAATTAATCTATGACACAATATAAGGAAGAATGGTTAAGATGATAGAGGTAGATATAATAGGTTCAGTTTTAGATACATTGAATTTAGAAGTTCTATAAAATATTAATTCATTGACTCATTCAACAAATATTTACTGAATCTATTATGGGATAGAGGAGTGGAGAAACAGTGAATAAGGCAAATTCATCTCAACTTCTAATGCTAACAGCCTGTGCTGGCTTTTTATTGATGTGACCAAAATATTTGACAGGGACAACTTAAAGGATGAAAGATTTATTTTGGCTCATGGATTCATAAGTATCAGTCTATGGTTGACTAGCTCCATTGCTTTGTGTCTAAAGTGAGGTAGAACACCATGGCAGAAGGGTGTGGCAGAGGAAAGTTGCTTACTTCTTTTCATCCAGGAAGCAGAGACAGAGACAGAGAGACAAAGGGTCCAAGGGAAAGATATAATTTCCAAAGGCATGCCTTCATTTACCTACTACCTCCAACCATACACCACAGTTTCTACCACTGCCTATTCGTCCCGAGGTCAGAGCCCTCATGATTTAATCACTTCCCCAAATCCCCACTCTTACCATTGCTGCACTAGGGACCAAGTTTTCAACACACGAATCTTTGAGGGACACTTCATATCCAAACCATAACACACCCTGATAAGGAAGGCAGACAATGAACAAGTTCTCTGAATACCTGAAAGACAAGTGTAGGGTATTTAAGAATATATACTGGATGGACCTAAACTAATATGAGCACTCATGGAGGGCTTTCTAGAGAAGGCAACTTTCAAATGAAATCTGAAGAATTAGAAGACATTATCAAGAGAAAATGGGGGAAAGGAGTGAAGGAGGGAGAGAAGGAGTAGTCCAGGTACTGTGAAACATGTATACAAAGATCCCTAAAATAAAGAAGAACTTGATACATTTAAATATGACTGTAATTTAGAAAGGAGGGGTATAATACAAAGTGAAGTTGAATAAGACCTGAGCTTGCCAGGTTTTGTAGGCTATGATTTTTTTTTTTCTTTTTTCTTTTTTTATCACAAGGGCTACTGGAATTCACTGAAGTGTTTTAAGTAGAAGAGTGTCAACAGATTTGCATTTTAAATACATAATTCTAGTTTTGGGGGAGTAAAATTTGGGGTGGGGTGGGCAGACTTAATAGAGGGACAGTAGCTAGGATGCTAAATTATAAGAGGTGTAGGTGGCATGTATTAGTGTGATACAAGTGGCAATAGAGAGGAAAAGAGATGGATGTGGGAAGTACTTAGGAAGTAAAATCAGCTGGACATGATGATTAATTATGTGTGGGAATGGTTTTAGAAGAGGAGAAACTTAATGTGATTGCCAAGTGTCTGTCTTAAGTGTCTGGGGAAATGTGATGCCATTTCTGGAGAGAATGAATACTGAAATCATGTAGATGTGGATGTAATCGCTTCTATCACTCACTCCTTTCCTATTACCCCAACATGCAGTAAAATTTACTGTTTCTCAATTTCATTTCCTCAGGATCCTGGGCTCATCCGAGTTACTAACTAGAACTAATGTGATAAAGTAAGTCATATGAACTAGCGCTAATGGGTAAAATTCTATCCCATATATGCCCCCTGATGTTGGTATTTTACAAAGGGTCTTTAGAAGAGGGTGCTGTTATTAAAAGAGGAGCTGTGGAAAATCAAAGACATTTAAAAAACTTGTAGACAGGAAGGTTTGCTTTTTTTTTTTTTTTTTTTTTTTGCCAGTGAAGGGGGCAGGACACTCTTTTTATCTGTCTGGTAAGTATCAGTAGTGCCAAACCCCAAAAGACTCAAGACTCAGAAATTGCTCCTAAACTCCTCTCTAGCATATCTTTAATTTGACCCAAATGTCAGGAAGACTGAAATTCAGAGAAAGAGCCTCATATCTTGGTTCCAGATTTTATCCCAGACAGTGGTATATTGGAACAGAATTGTATCAGCTAGTGAGAGCTAATTGAGAAATTTTGAGACTATTTGACATCACCTTTGAAATTGATTACAGTGGGAGAATTTATACAGTGAAAATTGGAAAATGCTACAAATCAGCTGGGCATGGTGGTGCATGTCTATAATCCCAGTGGCCGGGGAGCCAAGAAGATCCTGAGTTCAAAGCCAGTCTCAGCAACTTAGTGAGGCCCTAAGCAACTGAGCAAGACCCTGACTCTAAATAAAATATAAAAAGGGTCTGAAAATGTGGTTTAGTGGTTAAGCACTCCTGGGTTCAATCCCTGGTACCAAAACAAACAAACAAATAAAAAGCCCAAATGCTACAAATCAGTGCTTATTTCCTTCAGAGAATTTGTCATTTAATATTTACCACTCACAACTTAATCCCAGTCTTGCCACAGACTAATCATGTGACATTTCTATCTGCACTTACACATATGATGATCTTATCCATCCTGGTGGTTTTGAACACCAGTTCCTGTATTTCTGAAAACTCCTAAATTGATATCTCCAATCCAGACCCTCCTTCTAGATGGCACACTAATATATCAGATTAATATTGCCAACTTCTTATTTAACATTTCTACTTAGATATCTAACAGATATTTCAAATTTAACATGACCAAAACTGATCTCCCTATATAAAGGCTCCTCATAGTCCCAACCACTTTCAGTTCCCTCTTCCATCTTAGCAAGTGGCAATTATTTTGTGTTGCACAAACCCAAATTATAGTTGTTACCCTGGAATATTCCATTTTTCTAACACTCCTTATCCATTCCATCAGAACATCCTTTTTGCTTTACTTTCAAAACATTCAGAATCTGACTGTTTATTACCATCTCTCCTGCTACCACCCTGACCTGTGCCACCACCATCTCTCACTTAGATTGTTTCTGTAGTAGTTCCTGACTGGTCTCCCTGATCCCTACACATCCATAGTCCATTCTCAACATTGGTTTCATTAAAATAGAAGTCAGATAATTTCACCACTCTTCTCAAAATTCTCCAAGGGCTCCACAACTAATTTGGAATAAAAGCTAAAATCCTATAAGACCTTATAAAAACTAGTCCACACTTAACTTTTCTCTGATCTAATTTCTCTACCATTCCCATGCCCTCCTTACTCGTTCCACTCCAGCCTCAAATATATTAATCCTGCTTTCAACTCATAGTCTCTTTCCTTGCCTATAATACCATTCACCTAGATACACACATAACTTGCTTCCTGATCTACTTCAGGTCTTTCTTTAATGTTAGCTATAGGCAGGGCACACCTTAACTCTTTTATTTAATATTATAAAGCACCCTAAATTATGTTCCAGCACTCCTTGCCTCACTTTTCTGCTTTATTTGCTTTTTTTTTCTTTCTTGGCATTTATCATCTTTTGTGGATTTTATTTATTTTCTGTATTATCTGTTTCTCAAATAGAATATAAGTTCCAGGGAAGCAGGGGTTTTCCCCTATTTTGTTCCCTATTTTGTTGTCACTATTGTACACCATCCTATTGTAATTGCCTAGACCAGTGCTTTAAATATAGTGGACACTCAATAAATGTTTGAATGAATGAATACACTCTCTAGCCCCACTTACTACATTGCACTATAATTTACCTTTTCATAATTACATAGGAGGCTCTTGATAAATATATTTTGAATGAACAAAAATAAAGTCTTGTATAAACTACAAAGCACCAAAGCAGTGCTGTATCATTAGGAAATGGCCACCCTATTCCTCTCTAGGTCAGAAGGATGAGGTTATTTTCTGTTCCTGCTCCTAAAATTTGACCCTATCTTTTCCATAAGAGACAATTCTCCATTCTCTCTCCCCATCTCCTGACACCTCAAAATCAGTTAAAGCCTTTTCTGTAATTTTCACTCTAAAGTCAAGGCTTCCAGACTCTGTTGTCAACCACACAGAAGCTCCATTTGCCACCTCCTACTTCCAAGTACCTGTTTGATTACAATGGCTCCAATATAATCCCCAAGCTACAGGTGATCTGTTACCTACAGCACTTTACATTTCCCAAAGCACATCATGCTCATTCTTTCATTTGATCTGCATATTAATCTTACAGATACCAATATTTTCATATTTTAGGTAATAATAATAATAAAGATCTATAGAGGTGAAATGTCTAATCCAGGGTGAGTTAGTGATAGCTCAGGGCTGGGATTCAGATGTCAAGTCTTTTAGATATGTTATAAATAATTTTACAGATAATTCTACAAGAAAATAAACATATACATAAATAAGTATGTAGCTTGTGGAACTCTTAATTGTCAGAGAATATGCACATTCAGATACAGCCCAAAGGTTGTTTTCCCATTCAACTCCTATACCATTAACTTTGTCTACCATTCACTTGGCATGGAGCTCACCCTATTAAAGGAACATGATAATTAATTACATAAAGCCTCAAAACCATAACTAAAGATTTCTTGGAGTGACCCATACTACCTGCCATTGCCTAGATGCAAGGGAATTAGTGACTGGTCCTGGGGAGCTGGGGGTGAAGGGGGATGAAGGAGAATTATCAAAAACCTCCCATCATTTCTTCACTCATTTAAACTCTGGGGAAAACAAGAAAGAAGTTTGGCTGGAAATATTATTCCTCCATCTATCATTTTTTATGTTTTTCATTCATTTTAATCATCTAGTAAGTTGTAACTGAGAACTTCCTATCACAAAAAAACTTTTAACGAGGGTTAAAGTCAAATATCAATATCTTTGAAACATGCAGGCCAATAAGGGAGAGAAAATATGTACATGCACAGTAAGAAGTGAAACTTGAATAATTAAATGCTATGGGAGAGATTTAAAGAACAAGCTGGGTGGTTCCAAGGCAGGAGGGAACTTTTCCAAATTGGGGAACAGTAAATGTCCATAGAAGAATGAAGGGCTGGGCCTAGAAAATGGGTAGAGTATAGGCTTGAGATTGTTAGGAAATGAAGAGTGAATAGCAGATTGTTTCTGAGAATACCATGGGACAAATTGTGAAGCATGTCTTGAAATGGTCATTAGTTCAATGTGGCTAGACATCAGGGTGCAGGAGAAGAAAAGTGGGTGCCAAGGCATCAGAGGAAGGCTAAGACTAGCTGCCGATGAGACCTTAATACTGCTGTGAGCACATGAAACATCATGGGCTCACATATTGGATAGATGGGTTTTTCCAGCAAGACCAAAACTTCTGATTCTGGTCCTGAGCCTTCCCTAATGCCTTCTGGAAATAGGACAGCCTCGTGGGTTTCTCTTCACATTCAGTTCAAGCTTATTTACACAAGACTCATTCAATCTCCAGGGAAAAACTTCACCATAGCAACGGGCTAGGGCTGTGGCCTTGTCCAGCAATGAAGTGTTTCTCTCTGGAAAGGGCAGGAATTCTGTTGAGCAGCACCACCTGGGCTTCCTTCCCCTTTCCATGCTCCAAGACCTGGGCCTCAATCAGCCAGGCCTAATTGAATTTCTTGTTCGATAGGACATCTGGGTGCTTTAGCTTGTCCTCTAATGATTTTCCTGAGCCCTTCTAATTAAATAGAAGGGCCATGTATCATCAGTTGCCCTATTTTTATCTCTTTATTTGGGAGATCCAGGTTGCACAAAATAATGTCTAAGGCTCAATTATCTAAATTTTTGGCTTTCTTTGCCTTCCATTTCTTCTCCCTCTCTTTCCCTTCAGGGATGCGTATCATACCACATTGAGGCTCTATCCAAGATGAAGACTATGGTAAAGTCAATTCCACATTTAATTTTTCTCTGCCTCATCGCCCCACCACTATTTCAAGCTCCTTTTTTTTTAACAGCTGCCAGTGTGGAAAAAGCCTTAGGGGGTTTAGTTAACTACAAGCTCAATATGAGTCAGCAGTGTGATATGGCTGCCAAAAACATAATGCAATTTAATCAGAAAGAGAGGGGGTCCAGAAGGAGAGTGGCAAGAGCTTTAGCTGTGCTTTGCTGCTTCACCATGGGAAGTAGCACTTGCTGCCTTACCATGGAGCTTGAGTATACTGCAGGTGGAGAGGGAAAGGGGCACTGTTTTCAGAAATTGAAGCTACACTGGCCTCCTGAGAGTTCCTCATCAGACCTGGCATGCTCTAGCATCAAGGCCTTTGAGCAGGCTGTGCTCTCTGCTTGAAATGCTTCCATTGGTTCTTGACATGGCTCACTCCCTTACTTCCTAGACTACTAAAAAGATATCCTCTCACCCATGAGCCTGCCTCTAAGCTAACTATTTAAAATACTCTGTCTGATCAATCTCTATTTACTCATGCAATGCTTTGTTTGCCTTCATAGCACTTATTTCCTGACATAGATTATCTAATTCTTTTTAGTAGAATGTAAGTTCATTGTATGTGTTTTTGAGTATTTTTGCCCACTGTTGTGTACAGAACAGTGCTTGACGCATAGTGAAAGTTCAATATATATTTGAATGAACAAATAAACTCATTAATAGCACTTATTTCATTATACTTTAGGTTACCTTTTCACTTGTCTAATCCTCACTAGAATTTTTGTTTATGGGAAACCTCTCTTTCCTCTTTCTTGATATTTTTATTAATTACCTAGCCATTGCATGCCATGGTATGAATTGAGTGGATAGATGTACTGACAGGGATGTTGCAGAAAAGTATTATATATTGGATGAGGTTTGGCTCAGGCCTATGTCACCCAATATAGTAGTCACTAGGTACATGTGACTCTTGAGCAATTGAAATGAAGCTTGTTTGAATTGAGATGTGTTATAAATGTAAAATACACACTAGGTTTTGTTGAAGGCATGTTGAAGTAATATGTTGTATGTATAGGCTAATAAAATTATTCCTAAATTATGTTCACTTATTTCTTTTTCTATTTTATTTTTAAAATATGTCTACTAGAGAATTTTAAATTTTATATGCAACTAGCAGTGTACTGGATAGCACTACTCTGGAGATTTTGACCATTTCCACATTTAAACCTTGACCTTTAGAAGTTTCTAAGGTGTGTTTGTGGGAAGGGTTAGAGGTGGTTTCTTGTAATTAACACAGGAGAGTGTTCTCTATATTCACTGCTTGTGGGGATGGGTAACAGAAGTATTGAATAAGCAAAATGGCCTATTACTAAACCTCATCTTTCTCATTTCTGTCTTTTCTCACTCCAGCTAGTCCCAGAGCTGCTAGCCACAAGCCAGTTTGAATGGTGAGATTTTCTCACCTCTCTTCTTAGCTTCTGCTCACCCATGCTTCCCAAGACCAGTGGTAGAGTGATGAACTAAAAACTGAAAGAGGAAAATCTAGCCACAATAATCCTGGGTCATCCACACTCTCCAGAGGCCACTTGGAAAATCCATTTTTGCTTGATGATTGATTCTGTGCCTACAACCAATTCCTTTGGCAGAGCCCCAGGCTGGGATTCCAGGAAGTCAGTAGAGTAGTTGTCCTCTAGGAGATTATATTTGAACTAAGAATAAAACTAATGTTTGTGTAAAAAGTTATAAAAGAATGTTAAGTTATAAAATATATATTGGACAGAGAAATGTCCCAGATTGTTGGTGTGCTAAGAGTCAAAATAAGGGTCAGCACCAAGGGCTGTTGTAGTCAGAGAAAGAGGTAGTACTTCACAGAAGAGGTAGTACTTGAGTTGGTCATTGAAGGATGTGTGTAATGTTACTAAAGCCTAGATTTCCAGATTTGGAGGACCCTGAGAGACATACTGCATTCTTCATTGTATAAATAAGGAAACTGAGGCCCAGAGAAAGAGGGGGAGGAGAGGAACATCCGAGGAAAAGTTGGAATTAAAGCCAAGATTTTCTGGTTCCCAGCCAACTACCCTCTCCACCAATAACTGATGAGGAATGGTGTTCAATGAATAAAACACATAAAAACCACAAAATAAAAGTCTAGCAGCCCAAATGCCTGAAAGAACTATTCATTCTCCAACCCACACTACTTCCCAAACACACACACACACACACACACACACACACACACACACATCCCCTCAAACCTGATCTGGGATCTCTTTTTTTTCTTCAAGGACATAATTTAGCAGGCAAAATAAATAACACTGAATTTGAATTACAGGTCAAACATCAACTTGTTTTTATTTAGTTAGAAATGGGCCATGTGTTGAAAAATGGCCTCTCTGATGTAACCCGCCATCTCAAAAGCTTTGAGATTGAGAGGCCCTCCTTCTGTTCCTTTTTGTCCCATCACCACAAGGTATACAGACTCAATCTGAACTACCGTCACTGCCTGGCTACCTCGACTCTGGCCTTTGGTGCGCAGGTCCATGGTATTATTTCCTTCGGTGTACAGATTGTCTCGGATCAATAAGCATTTGGTCCCCGCAAGGATGATTCCCTGGAGAAACAACTTCTCTCTATCCTCCTTTGTGAGTAAGGTCTCAATTTCTTCACGGGTCAGTTGGGAAAAGTTACCTTCAGGATAAGAAGCCAACAGCCAGGGTGGAGAATTGGTGATAATTGCTGCATCACAGCACATCTCGGTCTGTAGGAAGAGGCTGATGCAGTCTTGCCAGACCTCATCATTAATATCCCCTATGCACTGCATGATTCAAGAAAGCTGTCTTAGTAAGATGAATAAGGGCTTCCTAGAAAGTTGGTCTTGAAAGGAAGTTTATTGACAGTTGGCTCAAGTAGTCTGATCAGCTGAGACTGAAAGTCAAAAATCCAGTCTGTTTCTTATGGCCTCTTCCCTGAAGGAAAGTGGAGGAGGTCTTAGTGACTTGTATGAAGTTGTGCTCCAGTTACCCTCTGCTGTGATTTACTAAGCTACCTCTGAAGCAGGAATGAGGTCACAAAGGCTTTGTGACTTTTAAAATAGTCATCATCAACTACATTATCAGTGACCTCTAACAGTAGCTTTTTTAGTCTGTATCTACAGCTAGCAAGGTAATGAGGCAAAGTAAAACTGCTTGCTTCCGCTTCCCTGGTTACCATGGGAGGAGCAACCCCCAATAGGAAAGCTCTAGAAGTAGAACATAAGTGAGTAATAATTGAGTTGGAAGCTTGGATGTAAAGCAGGGCCAGTGAGAGTTACTGCAACAAATAGTGTCTCATATGTTGGCTGATCTTGCTGCTATCTGAGCTCTAGGTACAAAGTAAAAAAATCCCACTGACTCACCAGTTCACAACTTCTTTTAGCATAACCACAACAGTTTCTTACTTGGTTCTTTGAATCCAGATTCTTTCCCTCTAGTTTATCTTCTGGATCAGACTAACTATGAATTTAGAGTCATTACTTATTTTCAGTCATTCAGTAAGTATCAAGGATTTTTTATGTGCCACATATTTTCCTACGCACTGGGGTACAGTAGTGAACAAAATAAGAAACAAATAACTCTTCTCATGGAGTTGGTATTCTAATGGGGAGAAATAAGTGATGATACCATTACTTCTTTCACTGAAAATATTTATGAATGTGATATTTTTTTCTTTCAGGCTTCTTCACACATTTATAGGTTTCCAACTCAGGTTTCCTGCAACCTTTGGAAATTCACTGTCTATTCTTCAATTTCCTTTGAAATGACATTAACTTGCCTTCAAGAGGGAATGTTATGGGAATGACTAATGTTGACACTGGTAAACATCTGGGATAGCTCTTAAAATTCATTTACTCAACAAATATTTATTGAGTACTTATTCTATGCCAGGCCTATTCTAGACTTTTGAGATCTAAGACTGAACAAGAAGTCCCTGCCTTCAGGGACCAGACATAGTAGAGGATATATAGATAGATGACACATATATTTATAATTTATTAGATGATATTGATAAATACGAAGAAAAAGGGTTAGGAAAGTATAAATTGTTGGATAAGTGCTGCTGGTTTTATTTTATATAAGGATCTCAGATAAGGATATAGTGACATCTGATCAGAGATCTGACAGAGATGAGGGAGTGAACAAGTAGATATATTGAGGAAGAGTATTCTAGTTGGAGGAAATAACAATTGTAAAGGGCCTGGGTCAGGAACAGGTCTGGTATATTTAAGAAACAATTAGGTCAGTATGACTTGAGCAGAGAGAAAAAAAAAAATGGTGACAGAAGATGTGTCTAGAGAAATATAAAGTTGGGCATCATAGACCATGATTAAAGGTTTGATTTTGACTTTGAGTTGGGGAGCCATTAGAAGGTTTTGAACAAAAGAGTGGCATCATTCTATACTATACAGTAGAAGATACTATGTAAAGAATAGATTATAAGGGAACAAGACCAAAACATGGAGAACAGTTAAGGGGACTGTGGCAATAATTCAGACAAAAGATATCAAAGGTTAGGGCCAGGATACAGGAGTGAGAAATAGTTACATCTGGAAAACATTTCAAAGGAGGAGATGATAGAATTTGATGATGCAGGTGGGTGATATGAGAGAAAGAGGAAGTCAGCAAGGCATTTGGCCTGAATAACTGTTACATGATTTGAATATTTGTGTTCACTCCAAAATTCAGGTGTCCCTGAAACAAAAAGAAGAAAATGTATCAAAGAGAAAAACAACAGAATACTGCTGAGAAAAGGAGCATTAAGGATTGATCAATTAATTTCAGGGGGGTACCAGGGATTGAACTCAGGGGCATTTAACCACTAAGCCACATCCTCAGCCCTTGTTATTTTTGAGACAGGGTCTTACTCAGTTTCTTAGGGCCTTGCTAAGTTGCTGAGGCTGGCTTCGAACCTCCTGTTTCAACCTCTGTTGTTGCTGAGATTATAAGTGTGCACCACCTAACCAATGGATTTTTCAATGAGGAGATTATTGATCAACTTGAGAAGAGCAGTTTGGTAGAATGGTGGCAAAGCCTAATTAGAGTGGTTTCAAAAGACAGCAGGAGGAGAAGGAAAAAAATAGGTCATAGAATGAATATAGATAAACCTTTTGAGGAGTTTTGGTATAAATTACAACAGAAAGATGGAGGAATGGTAAGTGGGGCACAGCAATATGGGTCAAGAAGGAGCCTTTTTAAGACTGGAGATACATGCTAATGGAAACAATCTGGTACGTTGAAAAAATTCTGTAATAAAGGGAAATGACACCTGAGCAGCTGAGAGAGGATGAAACTGAGTGACAAAAGGATGGGATATCTTAGGTAGGCTCAGGAAAAATTGCTTCCTTGAAGACAGATGATAGCCAGGCACGGTGATACACTCCTGTAATCGTAGCAGCTTGGGAGGCTGAGGCAGGAGAATTACAAGTTTAAAGCCAACCTCAGCAAATTAGTGGGGCCCTAAGCAACATAGTGAGACTTTGTCTCAAAATAAAAAGTGCTGAGGATGTGGCTCAGGGGTTCAAGCGCCCTTGGGTTCAATCCCCAGTACAAAAAAAAAAAAAAAAAGACAGATTATATGAGTTCACATGCAGGGCAGCAAGCAAATTGATTGTGAGAGGATATGGAAGTTGCCTTTTGATGGATTTTATTCTATCAGTGAACTAGGAAGCAAGGTAATTCTGAGAGAGAGGAGAAAATATGTTCAGTGATGAAGTCAAAGGAAGGGAACATAACCGCCAATCTTCATTATGCCCTTTGTCATGTTACTGGCATCTCACATATGCGACCTCTTTGAATCCTCCCAAGAATTTAATGAGAAAGGGCTATAGATTAGAAAACCAAGGCTGAGAGAAGTTGTGTAATTTGCCCAGAGTCATGCATCATTAGGAAATAGCGCACCCAATATTTGAACTTTGTCTTGAATTAGAGTCCACACACCCTTCTCACTATCCCAAACAAAAGAGAAATAGGTTTAGAGTCTATACAACTGGGTATATGGTGGCAGAGATGGGAAAACTTGAGAAAGAAAATGTGACAGAAGCAGGAGAAGGCAGGGGGCGGAAGGAGGGTATGAAAGACAAAAAGTTTGTTTTGGGCCACAATGCCTTTAATGGGGTAGTAGTAACACACAAGTGGAACTCTCAGGTAATAGTTGGAAGTTCTAAATTTGAACTCGGAATAAAGGTAACAGGGCTTAAATGTAAAGTTGAGAGTCCTCTTCCAGTTATGTGAGGTGAATTTGTGGAAGACATCAAAAGTACAAAGAAAATAGAAGGGAAATACGGCTAGAAGCCAGGGAGATAGTTTAAAGGGGACTATGAGGATTTGGGAAGGAGGAAGAGAAGGAAGAGTTAGAGATACAGGCAGTGAGTCTGCTTTATAACAAAGGGCAAGGGAAGAAAAAAATGTCAAAATGGTATATGAATCACACTTCAAAATGCTGCAAAACAAATGCAGAATAAGCACTGAGAAGGGCTGTAGGATTTTGCAACAGGTGTTGAGGATGATAGAAACAAGTCAACTGAAGGGGATGGTTAGAAAGCAGCGAGTTTGTTATAAAGAAATAGAGGTGATAAGCAGTTCATTCTTTTGAGGTGTTTGGCATTAAAATTACTAAAAGTAATAGAATGACAGTTCAAGGGAAAATATGACCATGAATTGAGGTAAAGGTTTTTAGGTTAGGGATGAAGATGAAATGTGATAAATGAGAAGTTTAGCTAGCAAGAGTACTCAAAGAGGAAAGAAATCATCATGTAAGGAATGTGAGATTGCAAACAATAATGCTGCAATAGTAGAGCTAGAAATGACCCTTGAGAGAGTGGCCAATTTTCTCATTGTAACATTGAATGAATTAAGGCCCAGTGAGGTGACATCAGTTGTCCAAGGTCACACAGCAAGTTAGTGGCAGCCCTGAAAGGAGTAGGACCCAGGTTTTTCAATTCCAAGACTGTTCTTTATTCCATCACAAGTTGGATTCAGAGAATACCACTGAGGGCCTATACTTGTCTGCCTCTAATATGAGACCTGGTCCAGTGGGCCCTTGGTCCTCTTCCCCTATCTGTGATGGCATAATTTATAAGACTATTGCAGTAGTCTAGATCTTAACTAGGTAAATGGCAGTAGCTATGAAGAAGGGTATGTAGAGCAGCATATGCCTCTCCATATTTCAAAATATATTCTACAGTGCTAGAAAGCCCTTCAGAAATACAGCTAGCATCATGGGACAGCCTGGGCTGTCTCTGTAAGGTGCCATCACTCTGTAAGGTGCCATCACATTAGTGGAGTGAAATCGGTGTTCAAAGTCCTTATAGCATCAAGGAGTGTGAGAAGGATGGTAACAATTGAGTCTGGGTCTTAAGAATTGAGGCAAACCTTGAGCCTGAACTAGCATAATGGACTCCGGGAAGAAAAGGTCATTTGCCAGAAAGCAAGATGGCGGTAGTGGCGATGGGCGAAATATCGCGATAGGAGAATTCGTGAGAGTTTGGGCCCAAACTGTGAGGGCGCGGAGCGGACGGGGGGAGGGGGGAGGAGGAGGAGGTAGAAGCTGTTGGGCTAGTAGGCGGCAGAAGCCGAGGCTGTTTGTGGCGGCGGCGGCGGCGGCGGCGGCGGCGGTACCGGCGGCGGCCGTAGCAGCAGCACTGAGGGATTCGGCTGGCGGGAACTATTGTCATGGACCATATCACGGTGCCCAAGGTAAGGAAAAGAGTTAATCAAGGCTGGGAGCCACCCGGTCTTTCTCGGTGTTCAGCTCGAAGCTAGGGCACACCCCCTAAGCCTTCTCAGGGTGCTCTTTGATGCCCCCATCCCGCTCCAGGATCCGTGTTTTCTTTTGAAGTCCACACCCCCTTTCAACCAAACTGAGTCTTCTCCTCAGGATCCACCCTGGGGTGGCAGAGGAGCTGGACTTGGTTGTCTGCGCCACTGTCCCCCACACGCCACCAACCCCACACCCTCTCACCCCAGCTCCTCTCTGAACCCCAGCCTGTACCTCTCCCCGACCTTTCCTCCAGCTTCTTATATTTGCGGCGCTTGTAATCACCTTTCAGGAGTACCCCACTAAGCATTGCCTCCTGAAGAGTTACTTCCTTTATCCAGCGTTTCCCCACTTTCCTCTTGGCTCCCCCTACCCCTAACCTTCGTTGGCTACCCGGACTCCTATCCCTGCTCCAGCTCTGCCAAGCGTGTTTGGGGGGCGAGAGCATCTCTCTAGCCCTAGCAGGTCAATGGGAAAGAAGCGGGGTGGAACAGAGTGGACCTGGTCCTACTCAGCGGAAAGAGAAACTCAAAGAGGTGGCATTACTAGGCCAGTTGGCACCTGTTTATAGCCTGCCCACAATTAGAGCTGCTTCTTTTTCTTTCATTCTTTTAGAATCTATTTTCTCCCTTCACAACGCCAATATATTTCAAGTCCACCTCCCTCCTGACACTTTTCTTCTCCTGCTTGAGGAACAGTGTAGCAGTGTAGAACTAATCTGTTTTATTTTTTTCTTTCTGTCCATTATAACAGAGACATGGCCTAGGCTAACTGAAGTTCACATACAAGTCCAGCATATCTTAATGGGAAGACTATGAATTTTGAAGCCAGGAGACTCAAGTTACAGTACTGGTCCCTCCAAACACAAGCTGATAACTTTGTGCAAATTATTAATATCTCTCTCATGGAAACCCTTGACTTTCTTTATCTACCAAAGATAATGCAGCTTGCCCTGCTTACTTCACAGGGTGATTGGGAGAATTAAATAAATGGACGTTTGTGAAAGCTTTTTTTTGTAACTAATACTGTTCTGTCCACTTGTTGGCTTTAGACCTTGATGGGCAAAATAAGAAATACAGCCTTCAAACCTCCCCCTCCTGACGCCTTCTTCTTCAGGGCCCTTCTCTGTGGAAAATAACCACATACTCTTGTAGCAGCTAGACTTACCTTTTTCTGGGTCCCTCTCTTTCCAGGTCATTGCATTTATACCTGGCATGGTACAGACCTTCTGCTATCCTGACTCTTCCTCACAGACGACCTAATCCTGGGTCACTCTACTTGCCCAGTTCAAAATCAGCTTACATGAACACACTTTTTTTCCCCCTATCGATCTGGGGAAGAAGGGAAGGCAGAACTGCCCTTTTCCTTAAATGTTAAAATATTGAAATCTGCCTGCTGGGAATTAAAGCTATAAACTAGGCTGGCTGTGTGGTATTTGGAAGAGATAATAAACCATTAACTGGCCCATAGGAGAATAATGATAGCAGATGACATATATTGAGTATTTAACCATGTGAGAAGCACTGCGGTAAATGTTTTACATGAAGTAGGTCTTCCATTTTTACAGAAGTCTACAACATAATAATAATTATTATTCTTATCTCCATATTACATATAAGGAAACTGAGACCTAATATAGGTAGGAGTGCTCAGTTTCAGACTAGTATGGGGATGGAATTCATACTCCAGAAAACTTCAATTGATATCATGGCCAGACTCCATTTGTACTGCATAAATGGTATTGTGTGTCTTGAAATATGTATAAAAGCTCCAAATGAAGACTTAATTCTTTTGAAAAATTGACATTCTTTTGGTGTTACAGACTGTGAGAGTCCACAGGTTGAAGCATATTGCCATCAGCCTGTTTTTTTCCTAAGGTTCAGGAAAAGATTAGGGTTGGACTAATGGCTAGCGTTTAAAGTGTCCTCCTTCTTGTTGACTCACTGTTTCACAAAAGGGAGTAATGTCTGTCTTGTCTTTCTCAGCACACAGAGATAACTATTAGAGTTTGTCAGTCATTAGTTTCTGCATATCATTTATTTTTGGCTCTTGAGATTTTTTTCCCTCTCAAGCAGATTTAAAAATGTGTTAAAGTATAGCATACACACACACACACACACACACACACACACACACACACATTTATGTTTTCATAGATAAGTTCATAAAAGAAGTTTATAGTTACATAAATGTTTACAAAGTGGACATACCCAGATAAGCTAGCTCCAAGATCAAGAAACACATTCCAGTTTCTAGTTATTACTCCATCCAAGTGTGAACAACTATCCTGATTTCTGATAGGCTATGTTAGTTTTTCCCTTTTTTGTACTTAATTTAAATAGATTCATAGGATACATATACTTTTTGTGTTTTTTACTGAACATTGTTTGAAAGATTTTTCCATATTATTCCTTGTAGTTATAGACCATCTCATTGCTGTATAGAATTGTTTGGTTAATATGCCATATGTGATTTATCTATTTGTTGATAGGGTATTTTTAGATCTTTAGTACATTCTTTTGCTGAATATAATTATGCATTTTTCTTGGGCTATGTGTATGAGTCAGATTTCTAGGACATAGAATATTCATATGTTCAACTAGATACTAACAATTTATACTCCTACCACCTATGGATGAAAAAAGAACTGCCTTTTAAAGTTGTAACTTAGGGTTCCTGACCATTATGAAAACAACTCAGGCCTACCCTAAAGTTCAGTGTCTCTCCTGTTTGAATCAGTTTGTTCTTTGTAGTTTTCCCTACCCTCATTACTTCTGTGTCACTTAGCACTTAGATTTCTTAGTTACCTTTTCTTTCTGGAATGGAAACATTAATTAGGAGTTTTTCAGTTAATATTTATTGAGATTCTAAGGAAATTTACTGTGATTATGTACATTTTTTGGAGCCAGATCATCTGAATTCATATGTCAGTCTGATACCTAACTGGCTTTGTGATTTGGCAAGTACGTAATCTCCCTGTGCCTCAGTTTCTTCATTTGTAAATTTTTGGTGATCATAGTACCATCTTACCAGGCTGTTATAAAAATTAAATGGGTTAATGTTTGTGAAAGTGCTTAGAACATGGTAGATGCTTAATTTAGCCACTAATTACTATCATTATCATTATTAGTTGTTATTTAGAACCCACATTGGGAGTTGTTAAGAATATATACCTGGCTTAGATGTAGCATCTGCTATCTCAACTTTCTTAATGAAATGAGGTGATGAGATGCCAAGCATAAGATCCAGGAATGAAAGTGAGAACTTTCATGAGAGGGACAAATGAAATACGTTTAGAATTTAAAGGAAAATAAGGTCCAGCTCCATATGAGTGTGAAATGAGGAAAACTTTATGGAGGTATGGCCTTTAAGCTGAGTCTGAATAAGAGATTTAGGAGGTGAGGACTCCCTGCCAGGGGAATTGCAAGGTTACAAACTCAGAAACAGCTAATTTTTTTAAGGCAAGGGGGTAAGAGGCATTTGAAGAAGGAATTGAGGGATAGGTTTTATAGATTGTAAAAGACCTTAAATGTTACACTGAGGAATTTTAACTTGGTTCTATAAGAAACAAAGAGCTAGCAAAACATTGTAAATCTAGAAATGTAAAAGTTAGAAAGGACCTTTTAGAATATTATCTAAATGAGAATGGGAATGAGGATTATTTTTGGTGAGTGGATATGCTCTAAAACTATCTTGTAGAAATGCTGTACAACCATATACTTATTAAAATCATTTAACTGTACACTTAAGTGAGTGGATTTTATGGTATATAAATTATACTTGAGTAGAACTGAAGATACATAAAGAATTAAAGATCATATACTGATAGTCTAAGCCTCTCACTTCACAGTGTGAAATCTGAGGCCCATTTAAAGGTCAAATATTTAGGAACTAGTGGACATGGCATTGTCTTTTAGTTAGTTAGTATGCATGGCTAGTTCAGAGTATGATAAACCATGTAGATTCTTCATAGAAACAATTGCCAGGATAATTGGAGTGTCAGATGGGTATAGAATGGTATTCTGGGTAATACTTTAAAAAGTAATAGCACTGTGTAGTACTTGATGAAGCATTTTTGCTCTCAAAGGAGATTACAGTTTAGTTGAAGCATTCCTACAGGCAGATAATTTTTGGCGTAACTTCTAGAAAGCTAAAACCTTTAAAATATTCAACCACATAAATTACATTAGCCCATGTAATTAGCATAATTGCTTCCTCCTCTTTTTCATGGCTTTGATTTTTGTATAACCTAATTTTAGATCTGTCTTTCATTACAATGCACCTCAAATTCATTTAGGAAAGAGGCAGCATCAAAACAAATAAAGGTGAAGCTGGATAAAGAAGTTTTTTTTTAATTATCAAGGAAATGAGATTCCAAGAGGCCAGAATTTTGCTTCCCTTCTAGTTCTCAAAAGTCCAAATCTAGTTGATTTCATTTGATCCCCTATTTTGTAGGCATTAGAATACCTTTCCTCACCACCAAAACTTTCTCCTTTGACCTTACTTAATACTTGGGAAACCTCCAAATAAGTAATTACTCTTAGAAAACAATGGGATTTTTTTTAAGGGGTATGTCTTTTTAGATAGCATGTGTAGTTTCGTGGTATAATACTTAAGTGCCTTAGAAAGATTTTTAAAATACATTCTAAAGACATTTTCATTATTTGAGAAGCTGATATTGGACAGAGTACCTGTGTTCTGTCCCATGTTGTGTGACCTTAGATTGCTCTTTTTTCTTTTAATCTCTTTTGGCTTTACTTTCCTTGTGGGTAATATAATAATAGCTAACATTTCCAGATCTACCAATTGCCAGATAATATTCTCATTTCATTAAATAAATATTATTATATCCCCATTTTATCTTTACAGCTATACTGTTAATTGTCTTCATTTTAATAATCTTTTTTTTTTTCTTTTTGGTGGTGCTGGGGATTGAACCCAGGGCCTTGTGTATTGGAGGCAAGTACTCTACCAACTGAGTTATAGCCCCAGCCCTTAAGAATCTTGTTTTTTCTTTTTTTGTGCTGGGCATCCAACCCAGACCCATGCACTCTAGGCAAGTGCTGTGCCACTGAGCTACATCCCTAGCCCAACCTCATTTTAAAGGTTAAGTAAATCACCCAGAAAGCTTAAACAACTTTCCAAGAGCCATAAAAAAAGCCACACAGTCTATAACTCAAAAGTATGTGCTCTTAACTATTGTGTTATGCTAGTTCAAAACTGAGAAGATCATATTATACCAGCATTTCCTAAACTCTTTCTCGTGACCACTAGTCCCACAACATAATTTGTTTAAAAATAAAAAAGGGTTCTAAAGTAAAATATGTTGACCCCCCCACAAAATGTGGAGATTATTGGTTTTTACATATTGAAGGATCTGAGAAGCCCTGCAATACATAAACTTGCTTATGTTTATTTTACCTAGTGTTTCCTTACCCTGACTGGAAGTTTCTTTGTGTCATGTATACATGTTTGTGTGTATACCTATTAACATTCGGTGGAACTAGGGATCATAGAACATGCTTTGAAAAAATGCTGGGATCCATCTGGAAGGTTCATTCTAACTCTGGGCACTTAATGATAGATGTGGAGACTATGAGAATTCCTTTCCAAGTTTCAAATTTGCTTTATTTGGAGGGGGACTGAAAATAATATATTGGGAGCCATAAGTTCAAGGCTAGCCTGGGTTGTCTTTTTTTTAACACTTGTATATATTGACTCTCAAGACTTCATTTGTCTTCCAATTTTCCCTTTCTTCTCCCTCTCTGGGTTACATAGTTCTCACTTATTATTTTAAAGAAGAGACTTCCATTATAAATGTTTGCCATGAAATCAAGAGAAAACATTTTTAATATATGCATGGTGCAGGGCTAGTTTTTCTAGAAAATTTTCTCTTCTGTTGGAGGCAGTGCTACTCAGGGCAGGACTTGCTTTGGAAATGTGTATGGCTGATGAAATAATTATATTATTGGTACTCCTGAGGTATATGTCTCATCTTTTATTTATTTTTACAGTGTATCTGAGTTATTATCAATAATTGTGGCAACTAAGGATAAGAAATGAATTCAGAGACCTCTAAAGTACACCTGTTTACTCTCTTCCTCCCTTCCTGGAAGGGAAATGAAGAAATATGGTCCATAGCTTTTCCAACAGTAAAGAGCTTATAAATGTCAGAAAGCTCTATGTCCCTCTCAGGCATGCAATACTAACAAAGCAATTGGGTGGTCTGCCTGGGAATTAAAGTCTGTACAGTATGTAGTGGTGCTATACTACTTCAAAAACTGAGAAGATTATATTACATAATCTTCATGTTTTCTGTTTTTTTCTTCTCTCTCTCTCTCTCTCTCTCTCTCTCTCTCTCCTTTTTACTCCCCTTCCCTTTGTCCTTCTTCTTCCCTCTCTTCCCTTCTTCTCTTTTCCACTCTTATCTCTTCCTTCTCTTTCTCCCCCCACATCTGCCTTGCCTTCTGTGTATGCACATATGCATATACAATGGAGCATGGGTTTCTATTAGCTAAAAGCATACCAGGTAGAAGACCATTCTTACCACACTATCTCTAAACCAGAGGGGCCTTTCATGCCCGTGACTAGAAAGAGGGAAGAAACAGTAATTGAAGGTTGCCCAGACATTCCAGTCTGTTAATAGGCACAGGTTTCCTGCTATGTAGAACTCTATAGGAAGACCAGCCTGTATAATAGTTTTACCCTCCACTGAGGCTTCCTCAACAACTACTTTACAGGTGGTGCATAATACCGTGTATACGTGGACATTGTACACTTTTGGTAGTGTGTTAGACAGATTTTTGTCATGAGGATCAAAATACCCGACAAGAACAACTTAGAGAAGGAAGTTTATTTTGATTCACAGTTTCAGAAGTTTAATTATTCTTCATTTCATTTTTTTGGGCCTGAGGTGAGGTGAAAGAAAGCTGCTTATCTTAAGGTGGTATCAGGAAGCAGAGAGAGGGAAAGGAAGGGGACTCAGGGAAGATGAATCCCTCCAGGGCACACCCTTAGCAAAGCATCCCCTCCAGTAACACCCCACCTGCCTACAGTCACCACCCAGCCTGTCCACTCAAACCAGGATAGACTGATTATGCTATAGCTCTCATAATCTAATCATTTTAAACTGAATATTCCTGAATTAACAAAGGATATTTTTGGGGATACCTCACATCCAAACCATAACTGGTAGATAGTGCCTAGGGTCTTAGCAGGAACTCTTTAGTGGCCAGTTTTTCCCCTTGTTGAGAATTTCCTGCCATTCAGAGCTATACAAGATCTCTGCGACAGGCAGGAGAGAGGTAATAGATACTTTACTATTTTAAGTCTTACTTTATTCCCCTTGCCCAATTTTTCCCTGAAGTGTAATTTCTTTACCTAAGTTTAAGCCCCAGTGCAGCTGACAATGATTTCTTCAGTTAACCCAATCACAGTGTTGTCCCTTTGAAAGAATAAGCCTACTTTTTCTTCTAGCTTTCAATTGTCTGAAGTCATCGCATGATTATAGTCAAACTACTCCCATCAAATTTATATATAACTCCTACATTCAGTTTAGCACAATGCCTCTGTGTTAGTCAACTTTTCATTGCTGTGACAAGTACCTGAGGAAAACAAGTTAAAGGAGGAGAAATATATTTGGGGCCACAGTTTTAGAGATTTCATTTCATGGTTGGCTGGATTCATTGCTTTTGATCTGAGGTGAGGCAGAACATCTTGGCAGAGGAAAGCTTCTTAGCTCATGACAGCCAGGAATCAAGGAGGGCAGAGTCCATGGGGTCAAAGACAAGATACATTCTCCAAGAGCATGCCCCCAGTGGCCTACTTCTTCCAATAATGTTCTACCTGCCTACAGTTTCCACTACTTCCTGAAATAGTCCATTCAATATATTAATCCATCAAGTGGATTAATGTAATGGTGAGATAAGAGCCCTCATAATCCAATCAATTTCTAAAAGTGTCACCACAACATAGCTGCATAGGGGACCAAGTCTTCAACACATGAGACTTTGGGGAAAATTCCTGGTACATACTATGATAACCTCTCATAAGCTTCCCAATCAGGAAAAGAAATGCTTTGCATCCATGTTTTTCTTGTAGCCATCCTTTGCAGCTTTCTCAATAAGTATGTTGCCAATCTCCTGCCATTCTGTGTCTGAAGGTTAGTGTGGATTCTTTTTTCCCTATCTGGGTTTCTAGTCCTATAGTGTCTCCTAGGTTCTGAAAGCCTTTTCTTTATCTTAAACCACACACACACACACACACACACACACACACACACACACACACATTTGCTTAAATCTACTCTTTCTCTAATCTAGTCCCTCTTCCCTCCACTTGTAATTGGCTAATTTTTGCCGTATTCCTCTTCCTTTCTTCTAACTTAATCCACCCTTTAGCCCCCTTTAATATTATCTAAAGACTAAATTGCAGCTAATTCAGTTAAAGATCTAGCTGCCTTCTTTTACACAATTCATGAAAAGGGTAGCTTCTGTTCTTTAAAATAGAAGGAGAGCCAGGCCTGGTGGTGCATACCTGTAATCCTAGCTACTCAGGAGGCTGAGGAAAGAGGATCACAAGTTTGAGGCTAGGCTCAACAAATTAGCCAGACCCTGTCTCAAAAATGGCTGGGGACATAGGTCATTGATGGAGAGCCCCTGGGTTTGATCCCCAATTAAAAAACAAAGTGAGGACTCTCAGTGGGCAATAGTAGAACAGTGGGTTTTATATGGTAGGAAAAAACAAACAACAAAAGAAAACAAAACTGATTGTTTGGCTGGGCATGGTGGTGCATGCCTGTAATTGCAGCGGCTTTGGAGGCAGAGGCAGGAGGATCACAAGTTTAAAGTCAGCCTCAGCAACTTAGTGAGGCCCTAAGCAACTTAGTGAAACCCTGGCTCAAAATATAAAATAAAAAGGGCTGATGATATGGCTCACTGGTTAAGTGCCCCTGGGTTCAATCCCTGGTACAAAAACAAAACAAAACAAAACAAAAACACAACACAAAGAAAATATAACTGATTGGTTAACATCAGGTTACTCCATTTTCCTTTCTTGGGAGGCTTAAAGTAGAAGGGTCTTATTATGTTGACTCAGCAAACTGAAATCTCTTGTTTTCTAGGAAAAAAAAAAACTAGGTTGGAGATCTGTATGTAGTGTGATATTTAGCATAAGTGGCTCCATTTTTTTAAAAAATCCATTTATTTGCTTTTAGCTGTACACAATGCAATGCATTTATGCTTATGTGGTGCTGAGAATCGAACCCGGGCTGCACACGTGCCAGGCGAACGCTCTACCACTGAGCCACAACCCCAGTCCCAAAGTGGCTCCATTTGAGTTTGTGCAGGTTTGTTGTAACCTAGTATAGGAGCTTAGTCCAAAATAATGGCCTCTCGTAATTTTGGTTAACAATATATACTCCTCTAGCAAATTTGGCTCTGTTCTGGAAATAAATGCCTTCCAAGACTGTACAATAAAACAAAAAGAGTATTCCTTGGGATTGTAAAACAGTCTTAAGAATGACTTTGCAAAGCTGAGGATGTAGCTTAGTGTAGACAAGTAGAGCACTTGTCTAGCATACATGAGGCCCTGGATTCAATTCCCAGCACTGCTGAAGAAGAGGAATGACTTTGAAGGACAGAATTCTAGGGGCAAGTGATCAAAAGGTATGTTTTCTCTCAAGCTACGTAACTGCACTACATTATAATAAAAATTAAAATGAAATGTACAGCTCAATACTTGGTGCATAATAACATCTCTATTTTGTTGTTGTAGCTGTTGTTCTTATATGTTTAGCCATGAACCTTGGAGACTATCCATGGAAAATAAGAGGATACATATGTGATTCTCTAAATCTCTGATTCTCAATCTTGGCTGCATACTAGAATCACCTGAGGAACTTCTACAGATTCTCAAGATCAAGATCATTTACATCAGAATAGTCTAGGGGTGGGACCCAGGCATCAGTATCTTTCTTTTTATTTTTAATTAACACAAAATAATTTTACATATTTATGGGGTACAGAGTGATAATTTGCTGTATGTGTATACTATGTGATGATCAAAATTGAGTGATTAGCATTTCACCACCAAGTTTCCCAGTTGATTCCAATATTCAAGTAAGCATGAGAGCCATTGCTCTAAAGTTGTATTTTTTAATGATTCCAGATTCCATGGATTTCTTTGTGTTTTTAGTTTGTTTAACTGTACATTTTATTTAAATATGATGTTAATTAATTTGGATTAATTCAGTGGCTCTTAAAGATGGGTACACATTAGATTCACCTTCAATAAATTCCAGTGGGCCACCTCAGAACAATTAAATGGATCTTTGTGTATAAGACCACATGTGTCCCATTTTTTTTTTAAGCTCCCTTCGCATATGCCCAGGTAGGACCACTGGTTTACCTGAAAGGAAATTTGTATTTATGAGGCTAAGCCACAGCTTAGTTTATTTGAAATGGCTGAACTGTAATTAAAGAATTATCCTGTAATAATCACTGCTTCTGATTTACAAAGTAGAGTCAGATATATATGCATTTGTTGTTTGCAGTAGCCTCACATGACAGGCATAATTTCTCCCATTTTACTGATGAAGAAACGGTGACACCAAGAAGTGATCTAAGTTTCTTCATGTATCCCATTGGCAGAGCTGGAATTTACACCCAATGTCCCTATGGTAGTGTTGCCATGCACAAAAACTTGGGGAATAATTTAATTAATTAATTAATGTTTATATTTTCTTTCAGTCTTTCAGCCAGAATAAGTAATTACACAATTTGTGTAGAATCTTTTTTGATCCCACCTCTTTTTTTTTTTTACATTCATTCATTTTTCAGCTTTCATTGAGAGTCTGTCTCCCATAAGGCTTAGGATAGGATGAACATGGAAAAAACAGATTTCAAACTCAGCCCTGCTGTTAACTACTTGTATGACTTTAGATAATTCACCTTCTCTTTGGACCATTGTAGTACCATCTTTCTGATGAGCAGGAGTCATCAGTGTAGCCTGAGGAAAACCAGATCATGGGGTGTCTTAGAAGTCCAATTTAGAAAATTTTTCAAAGAGGAAGGATTAATAACTATGTCAAGTGCTGCCTTTAGGTCAAGTAAGATAAGGACTTACATTTAGCCCTTCCTTCCATTCTTTTAAATTTAACAGATGCTGTTTATTTTTCTTTTTCTTCAGGAATAAACACTATTTTAATGTCTTAATATTGAAATCAGTTCCACACATATCCACCAACTCTTACATTTCATTGTTTATATTGGGATATATTCATAATAGATTAATTTGATGAAGCATTCTCAGCAAATTTGGAACACTGTGCTTAATGTCTGAATTTAAGTCAGGTGCTCTAGTAAGTTATTTCTTATTCATCATTTTGTAGTATTTATAAAATGAATTAGCATAATATATCATTGAGGAATCATTTAAGAGGCAAATAGCCTTATAGCTTTAGATTTTTTGTTTCAATTATTTGACACTCAATAATGAGTGTCTTTGGAGATATCTTCATCTTCTGATTTTTTCACAGTAAATTAACAATTTGCTAGTTGTTTTGCAAAATGTAATAGTCACTTGTATATGGAGTGTAAGTGGTCCTGTTTTTATTCTGTAAATTTGATTGGCTAATGCCATGAAAGCACTGGTCTTGCAGATATTCATCCATATGTCTTGAGATTTTCTAATAGTATATCCAGAGCTTCAATGCCAATCTGGTCTCTATTTATGCTTTATAAAGTATGACCCAGCCAGTAGATGTCTAAGCAATGTTGATTATTCCATTGCCATTGCCAAATGCTTGGTGTTTAGGATCCCAAACAGGCTAGATATTAACATAGATTCCAGATCTCCTTTCTGATGCATTTCACAGCTGCCACACCATATCTTTTCTACTTTAAAATGGCAAAACACAACAAAAATGATTCTATACATCTTAGTTACAGAGTTATGATCATTTAAATTTATTGGGTTCAACTCTTTTTAATTGGTGACATTCAGATAAACATTCAACACCCTCTTTTGGGTAATTACACCCTTTTTAATGTTGCAATTAAATTTGAAACCAATTTCTTCAACAGTTGGTTTGAAAATTGCCACTGTTTTATTGATCTGTGGTGCCATTTTAGCCTTAGTTCCACCTTTCAAACAAAGCTGTAATGGTGACAAAGCAAATAACATAAGGCTTTGAAATCTGCATCAAGAGGTACATGTTCCCCACTATCTTGGCATTTGCTGTGTGGATTCCATCTTTGATCTTCTCTGGTGTAAATATTATTTCTGTTGAGTCAATTTCTACCCCTTTAGTTGCCCATCACACAAATCTTGAATCATTTCCCATGCAGATAAATGTTGAGGCCTTCAGGTCACTAATATTCAGGGCTGGTGTACTATAGGTACACTTCAGGTCTTCTGTACCAACAAGGGGAGTTCTAGGAGATAGCCTACAACTACAGACTCTGAGGATGTAGCTACTGCCTCCCACTATGACATTGTCAGCAGTTTTTGATCACAGAAAAATCGAGTGTAAAGTACAGAGAGTTCTCACATACACCTTCACCACCCCCTCCAGGTTCTCCTATTATTAACATCTTACGTTAGTGTGGTTTTGAACTTGTAATCTCCAGAACTGTGAAATAATAAATTTCTGTTATTTAAGCCACACGGTTTCTGGTACTTTTTTTTAATGGCAGCTATAGAGAACTAATATACCAATATTTTGTAAAAGATTTTTGCATCTATGTTCATGAGAAGTACTGGTCTGTGCTTTCTTGTAATATCTTTTCTGGTTTTAGAAACAGGATAATGTTGACTTTATAGAGTGAAAATGCTTTCTTTCTTCTGTTTTCTGAAAGAGTTTGTAAAGAATTACTATAATATCATACAAGAATGTTTGGTAGAATTCATTAGGAAACCCATCTGGACCTGATGCTTTCTGTTTTGAAATATTGTGGATTTGGTTTCTTTAGTAGATGTAGTCTACTCAGATTGTCTGTCTGTTTCTCTTCATATGAATCTTGTATCTTTCTGCCATCTAGGTTATTAAATTTGTGATCATAGAGGTGTTTATAATGTTCTTTTATTCTGTCACATATATGGGATCAGTAGGGTTTTCCCTCCTTTAATTCTGATGTTACTTTTGTCTTCACTGTTTTTCCTAGTTAACCTGGATAAACTCATCAATTTTTGATCATTCCAAAGAACCAGCTTTTGATTTTGTTGATTTTCTCTTTTGATTGCTTATTATCAGTCTCATTGATTTCAGATCTCATTTTTAATATTTTTCTGCTTCTTATTTTAGTTTACTAAGGTGGAAGCATATTCATTTTACTTTTTAAATTTAAATTAACCTTTTCTCATGTTTATGGGATACTGTGTTATATTTTAGTACATGTATACATTATTTAATGTTTAAATTGAGTTAAACATATCTACCTCTTCAAACATTTATCACTTTCTATGGTGAAATTATTGGTTTTAGATTCTTTTTTTTCTAATACATATTTTTAGCACTATAAATTTCCATGTAAGTACTGATTTTGCTACATCACACAAAGTTTAAGTTATATTTTTATTTACTTTGAAATAATTTTAAATTTCTTTTGAAATTCTTGGACCCATGTCTAAGTTAGAAGTGTGTTGTTTAATATTCAAATATTTTGTGTTTTTTTCTAGCTATCTTCTGTTACTTGTTTCTAGTTTAATGCCATTGTAATCTGAGAACATACCCAAAGCCCTGTGCATGCTAGGCAAGCACTCTACCACTCAGTTATAGGCTTTGCTCTGAACTTATGATTTTATACCTTTAAATTTGTGAAAGTATTTTTTTTATGTTTCAGGCTGTGGTTTGCCTTGTCCATGTGAACTTGAGAAGAAAGTGTGTTCATCTATCTTTGGCTGAAGTATTCTATAGATTTCATTTATAGCCACTTGGATTGATGGTGCTGGTTTAATACAACTCTGTCCTTACTGGGTTTCTCCCTACTGGATCTATGTATAGAGGGGTGTTGAAGTCTTCAATTATAATAAGGGATTCATCTGTCTCACCTTGTATTTATATCAATTTTGCCTCAAATATTTTGATGCTCTATTGTCAGACCACATATACATTAAGGATTTTATAATGTGTTCTTAGAAATTTGACCCCTCTCTTTTTGTCATGCCTTTTGTCTTAGTCCCTTTGGGCTGTAATAACAAAAATACCATGTAATGGATACTTTATAAACAATATAAATTCATTACTCAAGAGTCTGGAGACTAGGAAGTCCAAAATGAAGGTGCAGGTAGGTTTGGTGTCTGATAAGGGCCCACTTCCTGGTTCATAGACAATGGTCTTGCTGCATACTCATGTTGCAAAAGGGGCAAACAGGTTTTTAAGCCTTTTATAAGGATACTAATCCCATTCTTGAGGACAGAGACCTTGTGAGCTAATCACGTGTTCAAAATGGCACCTGCAAATACATGATGGTTAGGTGTCAACATATGCATTTTGGGCTACCAACTTTCAGATCATAACACCCTTACTCTGAATTCTGCTTTGTCTTATATGACTATAGCCACCCCAGCTTTCTTTTGATTACTGTGAGCATTCATTCTCTATCTTATTTTAGCTTATAAATGTCTTTATAGTGGGTTTCTTAAAGATAACATATAGTTTGGTCTTTTTCTTTTCCTGGTCTACTCTTAACAGTCTTTCTTTTTTCTTTTTTCTTTTTTTTTTTGTGCCAGGATTGACAGTCTCTCTTAATTGGTGTATTTAAACAATTGACAAAGTGAAGGTTGATATATTTGGATTAATATAAATATATTTTTAACTGATTTCTGTTTATTGTCCTTGTTTATTTTTTAAATTTTTTTTAGTTGTAGGTGGACACTATTCCTTCATTCTATTTATTTATGTTGATGTGGTACTGATGATTGAACTCAGTGCCTCACACATGCTAGGCAAGTGCTCTGCCACTGAGCCACAATCCTAGCTCCTGTTCTATGTTTGATTCTTCTTCTTTTTTTTTAGCCTTTTCTGGTTTTAATCAATTATTTTACACGATTCTCCTCTTTTCTCTGTCTCAGCATAACAATTATACTTCCTTTTTCACATTTTTCATTTTTGCCTTTGAGGTTGTAGTATACAATTTCCAAGTGATCCAAGTCCTCTTTTAAATAACAACATACCAACGTTACAGGGATTGCAAATACTTTATAACAGAATATTCCAAGTGCCTTCCTCCTGTCCCTTATAGCTTTTTGGAATTC
Organism: Tamias sibiricus; assembly: GCA_025594165.1. Classification (NCBI taxonomy): domain Eukaryota; kingdom Metazoa; phylum Chordata; class Mammalia; order Rodentia; family Sciuridae; genus Tamias; species Tamias sibiricus. The sequence continues at coordinate 56,269,200 of CM046667.1, read as the reverse complement.
ATTTCACATATCCATAAACTATATTCACTGAGTTCATTGTCACTATTATTATTTTGGACAAACTGTTAACTATTAATTTAATTAAGAGTAAGAAAAATAGGGGTTAGAGTTGTAGCTCAGTGGTAGGATGCTTGCCTTGCATGTGTGAGATACTGGGTTCGATCCTCAGCACCACATAAAATATAAAATAAATGAATAAAATAAAGGTATAAAAATATGTGAAATTCCCAGGTGAAATGTTAAAAAAAAGTATAAGAAAAGTAAAATATATTACTTTCATTTGTTCCTTTTCTAATATTCTTCCAAGTTTCTGACATATCATTTTTCTTCTCTCTGAAAGACTTTTTGTTTTGTTTTTTCTTACTCTTTCTTGACAGACACTTGTACTGGTGACAAATTCTTTCATTTTTTTTGTCTGAAAGAATCTTTATTTCTTCTTCATGTCGGAAGGATAATTTCAATGTATACAGATTTCTAAGTTGGTGACTTTCATTTTTCAACACTTTCTTTTTACTTGCATTATTTCTAAAGAAAATCCAATATAATTTATATATTCTTTCCTCTCTATGTATGATGTTTTTCCTCCCCCTAGTTTATTTAAAAAAATAATTTTGGGGCTAGAGTTGTGGCTTAGTGGTACAACGCTCACCTAGCATGTGTGAGGCACCAGGTTCGATCCTCAGCACTACATATAAATAAATAAAAATTGCTGGGTGTGGTGGAGCATGCCTGTAATCCCAGTGGCTTCAGAGGCTGAGGCAGGAAGATGGTGAGTTCAAAGCCAGCCTCAGCAAGTCAGCGAGGCCCTAAGCAACTCAGCGAGACCCTGTCTCTAAATAAAATATTAAAAAAAGGGCTGGGAATGTGGTTCAGTGGTGAAGTGACCCTGGTTCAATCCCCAGTATCAAATAAGTAAGTAAGTAAATAAATAAATAAAGGTATTGTGTCCATCTACAACTAAAAAATATTTAAAAAATAATAATTTTGGTGTTTAGCCTGCTTAGTGTTCTCTGATCTTTCTGGAGCTGTGATTTATTTCTATTATTAACTTTGTGGAAATTCTTAGTCATTATTGGTTCAAGTATTTTATCATTTCCTTTCTGTCTTCTCTTTGATATTCCTATCATGCATATGTTACATCTTTTGCAATTGTCTCATAGTTATTGGATACTAATTTTTCATTCTTTTTCCTCCTTTTTTAATTCAAAGTTGTTGTATATATAACAATAGCATGCATTACAATTCATAGTACATATATAGAGCACCTTTTTGCATAACACTGTATATTCATACTATTCATGTCTTCAATCATGCATTTAGGATACTGATATCCATTTCATTCTACCATCTTCTTTTTTTTTTTCTCCCTTCATACCCCCTTGCTTCCTCCCTTCCCCTCCCTCCTCATTGACCTTTCTAGTGTTCCTCTAATCCTCCTATGTTCCCCGACCCAACCCCACTGTGACTCAGCCTACTTATATCAGAAAAAAACATTCGGTATTTTGATTTTTGAGATTGGCTAACTTCACTTAGCATTATATTCTCCAACTTTATCCATTTACCTGTGAATGCCATTATTTTAATCTCTTTAATTGCTGAGTAATATTCCATTGTGTATATATACCACATTTTCTTTATCCACTCATCTACTGAGGGACATCTAGGTTGGTTCCACAACCTAGCTATTGTGAACTGTGCTGCTATAAACATTGATGTGGCTGTGTCCCTGTAGTATGCTGTTTTTAAGTCCTTTGGGAATAGCCCCAGGAGTGGGATGGCTGGGTCATCAGGTAGATCCATTCCCAGTTTTCCAAGGAATCTCCATACTGCTTTCCATAATGGCTGTACCATTTTGCAGTCCCACCAGCAATGTATGAATGTGCCTTTTCCCCCACATCCTCTCCAACATTTATTATTGTTTGTGTTCTTAATAAACTACTCTTTTTCCTCTTTACATTTCTGTTTTGAAAGTTTCTTTTGCCATTTCTTCAAGACTACTGATTGTTTCCTCAGCTATTTCCAGCCTAGTGATGATCCTGCCAAAGACATTCTATTAAAGTGGTTTTGATTTTTAGTACTACCTTTTGAATCTTCCTTTGCGTTTCCACCTCTCTGCCTATCCATTCTGTTATATTATCTACTTTTTCATGAGGGTGTTTAACATATTAATCATATACATTTTAAATTCTTGGTTTGACAATTTAACATCTCTGCCACATCTGAGTCCTGTTCTGATTGATGTGAATTCTGTTCCTTCAAACTATTCTTATTTCTTTTGTTGTTGTTGTTGTTTGATACCAGAGATTGATCTCAGAGGGGCTTAACCACTGAGCCACATCCCCAGCCCTTTTTAAAATATTTTATTTAGAGACCAGGTCTCACTGTGTTGCTTAGGACCTCGCTAAGTTGCTGAGGCTGGCTTTGGACTCAAGCCTCCTGAGCTGCTGGGATTACAGCTGTGTGCCACCATGCCCAGCTCTAATCTATTCTCATTTCTTTTAGTGTGTACATTTTCGAAAGACAGACATGATTTAGTGGTTAAAACTCATTTATGATTCCTATGAAAGTTACTGCTTCTGGGATTTTGCTCTGATAAGTTATAATTTATTTGTTTATACCTATCTATTCATCTAAATATGTGGTTGGTGGTTTATCCTATGGTCTTAATTCTGGTAAATCTAAGAAGGAGTTGATGGTTTTCAGTTTATTTACCTTTTTTATGTGTGGGCAAGAGTCATGACTTCTATGTTCTTTGCATTCCAGTCTAGAAATTGGAATTAGTAGTCCCCTTATCATTTCAGCTATCTCCAAGTAGTATTTTACCAAGTATACTCCACCAGAATTGTTAATCAGGGTCTCAAGTGGCTTCTCAGATTGAGTGGTCATCAGTTTTCTCTACCATGTCTTATGTCCTTGTCTTCTGGATTCTTCCCTCTGGCTTGGAGACATTTTTAAGTCTCAAGTGCTTATCAAAGGAATTTTTCCTTAAGTAATACCCTTCTTCAGTACAGACAGTCTCTAATTTACAGTGGCTTAATTTCAGATTTTCCATTTATAAAGTTGATGGAAAAGTGATATGAAATGCAGTTGAAATATTTTCTAATTTTTGAATTTTAATCCTAGATAGTAATACATAGTATGATACTCTTTCATGATGCTGGACACTGGTAGAAAGCTAAAGCTCCCAGTCACCCATGGAATCACAAGGATAAACAGTTGATACACTACAATGTACTGTGTTGCTAAGCTATGATATTCAATAAGTTACGTATACTAAGTACATTTTCAGCTTATGGTATTTTTAAACCTACAGTGGTTTTATTGGGACATTAATACATCATACATCTTCATGTATATAAGTTTGATTTTCTGAATTATTTTCTAAGTTTAAATTTCTAAGAATTGGGAATATTGAATCAAAAGAATTATACTTATATGGTTGTGTTAGTTAGATTTCTACTATTTTTACAAATACCTGAGATAATCAACTTAATAATGGAAAAGGTTAGTGTTGGCTCACAAGTTTCAGAGGTTTTAGTCCATGGTCTGTTGGCCCTGTTGCTTTGGTCCTGTGGCAGCACAGTATTTCATTGCAGCAGTCCATGACAGAGGAGGTCTGTTCACCTCATGGTGGCTGGAAACCAGAAAGAGGGGAAGAGACAAACATCCCAACATCCCCTTTAGGGTCATATATCCAATGGCTTAACTCCTCCCACTAGGCCCCACTTCTTAAAGGTCTTACCCCTCTAATAGTGCCACAGGCTAGGGACAAAATCCTCTACATGTGGGCTTTTGGAAGATATTTAATGTCCAAATTATAGCATTCTGTGCCTGGCCCTCAAAGGCTCATGCCCATCTCATAATGCAAAATGCATTAAGTCAATCTCCAAGAGTCCTCAAAGTTAAATGTCCCAACATTGCTCAAAGTCCAAGTCATCTCTGAGACTCAAGACAAACACAGCTGTGAGACCCTGTAGAAATCAAAAAAAGAAAGTTATACACTTCCAAGACAAAGTGGCATAGGATAAATATTTCTATTTCACAAGGGAAGAATAATGACTCAGAAAGGAAGATCAGAGAATAGGAATACAGAAATCAAGTAGGGAAAACACTAAATGATGTAATTCCATGTCTGGCATCTGAAGCGCATGGTAATGTGATGTGAGCTCCAGAGATGTTGGAAGCCCCACCTCCTCACCATTGCTGGTTGCAGCCCACATGGCAACTCTCTTGGGCTGGCTCTGCTTTCTGTCTGTAGCTTCCATCAGCAGATGTTCCTTTTTTCTGGCATCTCTAACTTTCTGAGGCCTCCATTATAGGCTCAGCTTCCCTCTCATAGCTTCACATTTCACCCCATCACATCACCAGTGGATGACTACTAGACTCTAATCCTGCTACACACAATCTGGCCTCACAGTCTTTCCTTTGAAATATCAATGGAAACCTCCATGATCCTAGTACTCTTGCATTTTGTATGCATACAAAACCATTATCATGTGGATAATAACAAAATCTGATGCCTGTGTGAGTTTTATCAGGGCTCATGTGATCATGGGCCTTTGGGGGACATTTTATATTCAAATTATAGCAGTGGTCTTGATAATATTTCCATATACACAGATACACACACACAGTATATGTGGTATATATATTATAACACAATAAAACATATTTATGATTTTTATATATATTTTATTATAATTTGTTATACATGCTTGCAGAGTGCAATTCATTTCATATTATATATAAAGAGTACATTTTTCAAGTCACTGGTTTTACATAAAGTATTTTCATACCATTTGTGTTTTTATACATGTACTTAGGGTATTGATGTCTAATTCGTTCTGTCATTATCCCTATCTCCTTTCCCCCTCCCCCCCCCCTTCCCCCCTTTATTCTATTTAAACTACTTCATTCCTCTCCTCCCACCTCCCTTGCCATCATAAGTCAGTATCATCATAGCAATGGAATCATTCGACCTTTGGTTTTTGGGATTGGCTAACTTCACTTAGCATTATTTTCTCCAACTCCATCCATTTACCTGTGAATGCCATGATTTTATTCTCTTTTAGTGCTGAGTAGTGTTCCATTGTGTATATATACCAAATTTTCCCTATCCATTCATCTACTGATGGACATCGGGGTTGTTTCCACAATCTAGCTATTGTGAATTATGCTGCTATAAACATTGATGTGGCTGTGTCTCTGTAGTAAGCTGTTTTTAAGTCCTTTGGGTATAGACCGAGGAGTCGTATAGCTGGGTCAAATGGTGGTTCCATTCCAAGTTTTCCAAGGAATCTCCATACTGCTTTCCAGATTGGCTGCACCAATTTGCAGTCCCACCAACAATGTATGAGTATGCCCTATTATTTTATGATATTTTTATTGAGACACATGAAGAGGATTAAGAAAAAGCCTCAGTAAATATATGGGTTTACTTTTCTTAAATGTCTCCAGGGAAAGGGGTGATAGATCATTTTTGTCATCCTTTTTAGCTATACACAATTTGCCTGCATAGTAATTTGTCACACTGACATACTTTGAGCTAATGATGCCTGAATGTGAATATGTGAAATGAAAACAAAACAAACAAAACAGCATTTGACTGAGGGTTTTGCGTTCAGTGTGATCTCACTCATTTCTTCTCTCCTCCCTTTGTAAATGAGAGTCATGATGCCTAAGGGCATGTTAGAATCCTGAGTTTTATGGGGGGGTGCAGATGCCAACATCATAAATAACCTTTGTAAATATCTAAGATTGTTTCCCATGTATTTTTTTAAAAGAAAGGGGACTTGTATGTTTGCTTCTGTTTTTATAATCTTCGGTGTATAGGACTGAGTTCATCACATGTTCCTCAATTCCTGGCACATAATCATCATTGGTCCATGCAAGGATATCTCTCATTTTTATTTACTTACTTAGCCTCTTTCCAACATTTTCTTCCCCATCATACACAAACATTCTAATGTACTTGATGTGATTGTTTATATTTGAATGTGTCCTTTAAAACAATGTTTGTAAAAATGAATTTTTAGTTCATGTAAATATTGATGTCTTCATTATATATTGTTTCTTACTTTTTTCCCCTAAGTTATACATATTTTCTGTTACCCATCCATGTTATATGTATCTATAACCCATTGTATTTTTTTGGGGGGGTACCAGGGATTGAACTCAGCGGTACTCTGCCACTAAGCCACATCCCTAGCCCTATTTTTGTATTTTATTTAGAGACATGGTCTCACTGAGTTGCTTAGTACCTCACAGTTGCTGAGGCTAGCTTTGAACTTGTGATTCTCCTGTCTCAGCCTCCCAAGCCTCTGGGATTACAGGCATGCGTCACCATGCCTGGCATAGCCCGTTGCTTCTTATTAGAACTATTATTGCATAATATTCTTCCACATCTAACCTGCCTGTTCTCAAAGTTTGAACATTTTCATCCTTCTACATTTCCTCTTATGGACCTATATGAATATTTTCTCAGGAATAGAATTGCTAAGTATTTTTATGTTAAGAAATGGCAGATTGCCTTCCTGAGTGGACCCACCTCAGCTCTAGTGGATGAGGTTTCTGTGTCCCTAAAACACTACCAACATGTAGCATTTTCTAGATTTCTAGTTTTTTCTAAGTTATAGAACTAAACTAATATCTCATTTTAATTTTCATTTCTTTTATTAAAATATTTTGGCATCTCTTCATGGTTGCATACATCTGGGATTTTTTTTCATGTAACTTGCCTACTCTTATGCTTTATATATTTTTCTATTAGTGCCTTCTTTTCTTCTTGAGTTGTGGGAGTCTATTCTATATTCTAAATAGTAGTTCCTTTTACATTTTAGACATTGCACATATTTTTCTCCCATACTGTTGTTAACCTTTAAAAAGTATTTCACTGCCCGTAGATCCAAGGTATTCTGAAGTGTTTTCATAGAAACTTTATAGTCTTACCTCTTATATATAGCGACATCTAGGGTCCACTTTTGTATATTGCGTTACATAGGGATATGATTCTGTCTTTCCTTATGTAATGATACTGCTTCCCCCAGCATATTTAGTACATAATCTTATATTTTGTCCATCAATTTACAGTGCTATATTTATGCTGTATTATCCTCCCATTTATATATGAGTTTTCCTTTCAGCTCTGTTTTCCCCCACTGGTCTCTTTTTCTGTTCTTGCAGTAGTACTATGAGGTTTTATTTGTTCCTACAGCTTTGAGTATATTTTGAATACCTAGTAGAACAAATCTGCCCCTGTCTAGTCTTCTTTTTTTAATTTTATATAGTTATTTGTGGGGCTTATTCTTCTATTTGGTTTTAGTATAAGTTTGCTGGAAAATCCATTTTGAAATTGACTGAGACTGGGTTGAATTAATAGGTTAGTTTGAGGGATGATTCCCATCTTTGTATTTGAAGTCGTCCCATATAACAACAAAGATGTCTTCATTTCTGCCTTAGTCCATTTTTTGTTGTTGTTGTTGTAGCTATAGCAAAATAATTGAGACTGGGTAATTTATAAAGAAAATGAATTTCTCAGAGTTCTGGATGCTAGGAAATCCAAAAACATGGTACTAATATCTGTGTATCATCTACCAAAGGCCTTCCTGCTTGGCCTGATTCGAGAGCATCACATAGTGATACTATTGTATCACGTAGTGATACAAGCTGGCCACAGAGAGCTTTCACTGATAACAAAAACTGCTCCCTTGATAGCTCATTAGTCCACCAATCTGTGAATAAATCCATTAATTAATCCATAAGAACAGAGTCCTCATTATCTAATCATTTCCCAAATGTTGCACCTCTTAAACCCCATTAGTACATGACTTTGGGGATTAACATTCCAACACATGAAATTTGGGGAACACATTTAAACCATAGCAATCTCTTTAGATTATCTTCTACATCTTTTATTAGAGAGTTATTAGAGCGTTAAAGATTTTTCTGTAAAGATCTTGTATATGCTTGGTTAAATTTCAAGTTTCTATATAGCTTTAGTCGCTAGTGTGAACAGTATTTTTCATTATATTTTCTAAGTGGTCATTGCTGGTATAGAAAAATGCTGTTGATTTTTGTGGGTTGATCTTCTATCTAATATTTTTACTGAACTCTGTTCATATTGTTTGATTTTTTGTTTTGAGATTTTTAGGTAGATGATTACCTTCCCTAAAAATGGTGCTAATTGTTTTTGCATCTGCATTTCATAAGTGAAATAGGCATAAAGTTTATTTTCTTATAATTGTCTTTATTTGATTTTAGAATCAAGATTACACTACCCTCATGAAATGGATTGAGTAAACTTCATTCTTTTTCTAGTGACTGGAATCAATTGGATAAGGTAGTAATTAACTGTTTCTTGAAAGTTTGGTAGAATTCACCTATAATACCATCTGGGGCTGAGTAGTTTCTTTTTATTTTTTGGTAGGGGAAATCTTTAACTATCATTGTCATTTTATTTTTGGGGTGCGATTATTATCTTTCCAATTTATTAGCCTGTTGTATATAATACTCATTTAAAACTTTGATATTATTTTCCTTTTTATCCTGCATTTTATTTATTTAAATCTTTTCTCATTTTTATAAAATATCTATTAACTTTTTCAAAGAGTCAAATTCTGATTCATTTCTCTCTCTGTGGAAAAGGATTTTCTGCTTATTAATTACTATCCATCTTCTTTTTTGTTATTTTGACATTTCCATTACATTGAATTCTTAGCTAGGTTTTTAGCCTTTCTCATTTTATGATATATAAAGGTATACACTAATATATAAAGCTATAAATGTATACAAAGCTACACAGTGCCTTCTTAGTTCTCTTTAACTGTTCCACAAATTTTAATTTGTAGTGTTCTTATTTTCATTAACTTTAAAATATTTATTTTATGGTTTATCTTAACACAAGTTTAATTTAGTAATGGGATATTTTTGTTTCAAACATGCTAATTTTGGCTATTATTTTGGTATTTCTAATATTATTGCATTGTGATTGGAGAACATAGAATTACATATTGAACCTTTGGAATTTATTGAGTCTTCCTTTACGATAATTATGGTCTTTTCTTAGGAACAGTTTGATATTTTTGAATGATTGTATATGTTCTATTTCTGGACTTCTACTCTCTATATGTAATACCTTGAATGTTTTTATTTATTAATAATGCAAAAGTGTTCCTTATTTCTACTTGATTTTTATGTTTGCTTGATCTATTAGTTCCTAAGAAGAGTGTTAGAATATCCAAGCATACTTGTTCCTTTTCTCTCTCTGATTCTACTAGTTGCTTGATATATTTTCAAACTATTGGAAAATACATACATGTGTATGATGGATATATCTTCTTGTGCAATTGTTCTTTGTCACATAAATTTTATTTTGTCATATATTGAGAAATCTACCTCAACATTATTTTGGTTCATATTTGTCTGGTATAACTTGTTTGTGTCTTCTTATATTAAAGTGTATCTCTCTAGCCTGAATATTGTTTAACCTTACTTTATCCCAGTCTGTAAGTCTGTCTTTTAATTGGTCAGTTTAATTCAGGTATATTTATTAGTTATTCTTATGTTGGGACTTTTTTTGGAATTTCATCTTATATTGTCAATTATAGTGCTTTCTTTTCATTTTTTTTCTCCTTTCCTGTTTTATGGTGTTATTGCTTAGTAACTTAAGATCTATCCTCAGGTTATGTACCCTTCTTGACTTTTTACACATTCAAACTGCACCTTTCCTCCAACAAGATAAATAATTCAGCAGGATCTCAGATTCTATTTATTTCCCATCTATATCTTCCCCATCATGTAAACATTGTCTATATTTTTGATATTATTTAGATTACATGTTTTCCTCTTACTTTTATAAATTTCCCTGGGATGATTTAGGAAAAATAAATACAGATCATACTAGGTCATCATCTTGGCAGGAAGTGGAAAGTCTCAAAGTATTTTTTGTAGCAAATTGACAGAATTTATCTTGTTCTGAATTTTCCCACTTTAATCACAGCTGGTGAGTTGATAATGGTATTTTTGTCCTCAAATAACAGGTAGAAAATGTGAAGTTATTGGATCGTTACGTGGGTAAGAAACCAGCTAATGGGATTCTGTATCTTACTGCAACCCACCTTATCTATGTGGAGGCTTCTGCTGCAGCCAGGAAAGAAACATGGGTATGTTTGAGAAGAAATATCAAAAGATCTTAAGAATTATGTATACATGAATGGTAGTTCCTTGAAATTTCAAGCATCATTTTTGAATTGTTTTGACAACTTTTCTTCAAAGAGGGTCTAAGAATCTTTTTGTAGTCTGAATTGTAGGATTTCTCTTCCCTCAAGTTATTTGGTATAGTCATTTTCAACTACATGAGAATGTTCCTGAGATTTAGTTCAGTTATTTTAGGTTTAGTAGTTTCTGCTCATTTTCTTAAGTTTTTTAGTTGAAATAATGGAAAGCCTTGCTGCATAAAAGTCAGGGTCCAAGAACCAGCAGCATCCATGTCATCTGGGGGCTTGTGGAAAATATAAAATCTCAACCCCTTAGAGAACCCTTGAGCATTGGATTCCTAAAAAAGATCTTAGATGATGCTAATGGTGAGGCCCCATGGCATATACTCTGGGATGCACTGAAGTAAACTATCTTTGTACTAAGACAGGATTTCATCTGCATGTGTGCATGAGAGTGTACACGTATGTTTCTTGTTTTTCCTTTGAATAATGTTTTCTAACTATTTTAGCACCCTTAACATTTTTCTGTCCTAAAGTAGCATCATAATTTAATCTTAATCATTATCTAGATTTATGCTTGTACCTCTTCATTTATAACTAATACAACATGTTTCATATATATGGCATCGTATTAAGATCCAGGACGTTAGAGCCACTCTGCTCAGGTTGAAATCCCAGCTTAATCATTTACTACCTTTATAACCTTGGGAAAGTTACTTAACTTTTTTGTGATTAACTTGTTCACATGCAAAATAGGAATAATAATGATACATTGATATTTCAAGGTATAAGAACTAAAAGGTAATGTTTCTGAGTGCTTAAAACAGTGTGTAGGATATGATAAGTACTGGCATATGAGTGTAAAATAAATTAAATTGGATATACATATGAAAAAATTATCTTAAACTTCTTTTTAAATATACTGTGGCTTTCTCCATATGAGGGTGTATCTTCCTCATTTGGCTGTAATGAAAGAAATGCCAAAAGTGGAATCTGGAGAGCTTATTCCAGCTGGATCTGAAACTAATTGGTGATGTGACCCTACATAAGTGATTCTCCCTCTCTGAGTTTGTTTCCATGTCTGTAAAATTAGGTGGTTAGATTATAAAATTAGTAAATACTCTTCCAGTTATAACACTTTGGGAAACAGCTCTTTAGTACTGTGCTATGAGCTTATCTCTTGTCCACCTACATTCATAGACATTTTAAATGTCTCCAAATTTGTTTCTGCTGAGCATGCATTTCAAACCCAGTGGGTAGGATCTAGAAGGGAGAACTTAAGTTACTTATTTCTGCATGTCAGAGGGGGCTTATTTACCCAGTCAGAATTCTTAATAAAGTTCTTACCAACCTTAGTCTGCCCAATTAGTCTCCCTCCCTGCCCCTCTCCTAATTTTACCACAGTTGTTTGCCTTGCCCCTGATCTTGGTGATCATTATTTTACCATCCAAATACATGTCTCCCACATTGACTACTAGGGCTTTGATTTTATCGAAATTTAATACAGTAAGTCCTATTACATTATTAGGAGTTTTTTAGGTACCCTCAAAACTGTCATGGGACAAATTGAGTTTGACAAAATAATTAAGATATAAAATTCCTCTTAGGAATATGTGAATGATCTCCATACCTGCCACATTCTTAGAGAGTAGATATGATTGGAAGGTTTCATGAATGAGATGACTTTTTCCAGTAAAATCGGGGTGAAGAGAAGAAAAGTCACTGTTGATTTGGAGGCCATTGTAGGCAGAGGAAAGAGGAAGTCCAGAGAATGGAAAGAACACATCTGGGATCTGTAGTTGCATGAAACTTCAGAGACATGTATGGGGAAAAATCAAGTGATACAAATGCAAAACCATTATCTGTGGCTTTTTGGATTTATAAAGAGAGGATTGCATTATTTAGACACTCTTTCTTTTACCAGTTCCCTCTCTATGCCTTTTTATTCCTGGCATTAGTGTGAACCAAAGCAATCATCTGACATTTTTTTGGGGGGGGTGGTGTACCATGGATTGAACTCAGGGGCACTTGGCCAATGAGCCACATCCCCAGCCCTATTCTGTATTTTTATTTAGAGACAGGGTCTCAATGAGTTTCTTAGTGCCTTGCTTTTACTTGAGGTTGGCTTTGAACTCAAGATCATTCTGCCTCAGGCTCCTGAGCTGCTGGGATTACAGGTGTGCACTACTGCACCAGGCTTCATCCAACATTTTTGCTTTGGTGTCACTAGAGTCTAAAACGTGGGAGAACATTTTTTCCTAATGTTTCTATTATGTCCTAATTCTAGATCTAGTGTTTTCAGGACGACTAGAGTTAGACTTCCATGGTTCAAATCCAATTTGCACTACTTCTTGGCTGTGTGAACTCTCATGAGGATTCACTTCTTAGAGCCTTGATCTCTTTATTCCTAAAATAGGGTGGTTATATCCCAAAAGGCTCTTATAGGGATTAAGTATCTAATAGTCATGGGAAACTTAGTGAGTAGTAAAGCACAATACTGATTATTAACCAGTATTTTAATTAGTAATTTGTTAGGACAAAAGGAAGTTCTGTTTTCTTCTAATAATTATTCTGTGAATTTTAAATTCTATTATAACATGGACAAGTTATCTCTGCTGAGCTTATCCATTAAACCTGTTTATCTTTTATCTGTAAGAATAGAGAATTTGTCTAACACTGCTATTTGCTTCTCATTGTTTTGCCATTGTGTTTTATTTCTATTTGAGATTCTCCCATTGTGTCTTGCAAATGATGTAGTAGGTTGTTCATCTGACTACATGTCTAGCCATCCTGTTATATCACTACTGAGAGTCAGGAACACTGATAGTGATAGAGCTAACACATATTTATATGTTGATCCTCCTTTTCTGTTTTTCAGATTGCACTCCATCACATTGCCACTGTGGAGAAGTTGCCCATCACTAGCATGGGCTGTCCTCTGATCCTCCGCTGTAAGAATTTCCGGGTGGCCCACTTTGTTTTAGACTCTGACCTTGTGTGTGAGGAGGTTTATATTTCACTGCTCAAGCTTTCTCAGCCAGGTAGTTATGATAGCATTTTTATTTAAAATGATATTTTTTCCAGAGCATCATGATAGAAAGATCATGGACTATGTAGTTAGTCAGAGCTTGGATCCAGGCTCTATTACTTACCAGATCTATGGTATTTAGACAAGTTATATAAACTTTGAACTCAGCTTACTACCTGTAAAAGTATGGAGAGTAAAACTCCTAAGGTGTTTGTTTTGAGGCTTAGATACATTCATGCATTTTACTGTGCACTTAGTATATAGTAGATGTTTTATAGATATTGCCTTATTTCCATTTGTCCTTTGGGCTTCATGTTTGGCCCACTATTCCTACTCTTACCTTCAATTCCAACTGGAATATTAGAGCTTTTAATCACAGTTCTTAATAATGTAGTTGTCCTTACTTCTTCCAGCTTCACTTTTATTCCCAGCCCTCACTCCTAGGCAGTTAATCTATCGGCCTCCTCTGGTTTTAGTCTTTGGATTCCCATGCTCTTAAGTTTTTCCTCCCATTTTCTTCTCCCATTTTCCTCAGAATAATTCCTCAGTATTTTCTGATATTTTATTGATAGAAGAACTGCCAGCCAACCCAGTAGTTAATAAAGTTCTGATAGGCTCTGATACTTCTGGAAAAGATGTTGTCACCTGAATTGCTCAAATGAATATTGACTATATGTCCTATCTTGTGAAGGGAGGAAGCAAAACTGACAGGGAGAAGTGTCCCTTATCAGCCAGAAGCTGGTGTTGGCCTGACAAGTAGAATGCAGTGTAATTGTTAATGTTGTGTGGCATGGTCAAACAAGCCATAAAATTACAACATGGAAACTCAGTTAAAATTTTTGGTAAGGATTACCTTCCTAATATATGAAAACCCAAAGTCTCATTCAATCTATCATTCAGTGTTCTTTTTTACAGAAAGCAAAACAAAGTTCTTACTTTGTGTTGATGACAAAAAAATAAAACATTTTAAAAGAAGAACCCAAAGCAATATGTCAGTTCTTATTCCTTGCATAAAGACAAACATATATGCAAAATCCTGTTCTTTCCTGGGAATGACAAACATTCCTTTTGGGAGAAGGAAATATTTATTCACCTTGTTTGGTGATCTTTCAGTTTTACTCACAGCAACATTGTTTCCATGGCTTTCTTCTCCAGTATTACCTGAAGATCTTTATGCTTTCTCTTATAATCCCAAATCATCAAAAGAGATGAGGGAAAATGAATGGAAACTGATTGACCCAATATCAGACTTTGAGCGAATGGGAATACCCAACCGGTATTGGACCATAACAGATGCCAACAGAAATTATGAGGTAATTTTTGATTTTTGCTTTCCTTTAGGCACATTTAGTTAAAATGGCAGAATATCAGCAAATGAAGTTTTGAAAAAGAAGGGAATCCCTCATAATCTCTTCTTTTCATTTAACATTAAATTAGCATTTATTAGATACCTTCTGTGCTCAAGGCAACAAGTCAGAGATCTCCTGGTGTAAAGCACAGGGATGCTGTGGGAATGTAGATGAGGGAAAAGAAAATCAGACTCGGAAGCCAGAAATGGCTTGATGTTTTAGGGTATTTCCTTGTGAAGGAACTTTATCCTAATTTATATAAGGGGAGAAAGAGGGAGGTTGAAAAGGAAAACCACAACATGAAGGGCTTCATGGTGAAATGAAGAATTTTGAACATTATCATGAAGAAAGTTGGGAGCCATGATGGGCTGGGGCTGCAGCTCAGTGGTAGAGTGCCTGCCTCGCACGTGTGAGGCACTGGGTATGATCCTCAGCACCACCTAAAAATAAATAAATAAAGATATTTTAAAAATTGGGAGCCATGAAATATTTTAATATAGAAAGGAGCATGAGTATATTTGTATTTTAGAAAGATGATATTGTTATTAGTGTGGAAAATTGGCCTGCTGGAGCTAAGAATGCAAAAAGGTAATATATGAAGTGGTAAGAACATGAAATAAGGCAATTAGACAAATGGAGAGGAATTTAAAAGATAAATATTTAAGTTGTAGAATTGAAAGAATCTGGTAAGAGCATAAATGTGGTTGAAAAAAAAGAAAGGGGGTTTAGTATGCATCCAAGAGTCCTGATTTTTGGCTTTAATAACCAAGTAGATAGTGATTATATTAGAAAAAATGAGGACAACAAGAAGAATGACACATCTTCAGATTTTTACTTGGGTTCAAGGTTGATTCAAAAGATATCAAGTATTTGTTATCAAGCATTTGCATCTATATCTGAAGAAAGAGCTCTGGGATGAATATAGAGGTCTAGAATTATACTTGGGATCCCAATGACCATTCCTCAGATTCTGTGATTTATTAGAAGGACTCAGAGGAATGAACATATATTTGAACTTTATGATTTATTACAGTGACAGAATACAAAGTAAAATCAGTAAAGGAAAAAGGAACATTAGGTGAAGTATGGAGAAAATGGTATAAGCATTCAATGTCCTTTCTCAGTGGAGTCACATAAGATACTTAATTAACTCCAACAATAAATTGTAACACATGTGTACCAGGGAAGCTCATTAGAGATTAAGTGCCCAAGGTTTCTATTGGTGGGCTGCTTGCATCTGACTCGTGTATACCAAAATTTCAGATGCTCAGTAGGAAAGTGTTTTAATTAGCTTTTTTGCTGCTGTGACTAAAGGATCTGACCAGAACAATTGTAGAGGAGGAAAAGTTTATTTGAAGGCTCACAGTTTCAAAGGTCTTAGTACATAGAAAGCCGGCTCCATTCCTGGGGGTTCAAGGTGAGGCTGAACATCATGGCAGTAGAGTGTGGTGGAGGGAAACAGCTCACACCATGATCAGGAAACAGAGAGAGAGAGAGAGAGAGAGAGAGAGAGAGAGAGAGAGAGAGAGAGAGAGAGAGTCTCCACACTCCAGATACAAAATATATACCCCATGACCACACCCCAATTCCCACCTCATCCAGCCACACCCTACCACTTCAGTTACCACTCAATCCCATCAGAGAATAAATTCACTGATTGGATTAAAACTCTTACAACTCAAACATTTCTCCTCTGAACCTTCTTACATTGTCTTATATGTGAGCTTTTGGGGGATACCTCACATCCAAACCATAACAGAAAACATGTTTTCAGCATAAATCACATTGTTCATACAAACAGTTTAGGCACAATGATCTTCTTATGGTCAACCTTCCAAAATCCAGGTTTCCAGGCACCAACCTAAAGCTAACATTACAAGGAGGACTTTCTATGGATAGCAGTCAGGTCTTCTATGAGTCATTGGTATGTAAGTGATATCCCTGTAAGCTGCCTGGTACCGAAAACCGGGAGGAAAACTCGGAGGCAGAGTTAAGCTTTTACTACTTTTACTTCTACTTTCTTAGAGCTTAGAGAGGGAAAGAAAGATTTTTAGAGAGAAAGATTAAAGCGAGCTTTTCTTCTTGTAGAGCTTCTTTCTTCTCTCTTCTTTCTTCCCTCTTCTTTCTTCTGTCTTCTGTCTTCCTTGGGAGCCTCGGCCTAACTCTGACCAGTCATTACTTCTTCTATCTGGTTTCTCTTCTGTCTTCTATCTGGTTTCTCTTCTGTAACCGCTCTGCCTACGTTCTGGCCGCTCTGATTCTTCTGACCGACCGAGTGACTGCCTGGCTGACTGAATTCTCCGTTCTCCTAACTCGGACCGCTTTCACCCGGTTATATACCTTCAGGTTTGCGGGTGCCTACAGGTGCGTCACATACATATCAGGTGGAACTTATGGCTTCCAGCTAGCTACAACAGCCCTTCCTAATTAGGGCTCCTTCATATTCCTTCCCTTTAGTTTAAAAAGGTGCTTTAATTCTATTTTCTCTATTTTCTCTATTTTATTTTCTTGTCCCTACCTAGCTTTTCACCTTTTGTTTTTAAAAGGGTGGATATTTGAGCCCTTTTTTGAGAAGATGCTGCGGCTTTAAGGAAGCCTACTGCTGAGGAGCAGCTAACGCACTTAGTTAAGCACAATTGTATAAGCGGCTTTGACTTTTTTTTTTTTTTTTTTTTTCCTCTTCTTTATTTTTCTTTATGGCGTTCTTGCCAAAGCTCAATGGCTTTTTTTCTGCATGGTTTTTACCATGCTATTTTACTACTCTTTTTGCTGGTCTCAACTGAGTCTGAGGCTATGCTTTTTCGTTGCTCTCCTTATTTCTTAGCTTTTCTTCTCTGCCTGCCGAGCCCCGGACGGACCAC
This sequence comes from Tamias sibiricus, assembly GCA_025594165.1. NCBI lineage: Eukaryota > Metazoa > Chordata > Mammalia > Rodentia > Sciuridae > Tamias > Tamias sibiricus. Next base: position 56,251,748 of record CM046667.1, on the reverse strand, counting down.
CATTTGTAAGCTGCCTGGTACCGAAAACCGGGAGGAAAACTCGGAGGCAGAGTTAAGCTTTTACTACTTTTACTTCTACTTTCTTAGAGCTTAGAGAGGGAAAGAAAGATTTTTAGAGAGAAAGATTAAAGCGAGCTTTTCTTCTTGTAGAGCTTCTTTCTTCTCTCTTCTTTCTTCCCTCTTCTTTCTTCTGTCTTCTGTCTTCCTTGGGAGCCTCGGCCTAACTCTGACCAGTCATTACTTCTTCTATCTGGTTTCTCTTCTGTCTTCTATCTGGTTTCTCTTCTGTAACCGCTCTGCCTACGTTCTGGCCGCTCTGATTCTTCTGACCGACCGAGTGACTGCCCGGCTGACTGAATTCTCCGTTCTCCTAACTCGGACCGCTTTCACCCGGTTATATACCTTCAGGTTTGCGGGTGCCTACAGGTGCGTCACATGCATATCAGGTGGAACTTATGGCTTCCAGCTAGCTACAACAGCCCTTCCTAATTAGGGCTCCTTCATATCCCTAAATTGTTGGATCTTTAAATTATTTCCAACTTTTTTATTCTTTGTTTTCCTGTGGTGTTGGGCCTTGGGCATGGGAGGCAAGTGCCCTACCAGCTAAGCTATATCGCCAGTCCTCCAACTTTTTTATTATCACAATAAAGTACTAATTGCAATGGTTTTCTGATAACACAACTCAGAAGTATTCAAAAGGTATGAGAACTGATGAGCTGTCATTTAGCAGACTCATTTATGAAGTGGCTTATTTGGGCCATGCTTTACAAGAATGAGTACAGATGAGTGAATTCTGTGCAGTTCAAATATGTTTGTAAATATCCTGAATAAGTCTGAAATAACCATGTTGGCCCTTTGGATGTGTATGGGCTTCTGAGACAAAAGGGCAGCTTTGTAAATAGAAAGTGTGACTGGCTTCTGAAAAGTCTGACAGGTAAAAGGGATGGGTAGAGAACAACTTCTTTTTCAAATATTCTGTGTTTGGGGTCATTGACATAATTCATGAGTTAAGTAGAGCATTCTTGATCTGATATACCTTAAATTTCTTTTGTCCTTTTTAATTTTTTTAATTTGTTGATCTGTAATTAAATGTTTGGGAGTGTTCTTTACTTAGGGGAGTGATTAGAGTTAATTTTACATTAAGTCTGTGCTGTTATAATATTTTGTTGCTGTCTGATTAGAAAAATATTTTTAAGCACTAAAGGCTAATAAATTTTATAAAACTTGTTAATCTTTTTATAGAGTAAGTCACAACTAAACTGTCAACACCTCCACCCCACACTAGTGTATTAAAGGCCCTTTAGATGTGCATACCAGGAAATCAGTATGCAGTTTATGAAAGAGTAAATAATATTTACTCCTCCTCTACCTGTCTGTCTCACATTTGAGTTTATTTGTTTTAATTTAATTTATTATCTATATTATTTATTCTGATAGGCAAATATAGGAATTTCAGAGTAGGGTTGTGTGACTATACTTTTGGTAATTCTAAAGGTAGATTTTGTTCTTATATGTGTCTATACCTTCCTTTTTGGAAAATAATAGCATACTTGGAAAAACTTTTATATATAGGATATTTTTGTTCCTATTTCTAAGGAATGGATGAATCTGGATGGTAAATCTCAGCCAGCTAATGCTTCAGTGAATGCTAATTACAACCTGTTAATAGCAAGTGAAAATTCTAAAATATATATGTGTAGGTGTGTGTGTGTGTGTGTGTGTGTGTGTGTGTGTGTGTGTGTGTGTGTATGTGTTTGTATTGAGTTTATTTTCTTTTAGATATGCAGTACCTACCCTCCTGAAATAGTGGTTCCTAAATCTGTTACCTTGGGAACGGTGGTTGGAAGTTCAAAGTTCAGAAGTAAAGAACGTGTCCCTGTGCTCTCCTACCTCTACAAAGAGAACAATGTGAGTTAAGCAAACATCTGTAATGGGAACTAAACTTTAATATAGAAGACTTGGGTTTCAGTCCCACCCTGCCACTTAGTTGCTGTGTATCCTCACACACATCTTCTTTGAACTTTAGTACTTCTGAGAGTTTTGAAGGTACCATATTTGGGGGGGGATATGTATGCACTTTGTAAATTGTAAAATGTCATGCATATGTTGAGTTAAGTAGAGCATTCTTGATCTGATATATATATCTGGTATTTTGTTGTTCTTTTGTTTCTTTTCTGTGGGTTTCAGCTTAGTGGGATGTTGCAGAAAAAAAAAGGCAACTAGTTATATGAGATATATTTGGGAACTGTGGCTTCTCACTAGAATACAGATATCCTTGATCCTTTATTATTCTTTTTCATATAATTTAAGGTTGTAAGAAGAAAACACTTGACTCCTCTGTGTTTGAGTCACCTCAAGTAGGAAGTGGTAGTAATTCTTACCTTTTATGGTCACTTTGAGATCTAGAGTTAGATGAATAGTCAAGTCCTCAAATGGGCAACTATTGAATGCAAATAAGTACAGTAATGCAATTGGGTGTCTTTGTATGGAACTACCAAAATGCACAGATTCCTTCAAAACCACACCAATGTATAAGGAAGTTAATTAATTAATCATTACCAGACATGCCTATTAAATAGCTATGTTGATTTTTTTTTGGTTGTTGTCAGAATGGCTTGAAATATCCCAGCCTTCTGATTTTGGCGTTAACTCCTAAAAATAGTGAACCCTGTTCTCTAAATCTCTAGATCTTTGTTGTATCTCGAATTCTCTTGCTTCAAGCTTCTAGTTTATATGGATTATTTTACTGGAACTGTAAAAAATGTGGCAGTTTGAGAAAAATAACCAATCCATTATGTACCAAGAATAGAATTTTATTAAAGAAACACTCAAGATGTGATTTTTTTGGTAGTCCTATTTACCAAGACTGGGTTGAGAATTAGCCACATGCCAAGAGGAGGCAGGAGGCTCAATATCAGTGGAATGGCTAGGCTTTAGAGCCACATCTCTTTGCTGTGGACACTAACCCAAGTTGGATTATTCTGTCCCTCTACTCCCTAAACCTAGAGTCAAGGAAAATTTTGATCGTCTGTAGATGTGATGACTCAACTAACACATTTTTTCCTTATAGGCTGCCATTTGCCGTTGTAGCCAGCCTCTGTCTGGATTTTATACTCGCTGTGTAGATGATGAGCTCTTGCTAGAGGCCATTAGCCAAACAAACCCTGGGAGCCAGTTTATGTACGTGGTAGACACAAGACCAAAGGTATCTGTCAATGCCTTCTTTGATATTTCTGCTACTTGCAATCCCCTCCCCATATGTTGACACTTGCACTGTTATTGGGACAGTTAAATTTGTATGTGTGGGTTTGTTGTGTCATATATCATAGAAAATCACTTGCAAAAGACATTGATGCTCCATTTGTAAGCCTGTCACTGTCAAATGAGGTTATGAGAAGGTACTTAGAACAACTTAGCATTGTCACCTCAATTTGACATTCTGAGTTGAAGACTCATTGACATCTCCTCATCATTTTCTCTAAATATATTTAACCAGAATTTTCAATAGTCCCCATCTATGGTCTAAATTTACTATCAGAGAAAGAACTTCAACTTAAACACTAGAAACTTAGTAATATCAACATATCTTTCTCTAAATAATGTATTAAATTACATTACATTGTAGACACAAGACCAAAGTTATCTGTCAATGAGTTCTTTGATGTTCCTGCTGCTTACAATCCTCTCCCCATATGCTGACACTTACATTGTTATTGGGAAATGATAGTATTTAATAATAATATTAATAATACTTTGGTGTCCCCCAGAGAAGCAGGATTCACAGACTGCTGTAGGAGTAACAAATATATTTAGCTTATGTGGCAGTAATTTTTTTAGCACACAGCAGTATTAGCTGAATGTTTTTTTTTTCCTAAATCAATGAAGTACAGTTTAAATCTTGGTCCCAGAGAGTAAGAAAATACCAGAGACATAGATTCACCATGAATTTTGGCAATGGACATGGACCTAGCATAATACTTTGATCTTCCTGACAGTCCAGTGCTGTGGACTTACTGCATTGTGTTTTCTCAGGTTTTGTCCCTTTCTAATGTGAATGTCACTCAACAGGGGGTCCTCATAACAACCTAAGTATCAGCCTAAACTCCTCTCTGCATTAATTCCCTGACTTTCAACAGTTTTTTCTAGTTTTATAAAAGTTTGTACAAAAATTCATTGTGCCCCATAAAGCAAGTAAAGGAAAGATTCCCTTTTCTTAAAAGTTGGACTTTTCACAAAAAGCCCCCCAAAGAAATAATTTTGCTTAGAATTGTAGGTGTGGAATGTACATGATTAGGAGATTTAATTGCAAACTAGTGATTGCAAAATCAGTGATTTAGAGCTAAGCCTAAGCCAAGTGGTTGTGGCTTCAGAGTTGAGCAACTGGATATGCATGAAACCAGATAGTGACTTTAGACAGCTGTCTGCCCCGTTTTTGTGATCTCACACTGGCTGTTCTCCAGAGCTACCTAGGCTACTGGGCCCAAGAAAGAAAATAATTTCTCTCTCTGCTCAGGAAACACCCTTCAGTTTATCAAAAGCTTACTGTCTTCTTTCAGTCATAAATGCATCTGACATTATGATATTAGAAAGATCTAAATCAAGTATGTATCTTTTATCAAGATGAAATAATCTTACAATGGTAGGGAGGAACAAGAAACACACCAAGCTTTTGAAAAATGGAAGGGTTTGTTAAAATTTAGCGCCAGAAAGTCACATTTAGCAAGTCCCATTTTCATCTCAAATTCAAGAAAATTAAGATATGTGCTGAGAATTGAACCCAGGGCATGCATTGTGCATGCTAGTCAGGTGCTTTACCACCAAGCTTCATCCCCAGAAAATTCAAGCAAATTATAACAGATCTAGAGATATCTAGCAATCTCTCTCTTCTAGATGTCTAAATATATAATTTCAGTAGAAACAGTATTGTAGTAAAAAAATTGTTCTTAGGAAACAGACAAACCTGGGGTCAAATATTGCCTTTTGGCACTTATCCATATGATCCTAGGAAAATTGTTTTACCTGTTTGAACCTGGTTTCTTATGGTAATGATAATAGTACCTACCATGAGAGGCTATACTGAGAATCAAATGAGATAATGCACCTAAAGATCTAACACAGCATCTTGCACATACCAGGAGCTCAGAGCCCGCCTTAGCAAATTAGTGAGGCCCTGAGCAACTTAGACAGACCCTGTCTAAAAATTTAAAAAAGTAAAAAGGACTGGAGATGTGGCTCAGTGGTTAAGTTTCCCTGGGTTCAATCCCTAGTACCAAAAAAAAATTATATAAATATATATATATATAATGTGTGTGTATAAATGAATATATATATCTGTGTGTACACATGTGTGTATATATATATGTGTGTGTATGTACATATATATATGACATCTCTTTATCTGATAATCAATATATTAATACCTAGCTCTTCTTTAGATCTACCAGGTATATTTCCAAAGAGTGTAGACTGGTACAGTGTTCTGTTTTAAAGTCTTTAAAATGGTTACTTTGTAACTGTTTAGATAAACAACTTTATTTTAGGTTATAACAACATAGTTGTCACCCTAAGTATATGTGACTAGATATAAGTATACATCTGAGAACTATATCTATTAAGTCTTGTCTGCTTTTTTTGAATTTTTAAAAAATTTAGCCGGCACGGTGGCACACGCCTGTAATCCCAGCACTTTGGGAGGCTGAGGCAGGAGGATCGTGAGTTCAAAGCCAGCCTCAGCAATGGCGAGGCACTTAGCAACTCAGTGAGACCCTGTCTCTAATATTAGGTATCCTACCCACAACTGGGTAGGAACTGCTGTAATAATTGTTTTGTTAGTTGAAGAATCACTTATAACTAACTTCATTGCAACTAGGCAGCTATTGTTTGTGCTTCCACAGGTATTCCTTTGACGTCTGTCATTTAATGAAAGCTCAGTGACACTGTCAGTGTGATAAAAGATCAAAATTACTGTCGCATTTTTGCCTTTTGCACATTTTTCATTTATATGTGCTAATGTGTGTACTTTTTGCTGTGAGATTTTTGCATTTCATCCATGAATACAAAAACCACACCTTGCCCATGTACATGTTCCCCCTGCCTTATGAAATGCTCAATACTGCGGGAGATAAGAAAATTGGCAAACAACAGAAAATCAGTTAAGATGGTCATCCGCATAGAAGGTATCTTGGCTGAATTCAAGTGACTGCATGAATATTTTTTCTGTAAATCTGATTTACTGCCAAACATTCTTCACTTGACCTAGAGATTCTGATTGCTATAAGCTGAACATAGTACTAAACATCTGTTAGGTATCTCTATTTCTGTTTTATCAGTAAGTAAAAGCCATTTATCTTATACAGCCACATTATGGATATATTTTCTAGAATAGCTATGAAAAATTGATTGGCCCAGAGGTTCTTAGACTTATTTCTATAGGTTCTCACTTGTAAAGTTGTGAACTTTTACATTTTTCTAATTTTAAAGTACTTTCAACTGAGAATATACTTGTTTGTAATAGGTAGCTCAAAATTATTATTTTAGTTATTCAGAAAAAAAGTCCTTCTAACTGCCAAATCCTTCATCTTTTAAGCATTATTTTAATAATAAAAGAAAAACATCAATTTCCCTCTTTCTGTATGTGAGTCTGTTACCTAAGTACTTGATCTAAAAACCAGTGAAATTTGCTCCATACCAGAATGTGTAAGATTTAAAACTGTTTTGAATAAGGTATTGAGATTGATGAACCCCATTCTTTCATCATTTAGCATTATCTGGTATATTATGCCCTCTGCTATTACAGCTGAATGCCATGGCCAACCGAGCAGCTGGTAAGGGGTATGAAAATGAAGACAACTATGCCAACATTCGCTTCAGGTTTATGGGCATTGAGAACATTCATGTGATGCGGAGCAGCCTGCAAAAACTCTTGGAAGGTACAGGGATTTCACCTTGGCTAGGCCAGAGGCCATAAATTTGCACTATTATATTAGAAAAAACATTCTTGATTTGGGATGGATCATAAAAGCCAGTAGGTGAGCAGAGTAAATAAGTGATGAGATGTTTAACTAGAGTATGGACATAACTTACAAGAGTACTAAATTATAGCAGTGTTGGTCTGGCAAGGGGAGTGAGATATTTCAAAACTCATTTCTCAGTAGAATTACAGAGGCTGGTATTCAGGGTTGGGTGGATCAACATAAGCATGAATGAATTTGGAATTCATTTCATTGTCCTTAAGGTAAAAAAAAAATAATCTCATATGATCAATAAGGAATCATTCTTATATCATTATTGCTGGAGAAGAAGTTGAATTTAGATCTCCAAGGGGGAAAAAAAAAGCTGATATCGGACAATTTTAGCCATTTGTCATCACTGCAAAATAATTGGTATCAAAGGGGGATTGAGGTGGGTTCTTTGTAGGATTCTTGAGTTTAGAACATTTCTCCTTAAACCACTATCCAGAATACCATGATGTGATATGCCAACTCAGGAAAAGATCATGAAACCCTACCTTCTTTACTGAACTACCTGTTCTTCCTTTCTGTTCTTCAGTTTTGTAATGATATGCCAGGACCTCTCCACTATACAACCCTTATCACATCCTGTCTCCTCAGTCTGTGTCCCTTTTAGAATATTGAATATCCGTTTTCCTTGGGTCTCTCCTGTTTTCATTTGACTCAGAAGATTCTGTAGAAGGGAACTTTGTTTTACAGATTTTGAGGCAAAAGGTTGCCCTCTGCTGGATAACTAATGAAAAGTGCACAAAAATTAATGTGTTGTTCCCTAACCCTCAACCTGTTGAGACAGCGCAGAGCTGCGAGGAGTAGGTGGAGGTGTAGGAGTAGAGAAAGATGTTAAGGGGACTACATAATTAGGATGAGTGGGTGGGATTAGGCTGGGGATCAAATGTGTTTTTTTAATAAAAGGAGATGTGAGTATTTTCCTGTAGGTATTGACTCATACTTTGGGCTTTCTTGAGAGATTTCTGAGTGCTTGAGGGTGGGTTTCAAACCTTGGGAAAGCAGAGACCCAAGCTGGGAAATCTGGTAGACTTTAGCCCTAGTCCTATTCCTGACTCAACTCTATGGTTTCCAGCTAATCATTTAACCTTTCTGTACTTCAGCTTCCTCATTTACAAAATGGGGATCCTTTCTTCCGTTTTTTGATGAATAAACTGAGGTGATTGTCAATTTCAATCTCTGCTTCCTTTTTTACCTTAGTTTGTGAATTGAAAACTCCAACAATGAGTGAATTTCTTAGCGGCCTGGAGAGCTCAGGGTGGTTGAGACACATTAAAGCTATTATGGATGCTGGAATTTTCATTACAAAGGTAATAATCAGGACTTTTAAGAATTTGCACTGACTTTAATTATGGGATCTCTTGAGTTAGTAGTGTGCCATGGTAGAAAGAATATTGAAAGAAATCTAGTTTCTGGATTCAGCTCTGCAACTGTTTGCCCTTGGGCATGTTTCTTTCCTCTCTGGGCCTCACTTTCTCCATCTATAAAACAAAATGGTTAGATAGTATCTAGTGTAACTTTTGAGGGGCCCACAGAACACTTTGGGAATGAGATTGATTGTCTCCCCTTCTGGAAAATGCACATGTAACTATACATATAAAAGCAAACCTCAATTTCAGGGGGGTCATAGACCCTAGACCTCAGTTTAAAATTCTTAGGTGATCTTTTTTTTTTTTTTTTTTTTTTTTTGTGGTACCAGGGATTGAACTCAGGGGCACTCGACCACTGGGCCACATCCCCAGCCCTTTTTTGTATTTTATTTTAGAGACAGGGTCTCACTGAGCTGCTAAGTGCCCCGCCATTGCTGAGGCTGGCTTTGAACTCGCGATCCTCCTGCCTCAGCCTCCCAAAGTGCTGGGATTACAGGCGTGCGCCACCGCGCCCGGCTCTTAGGTGATCTTTAATGGTACTTCAAGCTCAATTACTCTCTGATGTGTTTTTGTGTTATTTCTAAGGTATCAAATGAAAAAAAGGGTGAGTGTGAAATAAATGCAGAGCTTGTGTATCTGTGTGTATTCGGAGCCTGAATACAGACTTTTTCATGGCTTCTTTTTGTATAGGTCTGCCTCTGAATGCAGTTTAGGCAATCTTTGACACCCTACATTTATGCTGACCCACTTATTTTTGACCTCCAGAAGCCCAGCCTTTTAAAAGTGATGTTTTAGAAAAAGGAAATTCAAAGTGTACATTTTCTCATTTTGATTTTTTTTATATATTCCTATATGAAAATTTTCCCTCTTCTCCCCACCCCTCTTTATTTGGTAGAAGTAAAGAAAAGGAGAAAAATGACTTCACTCCACTGCTGTCATTTTCTCAGTTGAAAGCAATGATATATGTCTTTTGTATTAAAAGGTTTGAAGTGTGTATTTGTGTGTGTGTGTGTGTGTGTGTAATTAACTGCCTTAAATACTTTTTGTTTTCCTAGTCCTGTTGCCTGCACTTTTCATTGTAATGTGTTAGTATTTACTATATGACCTTTTGGGCTGTTTCAATCCCTGTTCAAAACATTCTTCATGCTGCTTCTTTTTCATACATCCTACAACCATACATCTGTAGTCCCTTGTCTGAAACCAGATTTACTAGACCAAACAGAATGAAGATGGAGGAGAGGTCGATTTGATAGATTGTACAACCTTAAATTATTGGTTGAAGTAAAATGAGTTGACCAAAAATAGACTTGGGATTGAATAATTATTCTGTGCTCCTTATAACATCACCAACTATAGGGTATCTCAAGCTTTAAAACTTCAGTCAGTCTTCAATTCTCCCTCTTCCCTCCATCTGGCAATTTCCAATTCCTATCAGTTCTATTTCAAAAGTGTTTCAAATCTATCCTTCCTTTACAATTAACATTATACATTAAAGATGTTTCTAACATATGTTCCTTACCTAACACATTCACCAACCTTTCCAAAGTAATACAATAACTTCCTTACTGCTTTACTTCTTTAGTGGTTACTCCTCAGATTATCTAGAAAGTCATTTGTAACACATCTGATTATGTCACTTTATGGTGAAAATCCCCCAGTGGTCCTCTATTCTATTGCTTAGTAAAGCCTGTAGTTTGCTATCCAATCTTTCACAGTCTTTCCCAACTTGGCTATGGTGGGTTTTCTGTTGTTCTCTAATACACTATGCCAAATTTTTTTCTCTCTACTTTCTTTATTATTTTTTACTTTTTCTCATTAAAAAACAATATGCACATTAATAAAGTAGTTGATATTTCAGAAATACATAACAAAATGTAAACATTCCCAATATGTTTTCCCACAACACACACTTCACTATTAATAGTTTAATATGTATGCCTCTTGATCAGTACTATCTATTTAAAATTTCTGTGATGATGGGAATGCTCTGTATGTTCTAATAGAGTAGCTACTATCCACAGAAGATAACTGAGCACTTGAAATTTGACTAGTGAAATTGAGGAACTGAATTTTTATATAACTGAAGTTTAACAAATACAGATGACTAGAGACTTTCATTTTGGATAGTGCAGCTATAGAGTTTTTCAATATACATATACATACATATACTATTACTATGTAAAAATAGGACTACACTGTGTATACTGTTCTGTAATTGCCTTTTCATCTTTAAAAATACTGAATATTTTTCAGGTCAGATCATCAGTACAACCTCATTTTCTAAAAAAAAAACTATAATATTCCACTGTGGGAATTTACAGTGGTCCTCCATTAATGAAAAAGTTCAGTTGTTTTCAGTTTTTCTCTAATATAAACATTGCTGCTCCAAATAACCTTAAACACGTATCCTTATATATGTGGATATTCTTAGAAGTAGATTTTCTTTGTTAAATAATATGAATATTTCAAATTCTAATAGGTGTGGTCAAAGTGCCTCTGAAGATGCAGTACCAAACCCATTTTTCCATGTTGCCAGCAATGGTAATCGTTAGTCTTTTTTAAATCTCTGCATATGTGATAGGTGACAAATTTTATATTGTGTTGTAATTTGTGTTTCTATCATCAGTAATGTATTAGAGCATCCTTTCCCGTCTACTATTCACTCTGTTTGGATCCCTAAATAGAGCATAATTGCTACTGTTGGGCTTCTGATACCAATGGAGGTCTCTGCTGAACTGAAACATTAAAAAGGTTGAGAAGCCTTTTTCCAGATTTCTTTAACTCCTTTCTTACTTACAACCTAACTGCCCTCCCAGGAATACAACTTTTCTTGCACTGTTACTACAAAAGTTGCTCATTCTCCCACACACCATGAACTAAATGGCCTAGGTAAGGTTCAGTATTCTCCTTGCCTTTACAAAACTCTTTCTTCCTTTCTGGTCTATTTCATTTAGCTATATCACCTTGTACATTTCTTAGTCTCTCTCCTCCATTAAAGACTTTGAGAAGGGCCTTAACACCTGTCTCTCCTTCTTGGTTCTTCTCATCTCAGGAGATTTGAAGGTTCATGTACAGAGTGTTGAACTCTCTGCACTTATATTTCTTTAAGTTTTTATATTCCAGTTCTCATACATTTATTCTAGATAGCATGGTTCTTCAAACTCATGTAGACCTCTATACTTTTAACTTCACTTTTTTCACTTTATTCCCTATTTACCAAGACCAGTTGGTATAGCTACTTATCCATTCCACCTTGTCCCATCCCTTATTCTTCTACTCTACCTGCTTTGCTACCTCAGTAATTTCCTATACTCTGACTACTGAGCATTGCTCTAAATACATGTATTTTATACATGTTAATTGGTACAAGTTTATAGTCTATAATCTTGGTTACTTAGCAGTTGTTTTACATGTCCCTGGTTGGGTCTCAGTTCTGTTGCACCAAGCAGATATTGCCAATCTGTACCTTGCTTTCACGCTGGCTATAGCACTATCCACTTTCTATAAGCACACATTCAAACAAGTCTCCTGGTTCATGGAAAAGTCAAAGTGATACCTCATCTTCCAACTATTATCCTTAACATTTTTAAATGTCTTTTTCCTGACTATCACAGAGGGCTTGATATCCCGTCTGTGTATATGCTACCTATATTCTAAATCCCATACCCTCCTACTTTTTCAAGGAACTGACTCTATCAATTAATCCCTCTTTCTGCTATATTTTCAACATGTTATTTTTGACTAGTTTCTTCCTTCAGAAGTATGTTCAAATACTTTTCTTTATCTTTAAAGAAAAATAATCATACTGCTTCTAGCAATTGCCCTCTGTGTTACATTTCTTTCACTGTGACAAAATACCTGAGATAATCAACTTTTAAGGAAGAGAAGTTAATTTAAACTTAGTTTCAGGGGTATCAGTCTCAGTCAATGATCACTTGGCCACTTTGTTTTTGGGCCTATGATGAGGCAGTACATCATGGAAAGAGTGCATAGTAATGCAAGATGTTAACCTCATAGTGGCTGGGAAGCAGAGACACAAGAAGGGACTGGGGTATCAATACCCTGTCAAGGGCATGTCTCCAATGACCTAATTTACATCCATTAGGCCCCACCTCCCAATAGCATAACAGGCTTGGAACCAAGTCTTCAATATATGGGCCTTGGGGGACATTTCAGATCCAGACTGTAATACCCCCTTTCCTCTTAGAGCCATTTTGAAAATAGCCTTCCCTAACAGTACTTCCTCACCTTTTCTCATCTTTCAGCTCACTAAGATCCAATTTCTATACCATTACTATTATTCTTGCTAGGGATACTAAAAGACCCTTGACTTATGAAATTTAAATCTTTATTTTATTTTGATCTCTCTGTCATATTTATCTCTCTCTCTCTCACCCCCCCCCTTGTTTTGGCTTTAATCCAGCCATTCAGCCATTCCTTCCTGCTCTTTATACCTTTCAGACTGTTTCTGCACAGGCTAAATCCTATCATAGCCCTTCTTCCTCTTCTTGCCCTTTAAAGGTTGCTGCTTTTTAAGGTCTTTTCTTTTCTTACTTTTGGTCCCTACCTGGACAGTAGCAGCTATGTAAACAGTTCCTACTACCATCTCAATTGAGACAGTGGTCAACTCTACACCCTAGCTTAGAACCTTCCCTCTCCTCAACTCCAGACCTAAATATCCAGTTGTTCCTTGGACTCTCCATTGGCTATCTATCTCTCTCTTTCAGCTACCTCAGACTCACCATAGACAAAAATGAAATCTCACTTACCCTCACTACTATCTGAAACTAACTTCTAACATATATGTTTACTTTACAGAATGATGGTGCTGCTATCCATATAGTTACTAAGCTATACATTTTAGAGTTATCCTTGACTTTTCCTTCTTTATCTCATATTCATTTTCTCAATATATCCTGTTAAATTTTTATACTTACCATCCCTCTTCTCCTTTTAAGTCCCACTGCTACTTTTTTTACTTCAGGAACTCATGATCCTTTCATGATTTTAGCAGCTCCTCAACTGTTTTTCCTATATCCAAACTTGTTTTCTACCAAGCCATTTTCCTTGCTGCCACCACAATGATCTTTTTAAATTCACATCTGATTATGATACTCCTATGCTTTCATAACCTTATTGTTTCCGTCTTGCCACCATATAAAATGCATACTTGTTGATCTTATCCTTGTCCTCTTGGCAAGCTCTGTTTCTCATCTTTCCCTCAGTCCCAGCCCAAACTTAATGGTAACCAAGCTATTTAAGAGTTCCTTACCTGTAGCTGCCTGACGTTCAGCCACAATGCCGCGGGAGAAAAACTTGGAGGCAGAATGAAGATGAAAGAAGGTTTTTTATTCTTCGGCTTTAGCAATCTCTCAAAACTCTAACACTGGCTCTTTCAACAACCTCTCTGACTCTTTACTTCTTCTGACCACTGGCTCTTTACTTCTTTACTTTCTTTTACTTATTTACTGACTCTTTACTTCTTTACTTTCTTTTACTTTTGCTTTCTCAGAGCTTAGAGAGAGAGAGAGAGAGAGAGAGAGAGAGAGAGAGAGAGAGAGATTCTTCTTTCTTCTTTCTTCTTCAGCTTAGAGAGAGAAAAAAAGCTTAGAGAGAAAAAGAGAGCTTATTCTTTCTTCTTTTTTTCTTCGGCAGCCTTGGCCTGACTCCAACCAGCAACTACTTCTTCTCCCTTAGTCTGACTCCTCACCCGGTTATATATCTTTAGCTTTAACAAGGACCACAGGTGCGTCACATAGTTCACAGGCATACAAAGATTCTTTCAGGTGGAAACCAGAACATCTCTTATGGCCGTCAGCTAACCGCAATTAACCATCTCCTATTAGGGCTCCTTCACTTACCTATGCCATGCCTCCTTGCATACGTATTTTCTGTCATTTGTTCACCCTGATGGAATGTCCTTTCCCTCTGGTCAGTCTGGCAAATGCTTATTCAACTGAAAACACCTATTTTAGTTATCCTTTCCTCTTTGGTTATCTTTTGTGCCTTTGTTGTACCTCGCATGGAATTTTATTTATCGCCAGTTTGCAGTAATTCGTTCAAGTTTTGTCTTCTTTGTATTCCTAGTGCACACCATAGTGTCTCTTGTACACTGAGCAGTGACTGATATATATATGATATATATGTGCAAATGAATGAATAAGTTAATTAATTAGTATCTTTCTCCTTCCTCGCTTAAGGATGTCCTACTCTTTCTTTAAGGCTCAAAATCCCCCATCTCCTGCAAAATAACATATTTACCACACATTACATTCTAGCAGTTGTTTTTCCAGTGTCTTGTAATTATTTACCTTTGGGCACTGTGACTAGTTTGTGGGCTCTTCAAAGGTAGAAACTGATTATCATATTTGTATCTCTAATACATAGTACATAATTAAGCATTAGAATTAGTAAATGAATAATCAAAATCTGCCATTGCCAAAATTGCTCAGGTCTTGACATTATTCTGACTGGAAAGAAACCAAGCTAATGGAGGCAAACCCTTCCATCTTAACTTGGGAGAATTTATGTTAGTAAGACTAGATGGCTATAGGAAATCATTATTAGATCTAGGACTGGGTTGTAGATTTGTCCTGTGTTTTTGAGCATAAATTTCTCTTCCCACCCACTCCTTCCTCTGAGAATTGATCCTTATTTTTTTAGAAGTTTTGTGGACTTATGGTTCCCCCTTGTTTTTCTTTTATTCTGTATTGGGGATTGTTTTCTTATTTTATTTTCCTATTATGTAAGCTTTCCTTCTTCTCATACACTCTTTTTGTTTTTCTATTCCCCCTAAAGTTTTCTGATGTTATGTGAAGAAATTAATGTAACCCAATAAGATAAGTGTCTCTGTGCTATAGGGACAGTACTTGGCATCCCTGTTATTAGCCCAGCATGCTAAGAAATGTGGTTTATTGTATTTTTTGCCCTGTACACAGGCAGTGAAGGTAGAAAAGGCCAATGTCTTAGTCCATTGTTCCGATGGGTGGGACCGCACAGCACAAGTCTGCTCTGTGGCCAGCATTCTTCTAGATCCATTTTATAGGACATTCAAAGGACTGATGGTAAGAATGCAGTGATTGCATTTTACTTTGTGTCAGTGGCAGTTTGAGAATAAATTTCAAAAAGAACTCAACTAATTTGTCCCTTTTTTTTTTTACAAGAATGAGCTTTATATCTATAAAAATAGCTAAATTTTAGTTTAGCTACTTTAAACAAAGCATATGCAGTCTGCATAGTTTCTGTTGTGCATTTAACATACTTCATTACCCATTAGAAGTTAAGTTGTATATAACAGGCTGTTATAAGGAGTAGGAAAGTCTCAGAAAGTTTGCAAAGCTGAATAGTTAACAGTTAAATGGACTGCCTAATAAGGTCATCTTCTGTAACATATCATCTATGTGAACATCAGACTCAGACTCATGGTTGTTTCCTGGTGTTGAATCCAATGCTACTTTGATGATGTTCCTAAAAAAAGAGAACTGATAATTGTGGTTTATCCTCATTTCTTTAGGGTTTTTTGTTGTTGTTTGTTTGTTTTTTTGTTTTTTTTGTTTTTTGCATGTGTATACATGTAGTACTAGGGATTGAATCTAGGGGTGCATTACCACTGTGCTATATACCCACCCCTTTCTATTTTGTATTTTGAGACAGGATCTCACTAAGTTGCTAAGGTTGGTCTCCAAATTATGATCCTCCTTCCTCAGCCTCCTGCATAGCTGCGATTACATGCATGTGCCACCACTCCCAGCCTAGTATTTTCTTTTAACCTTTGAAAATGATTTCATTCTTAGTACTCAAATGCTTCCTTTGGATTTTTATTTTTTATGGGTTGAATTTAATATTATGCTTATCATGATTACATTTAATTATGGTGTCATGTCATGTAAAAGCCAAAAAAAGTGACACTAAATAAAAATCCAGAGGAATTTCTCCTGAGTACGTATAAAGTTTGAAGGCAACCTACATAGGCCTAAAATTGTAATCCAAGTTACATACTTATCATTTTGGAAATTAACTTTAGTTTCTTATCAACTCATTGATTTCAGCAAAGTGTTTTGATATTCTTGTATGTATTGTTAATTTATTTTATGATTTTCCTAATGCAAAAATCTTCTTTTTGTATAAAAATGAAGATCCTAATAGAGAAGGAATGGATATCTATGGGCCACAAGTTCTCCCAAAGGTAAAAATATCTTTATTTTGAAGGAGGGGTATGAGAAGAGTTCATTTGTGTAAGATTTATCAAAATTCCAGTTTGGTATTGTGTAGGAAGAAACAGGAAGTTGAACATGGCCCTAAATGTTTTTACATCAAGAAAAAAGTATTGCTGGGCATTAAGGCTACAAAGGTGATCAGAATATTACCTCTGTTTTGAAGGAATACAAGTAATCATATCCAATTGTTAAATATTTTAGGAAAGAAAGCCTTCATGGGCCACAGAGAAAAGTGCTTAACTCTACATAAAGAAGTCAGAGAAAAACAGAAAGGAAGCCTTATCTATTCTGGAGCAAAGGTGGCTTCCTGGAATAGTGCACATTTTAACTGAGCTTTAAAGTAGCAGGTGTTAGATAGAAAGAGGAAAGCATTCCAGAATTGATGTGTATGAAACCATAAAGGCATTAAACAGAATGGTTTATTTGAGGAACTGCAAGTGATCCAGTGTGACTAGATCATAAAGTACAGAGTGAGAGAATAGAGACAGTGAATCTAGGAAACGGAGGCTAGGAAGGAGGTGATCATTCTAGGTCCTGGTTTTTGCTCCTTTCTTCCTTCCTTCCTTCCTTCCTTCCTTCCTTCCTTCCTTCCTTCCTTCCTTCCTTCCTTTCTTTCTTTCTTTCTTTCTTATTAACCTAAAAGTTATGAATATTTTTCTGTACTTAGTAAAGCTATACTGGGAGAACTTTGAACAAGGCAATGGTATAGAAAATTGATACTGGAGGTAAGGGGATGAATTAGAAGTTTATCAGAATTTATGAAGGCACAAAATAAAAAGACAGAGGCCACTGAGACAGATACAAGGATATTTGGGAAGTAGAACTGACATAAATAATCAGGAAATGAAAGAAAAAGGTTAGCAAAACTTGCAAGTTTTTAAGCCTTAGTTTGCTGGGTATACTGAGAGAATGCAGAACAATACAGGGAAAGTGTTGGGGGAAAGGTGTTTTAAATTTGGGACCTATTTGACAGGGCATCTAAGAGATGTCCAGTAAGCAGACTCCTCAGTACTAATTCAGAATTTCCTAGTTCTAGATCTGACAGAGAGGATTAGAAATTTGAAAATTAATTTGCATGTGAGTGGAATTTTGGGCTGTGGATTCAGATAAGATCACTCAAAAAGTTATCTGTAGAAGAGCCAAAGGATAGGACAAAGCCTTGGACAATACACCTGAATATGTAGTGAAGAAAGGAATTCATGAAGGTGACTGAAAGAGTTGTTGGAGAGGCAAGAATAAATCTAAGGAAACAAAAGGAAAAAATGAGAGGAGATACTCACATGGGTAGTCAGCAGTATCACATACCTCAAAATAACTCAGTAGGGAAATAGGACAATTTTGCAATACGTAGGTCTGAATGATCCTTAGTGATAACCAGTTGAGTAGAGTGGTGGAAGCAGAAGCCAAATGACAGGGAATAGAGGCATGAATAAGCAATAGGGAAGTAGAATGTGAATGTATAACTTTCTTCCTAAGAATGAAGTTACCAAAGGGGGTGGACAAGAAGGGATTGTCCCTAGATAGGGTTATGAGTTTGAGTATTTGGGTATTAAAGGCAGGAGACATTTGAGCAGTTTTCTTTGTGGAGAAGAAAGAAACATTAGAGAAGATAAGGTTGAAGATTGGAAAGAGATGATGCATTTTTGATAGTTAAGACTTCTGAAGAGATGGGAAGAAGTGAAAGCTCCAGTCCAAATGAAAAGATTAACTGGAACTATAACTAAGGACCTATTCCATGGAGACTGGATGGAAAAGTAGGAGGAAAATGAACATATCAGAGACACATGAGACATTTTGAACTTAATGAACTTGATCTTTTGTAGTAAATTATAGTAAGATGTGAAATAGGTTAGAGGTTTGAGAACGTAGCTTAAAATTTGCAAGAGCTTTAAGGGTGATGAGAAAATTGTTTTAAGAACAATGAATATTTGGGAGCTGTTGAGTCTTGGCTTAATGTGGAGATTTAATTTTGAATGGTATGAATTTATATGATTTTATAACTTCTTCAAAGTTAGGCTGTGAGAGAAGAGAAGCTAGCTTTTTAGGCTGACATGTGGTTGAGTTTTGAAAAATAATCACTAGAAAGACAAGAAAATGAGGAGATAATATTTGATGGGACATACAATGAAGTCTAGGTTGGATAAGAAACAAAGGGAAGCCAATAAGGATTTAGCAGATTGAGAGGGCTTTTGATAAGGGCTAGATGAGATTAAAAAAAAAAAACATCTTTTGGAATCTATATGTTCTCCAGAGTAATTTATTTGGATTAAAATTTCAAAGGTGGGGTAAGAACTTCTAGGTGGTTGCAAGAACCAGACAACAGCCATGGACTCAGGATGCTGATGTGGATCAGAGGTGAAGATCAGTGAAGATAATTATATTTGAGTTAGTTAAGGAAACTTTCAGTTTAGCCAATGTGGTCATCTTCAATAGCACCAAAGATAAATACTTTAAACAGAAGTGAAAATATTCAGATAATATTGGTAGAAGACAACATTGAGGAAAGAGAAGGTAATGAGCTAAACAGCATGACCCATATTGGAAGATGTATTTTTTGTTTGTTTAACGCCCAGTAAGTATTTATTGATAAACATGGAAGGCACAAAGAATAATTATAAAAAATGTGAACTGGATCAATATTCCACTGTGAATGCCTTTATGACCAACCAGGTTGTTTATATCCAGATCCAATGGGATTAGTGGTGTGTGAAAGGTTTTTTTTTTTTTTTTTTTTTTTTTTTTTTTTTTAATAATGTGAAATGAGTAGTAGTTTGGAAGCAGCAGTATGAGGAAGGAGAATATTGATTGCACTTCTGCCCTGTTTTAGGATTAGCGTATGTGGAAAATTGGAATGATTAGTATTCCTCATTGATTTGGGCCCCAAGAAGAGGTGGTGTCCTTGGTGAGTCTGGTTGCAGTTATATCAGAAAGCAGAGAACATTCAGCAATACAAGCTGAGGATATCATGTTGATTTCCAGTGGGATAGGATTTCATGTAGATTGTAGAGTTGGTAAAGAGGATATTATGAGGGAGAAAACATTACTCGGTTCTGAGATGAAATTTCATTCACAAATGTAATAATTTTTAATTATCTATTTTGTGCCAGGCACTGTGCAGTGAACAATTTAGGTGTGGTTCTTGCTCACATTAAGCTAAACATGGCTGTTTAAATTTAAATTAATTTAAATTTAATACAATTAAAAATTTATTTTCTCAGTTAAACTAATGACATCACAGTGACTCCTGTAAAGAGTCCTATATTGACATTACTACTGTAGAAAATTTCCATCATTGCAGAAAGTCCTGTTGGAGAGATAGTATAAAAGAAAGTGGACAGATTACCAAAAGGTCTTATAGTGTAGAGAATAGTGAAGGACACCAGTAGCTAAGGGGCTGACTATGATTAACTGGTTTTGAGATTCTGGATGTCACCTTGACTTGAGGTATTTTCTTGCCAATGCCAGCAGAAACCCAAAGTGAACTTTTTATAGCCTTCTCTAGACAGTTTAATCCCTGATGCTAACCAGTGTCTTTCTTTACCATTATTTGCATGTCTCAGGTGTGGCCACCTGGATGGGGACTCTAAAGAAGTGTCCCCTATCTTCACCCAGTTCCTAGAGTGTATTTGGCAATTAATGGAACAGTTTCCCTGTGCCTTTGAGTTTAATGAAAGCTTTCTGCTGGAGATCCATGACCATGTTTTCTCCTGCCAATTTGGAAACTTCCTTGGAAACTGCCAAAAGGATCGGGAAGATCTAAGGTGAATTCATTTTGTGAGAAAACACTGAATAGGGAGAAGAAATGCACCCACCACTCTGAATTTTGGACAGCAATCAGGAAAGGGGAGGAGATAATAATAATTAAAGAACTTATGAATCATAAAGCACTCAATGTTTGCACAGAAATCTCTTGGAACCTCAGATTCCTCATCTGTAAAATAGAGATTGTAATGCCTACTTTCCAGGGCACTCATGAGGAGCCAATAAAATAGGGAATGCACAGAATCTCTGTAGAAAATCAGCTGCTATGGGATCAGGGGAGGGTGAAGGGAAGGTCCTGGGAAATGAGATTGATCAAATTATGTACATATATGAATACAACATAATGAATCCTGCTATTATGTATAACTATAATGTACCAATACAAAATTAAAAACAAACAATCAATCATTGTGGTATGAATGGTCATTATCCACAATCCTTTTCACTTGTATCAGAGATCGCAAACTGGCAGCTCATAGACCCATCCTGGCCAACAATCATGGTTTGTTTAGTCTGTGAGTATTTGCTTAAACTGTGAATTCAGTTGCCAACATTTAAATAGTAGAGAATTTAACATCAAATCTGGTTAATTAGGATTTTTTAAGTAGACAAGCTGTTTTACCAAAATATTCTGAAAAACCAGAAACTCTGTCAACACTGGTCCTATATTCTCTTTTGTTAATAATTAACTAGAGCTAAACAGCAGCTCCTCCATTTGGATGAGACAAATTCTCATTGGCTACAGTTCTTGCCACTGCCTGTTGTTCAATCCTAGCCTACTTGTAATGTTATCTGTCCAGTTCCTGTAGTCAGTTTAACTTTGTCACCTTGGCTTGAACAAACATCCCCATGATGTAGAAAACATAAATAGTTCATGAGATTCACAAGATAGAGCACCTCTGGGCATCACTCTCCTTATTTTCGAGGCAGAGAAAACATTTCACAACTTTTGGCTGTGTTAACAGCTCAGGTTCTTGGGCCCTTGCATGATATAGCCTAGATGGCATCTGCTCTCCATGATTCTATTGTTTTTCTTAACAACATAGAGAACAGTAATGAAACATTCTGCTTTAAACTGTGTATTTACTTAGATGCTTCCATGCACACATACCCCCCCCCTCTCTCTCTCTGTTTTACAACAAGGACCTTTGTCACTCCCTCCCCAAAATGATTTTAGACATGTTCTTTTTGTCACTGACTATCCATTAAAATTCGAGATTTTTCCCATAATGTTTTCCCCTCTTAAAATGAGATTAATGTATCTGGACCCATTTCCCACACAATTCTGAACCTCAATGTTAAAGTAGAAAAGTTGAATATTTTAATATATGTTTACTGATTACTTAAAATAAGCAGAACTGTCATTCACTCATGAAAGAAAAATCATAAGCCTTAGAACCAGGTAGTCCGAGATACAAACTTTGAATCTGTCACCTATTGGCTATGTGACCTTAGGGTAATCAATTTTTAATCTCATATTAGTAATTTAGAGCTAAAACAGTTCATAGAGTTTTATTATAAAAATTTAAGGAAGTGTTTTGAATAAAGAGTCTGCAACAGTATTTGCACATAGTAAATACTCATTAAATATTACTTACGTTAACTCTGGAAGATTTTGGTTTGTTTTTAACCAGCAACAGATGAGAAGATAGATATAAAGGGCCTTTAGCCTGACTAAAATGGTCTGTGGATTGTAAAAGTTACAGGACCACAATTTTAGATTACTACCATCCATACTACTCCTCTTCATTCTCCTCTAGCTGTTTTTGACATAGTGTGTACAAATGACCTTTCCATCTGTGGTTACATACAGATCTCATTGGGACCAGTGGATCCTGTGTATTTTGAGGTGTTACCTAAGGAACTTCCATACTGGTTGATCAGGATACTTGCAGTCGTAATTAAAGTAGAAGAATCAGTTGTGCCACATAAATGCCACAATCTTTGGTTACCTACCTAGGATAACTCAAGAATATTTGCTAGTATAAATTGCCAATTGTCTTTCACTGTCTTTAACCTTCTGAAGGGAGAAGAAGCTGGAAATATGGGAGAACCATAAATATTCAATCTAGGATTTCCCTTTCTTAAACTACCAGAATTTTTAAAAATCCAATATTTTTAAAACTGAAAAGGTCAACATTTCATAGAATCCTAGATTTAGAAGAGACGTTATAGGTCACAATGTACTGACAAGGAAACAGGCCCAGAAAGAGCTAGGAAATTTTCTAAGATCACATAGTTACTTCCACAGCGAAGACTGGACTTAGGACTCTTGCTATCTAATTTGGAACTCTTACTAACATTTTATTCATTTTAAAGATGGATAAATTTGGAGCCCAGAAGTTTGTTCCTTTCCCAAAACTCATTAGACACTTATTTCAATTTTCCTTCTTTCTTGAGTTGGGTTACTTACTAGTAAAATTTGACTAAATATAAAGTTCAGCAGTACTGTTGAGATTACTTGCTTACTGTTTGTAATTTTTGGGGCTTGTTTTTCTTTTCTAACAGAGTCTATGAGAAAACACATTCCTTGTGGCCTTTCTTGGTTCAAAGGAAACCAGACTTCAGGAACCCTCTCTATAAAGGCTTCACTGTATATGGGGTGCTCAATCCTAGTACTGTGCCCTACAACATGCAGTAAGTTTTTAAGTTCCCTACATTATTTTAGCAGACCCTGGGATCTCAGCTGCCTTGCCTGTCCTTGGATGAGCTGCCACCATTTGCAAAAGCCTGGCTATATGGACTAGGACAGTCTGTCCCAATATCACCTATTCTTTGCCACCTCTTATAACAGCTCAATCCTTTTTGGTCTTTTGGTCTGTGCTATTAGTTGCTATATTAATTAGCTTCCTATTTCTATAATGACATACCTGAAGCAATTAACTCATAAAGAGAAAAGGTTTATATTGACTCATGGTTCTGGATGTTGCAGTCCAAAATCAATTGCCACACTGCTTTGGGTTCTGATGAGGGCAGTATATCAAGGCAGAGTAAACTACTCACCACATCAACCAGGAAGCAGAGCAATGAAAGAAGAAGAAGAAACCAGGGTCCCACAATCCCCTTCTAGGACACACATCCAATGACCTACAGATCTCTCACTAGGACCCACCTCCTAAAATTTCCACAGTCTCACAATACCACCCTGGGCATCAAGCTTTCAAGATGTGGAACTTTGGGGGAACACTTATTCAAACCATAGCATTTCCTTGGGGAAAATAAAAGAGAAATAATAACTGATGAGTAGGAATGCAACCAGTCATGGATGCAGATTGTTTTATTCTTTTAGTCTTTCCCTGTATCTTCTATTTTTTCTTTCCCATCCTTTTCTATAACAAAGAAAAAAAATGAAAGAAATAGTGCTGGTAGTGTGTGCTATATTTTTCCAAAGCTTCCACAGGCTGAAGTGCTCACTGACAACTGAGTGAGGAGGTGAATATGTTTATTAGCTATAATAACTTATTTTGGAGATTATTTAGTATTTTATAGTATATAAGATTTTTATCATTTGTTAATACAGATGGATTTACTTTCTTTGCAATTTGGATGTATTTCCTTTTCTTGACTACTTATTCTGGCTAGAATTTCTAATGTAGTGTTGCATAAAAGTAGTATAAACAGGCATCATTGTCCTATCAAGACCTTAGTGTTTCTCCATTGAGTAAAGTTAACTCTAGGTTTTTCACAAATATCCTGTCCATGTTTAGCACATCCCCTTATGTACTTAGTTTGTTGAATGCTTTTATGAAGAAAGGGTACTTGAGTTTGTTAAATATTTTTCCTGTACCAATTGAGATGATTATGTGTTTTTCCCCTTATTGCTATTAATGTGGTATGTTATAATGTTTGATTTTCATTGTGCTGAACTGCCCTTGCTTTTCTGGGGTAAATATCACTTTATCATGGTATATAATCCTCTTAATATGGTGCTCCATTCCATTGCCTAGTATACTGTTGAGAATTTTTGCATGTGTATTAATAATGAACATTGATCTAAAGTTTTATTTTCTTCTGATATCTTTAGTTTTAGTGTCAGAATAATGATAGCCTCATAGAATGAGTTAGGGAGTCTTCCCCTCCTAGGATTTCAGTTTTATGGAAGAGTTTTAGAAAGATTCATGTTAATTATTCTTTAAATGTTTGATAGAATTCAACAGTGAATTTGTTTCTTGGGACATTTTTGTTTCCTAATTAATGTCTCTACTTCTAGGTCTGTTCAGATTTCTTATTTCTTCTTAGATCACTTTTGGGTAGTTATGTTTTTCTAGAAATTTGTTTATTTCATCTGCTTAATTTTTTGGCATGGAATTATTCTTTAAAATTTTTTATATATTTATTTTATTTATTTTTATTTTTCTGGTGCTGAGGATCAAACCCAGGGTCACGCACATGCTAGGTGAGCACTCCACCACTGAGCCACAACCCCAGCCCGCATAAAATTATTAATAGTATTCTCTTATCATCTTTATTTCTGTATGATGAGGAATAGTATCCATTGTTTAATTTTTGGTTTTACTATTTGAGACTTCTATCTCTCTTTTTAAAAATCATTTTAGCTTAAAGATTTTTATCTTATGCTGATGTTTTCAAAGAACCAACTTTGGTTTTGTTGATCTATGGTTTTTCTAATAATTATTTCATTAATCTTTTTTCTAATCTTTACTATTTCTTTCATTTTCTGTTTTTTTGTTTCATTTGCTCATATTTTTCTTTTTTATTAATGTGTAATATTATTGATTTGAGGTGCAAGTAAAAATTAAATTTTAAAGCTATTAATTTCACGTATAGCAATAAACATCCCTCTTAGCACAGCTTTCTCTGAATCCCATATGTTTTGGTATGTTGTATTTTTATTTTCATTCATCTCCAAGTATTTTTAGATTCCCTCACAACATATTATTTGATCCAATAGTTGTTTAACAATGTGTTGTTTAATTTCCACATATTTGAATTTTCCAGTTTTATTTCTGTTACTGTTTTCTAATTTATTCCATTGTAATCAGAAAATATATTTTTTATTATTTAAATGTTTTTGAATTTATTCAGTCATGTTCTGTGGCCTAATATATATTCTGACTTGGAGAATGATGTGTCTTCTGAGAATAATGTGTATCATTTGAGGAAACTGACTGTTCTCTTATTGTTGGATGGAGTGTTCTACATATATCTTTAGGTATGCTTGATTTATCATGTTGTTCAAGTCTCTGTTTCTTACTGATCTGTCTAGGTTTTTCTATTCATTATATAAAATGGAAGATGAGTGTTGTGGCACACTCCTGTATTCTCAGGGGCTAGGGAGGCTGAAACAGGAGGATCACAAATTTGAGGCCAGCCTTACCAACTTAGCAAAACAAAACCCTAAGCAACTTAGACCCTGTCTCATAAAAAAATAATAATAATAAAAAGGGATTGGGATGTAGCTCAGTGGTAAAGTGCCTCTGGGTTCAATCTCCAGTACCAAAGAAAAATAGAAAATGGGATATTGAAGTCTCCATTCTGTAACAATTTTTGACTAAAAAGACTCATTTGTCCTTAGTACAAACACACAACAGCTGTTTTGGTTACTATTTTCATGCATATCTGTTTCTATTCATTTAATTTTCTCGCTTTGAATCTTATGGGAGTCTAGTGAAGACAACATTTAGTTGGATCATGTATTTTTAAAGTCTGTTTTTACCAATCTCTGCATTTAATTGGACAATTTAATTCATTTATATTAAGTAATTGCTAATAAGGATGTTTGCCCTTTGCAATTTGTTTTATATGTATCTTATTCCTTTATATATTTATTAGTATTTTCTTTTTGTTAAATTGATTTTTTTCCTATTGTGTCATTTTGATTCCCTTCTCCATTCCTTTTGTTTGAGTTAATTTTCTTAGTAGTTATATTGGGGGTTGCAATTAACATCTTAAATTTATAACAATATATTTTGAAATAATACTAACTTTGATTCAGTAGTATACTAAAATACCTCTCCTATACACCTCTGTTACCTCCATTTTATATTTGTCATACATTAATCTCTTATGCATTGTAGATCCATTTACACAGACATATAAGTATTGTTTTTCAGATTTTTTTAAGGAAATAAAGAGAAATGACAACCCAAAATGCAATAATGTTGGCTTTTATATTACCTAATTAGTTAGATACAGACATTCTTTATTTCTTTGTATGAGTTCAGTTACTGTCTTATTATCCTTTCATTCATCCTGAAGGATGGATACCTTTTGGTTTTTCTTATAGGGCAAGTCTAGTGATGAATGACCTCAATTCTTGTTTGTCTGGAAATGTCTTAATTTCTCCTACAATTTTGAAGCATCGCTCTTCCAAATATATAATTAATGGTTGATTCTTTTTTTCTTTTAGTACTTTAAATATGCCATCCCACTGCCTTCTGACCTCTATAGTTTCTAATGAGAAATTGGCTATTAATCATATCGATGATCACTTTTATGTGATAAATTACTTCTTTCTTCTGCTTTCAAGAGTCTCTGGCTTTTTTCACAGATTGATTATAATATTCATTGCTCTAGATCTCTGAATTTATCCTATTTGGAGTTAATTGAACATCTTATTAGTGCAAATATAGCTTTCATCAAATTTGGGATATTTTCAGCCAGTATGTCTTAAGATGTTCTTTACACCCCTTTCTATCACTGCTACAAGTCTAGGTTTACTGTTATGTATATGTTGGTATGCTTGTTAGTCTCCTACAAGTCTCTTGGGGTTATTTTCATCATTCTTGTTCATTCCGCCCTACAGACTGTGTAATTTCAGAGAGGAGATAGACCTATGCTCAAGTTCATTAATTTTTTCCTCTACCTCCTCAAATCTGTTGTTGACATTCTATAGTGAATTTTTCATTTTACTCATTGTACTTTTCCCTCTCCAGAATTTGTATTTGGTTCCTTTTTATAATTTATCTCTTTAATGATAGTACCGATGTGGTGAGATGTCATTTTCTTGGCTTTCTTTAGTTATTTGTCCATGGTTTTCTTCAGTTGTTCGAGTATATTTAAATAGTTGTTTAAAATTTGTTTGTCTAGTAAGACCATGATTATGAACAGTTTCTACTAATTTGATTTTTCCTTTGAATGGGCAATACCTTTTGTTTCTTTCTAGCAACTCTTAAACTTTTGTCAAACACTAGGTTAATTGAATATTATAATGTAGTAATTCTGGTAATCAGATTCTCACTTGGAATCTAAAGGGATTCTAGTGAAGTTTGTTGTTGTTGTTTGTTGTGGGTGTGATTATTGGTTTAGCAGCTTTTATAAATAATTTTGTAAAGAATGTATCCTTTGTCCTATGTTTTTACTCAATTCTCTTTTGCACTAGCTTACTGGTCAGCTATTAATATAACAAATATTTCCATTTATGTCTCCCAAAAATAATTTCTAATTTTTGCAGACTGGCTCTGTTGGTGTATACCTTCAATGCTTAGTCACACCATTCATATCACTGCCTTGATCATCATTCTCTGCTTGTATAGAGCCTAAAAATCAGCCATAGATGAAAGGGGATTAGTGTATTCCCAAATATTTTTTGAGTATGTGTTCAGCCCTGGGCAAGTGCCTAGACTTCTATATTCTCTGATATATGCAGGAGCTTTTCAAAGCCCTTATTGTCCTATCTATCTCCTTCCCCAGTCACTTCCTTTTCAGACTTTTCATTCTCTACTGATTTTCCCATCTATCATCCTTTCTATCAGGTGGCTGTCACTAGTAACTTACTGTCAACAAATATCATCAGGATACTGTGCTAACTCTAAGTTCCAAGGTGGGCAAACAAAACACAAGGCACTGAGCCCACCCTTAAGGGCCACAAGACAATTGAAAATATATAATCACAATTTTTTGAGATTAAAGCCTATATTGTCCATCTGACAACAGAAATTTACCTTTGCAAAGTGGCCTGCCATCCCCTAGGTCACCACTAGTTGATGGGTTATGGAATGGTGGGGTGATAAATCAAAATGTTGTAACAATCTCTTACTGAAATTTAGTTGCTTCTTCTTTTTCATTATGCATTTCCCTGATTATTTTAAACTTTTATTAGATTCTAGAGTTTTGCAAAATGTGATTCGGATAGTTTTTGCTTACTTATTCATTGTTTTAGTGGAAGGATAGTTTTGAAGTTCTGTACTCCACCACTTTAAGTGTTATCAATGATAGATATTTTTGTTTTCACCATTATTATTATTGGGTTTGGGTGTTCAAGGTGGGGAATTGATATAGTTTACATGGTTTATAGTTTATCAATAATTATTGATAAATGTAATGCTAGAAATTCTCCTGAATTTCTTTGAGAAATCAAAATTAAATCAAGTGAAAACTGGGGTAGACATATTTCCCCTACTCCTCCCACTAAATAAACTACCCCTGTATATCATAAAACCAACATTAATCCACAATAAAAGATACAGAGAAGGAGGTAAATTGAGTATTCTTCACAGTCAGAAGAAACAAAAGCCAGAAGAAGGCCATAGGAAGCAAGTTCTATGGTTTTCTTTTTGCCCTCATATATCTCAGACTTGGACCTAAAGAAGGTGGCAGCACAAAAAAGCAAAGGGCATATAAAAACCCACAAAGCATCCTGTTCTGTCTAGCCAAAGAACCAGACAGCCTACTAAGACAGAAATCCTTAGACAATAATAGCTCTCTTATCATATCCTACAGAAAGAAAACAACAACAACAAAAAAAAAAAAAAAAAAAAAAAAAAAAACTTGCATCCCAACCAATCCACAAAGGCCAAATTAGGAGTCTAAATTTCTGCCCTCATCAAGCTGGAATAAACACCTAAATACCCACGTGCCTCCCCACTGCTGGTGTTAGAGAAGGCCAAATGGGGATCTGGGATTTTCATCCCCAGTGTATCCTTCTCTCCCTCTAGTGTTAGGAGACCATGTGGAGAGCCTGGACTTCTTCCACTCAGCAGGATAAGGTATTTGTCTCAATCCCTACTTGGATAATATCAGAAGAAGCCTACTGAGAGTCAGGAGTTTCACCACCACCCAGCATTAATGAGGCCATGACTTGTGGTATCATTGGAGATATGGGGAAAGGTAATGAGGCATATCTTTCCATCCTATGACATTATCAGCATATGTCTAGTGGGAAGCCTGCCAACTTGCTTCCATTCAGTAGTACTACGGAGGCCCTCCCCAACTCAAGAGTCAATATAGGCTAAGTAAAGAGCCTCAACTTATACTCCCTCCTGACCTATAATGAGGAGGCACTTCCTACTTTGTTGACCTAAGCCAAAAGAGGGCCATAGGAAGCTAGCCTGATTAAACAGAAAATCTAAATAAAATTCAGAGACTCTCAACAACATTCCCCAAATATCTATTTAATGGAAAAATCAGTCATCAGAACAAAAGTGTGGAAAATATCAACTTGAATGAAAAATGATAGTAAGTACATGCCAATACAAGATGACAGTGATGTTAGAATTATTTCACAAAGATTTTAAAAAGCTTTCATCAATTCCTCAAGAAGCAATTTGAAACTTAGTTGAAATAAATTTTTAAAAGTCTCAGCAATGTATGAGTTTGCCTTTTTCCCCACATCCTCTCGAACATTTATTGTTGTTTGCATTCTTAATAGCTGCCATTCTGAATGGTGTGAGATGAAATCTTAGAGTAGTTGTGATTTGCATTTCTCTAATAGCCAGAGATGTTGAACATTTTTTCATGTATTTGTTGATTGATTGTATATCTTCTTTTGAGAAGTGTCTTTTCAGTTCCTTGGCCCATTTATTGATTGGGTTATTTGTTTGTTTTTTATTTTTTATGTTTGGTGTTAAGATATTTCAGTTCTTTATATTCTAGAGATTAGTGCTCTATCTGATGTGCATGTGGTAAAAATCTGTTCCCAATTAGTAGGCTCTCTATTCACCTCACTGATTCTTTCTCTTGCTAAGAAGCTTTTTAGTTTGAATCTATCCCATTTATTGATTCTTGAGATTAATTCTTGTGCTACAGGAGTCTTATTAAGGAACTTGAGGCCAAATCTGACTTGTTGGAGATTAGAGCTTACTTTTTCTTCTATTAGGCGTAGTGTCTCTGGTCTAATTCCTAGATCCTTGATCCACTTTGAGTTGAGTTTTGTGAATGGTGAGTGATAGGGGTTTAATTTCATTTTGTTGCATATGGATTTCCAGTTTTCCCAGCACCATTTGTTGAAGAGGCTAACTTTTCTCCAATGTACATTTTTGGTGCCTTTGTCTAATATAAGATGACTGAAATTATATGTGTTAATCTCTGTGTCCTCTATTCTGTACCATTTGTCTACCAGTCTATTTTGGTGCCAATACCATGCTGTTTTTGTTACTATTGCTCTGTAGTATAATTTAAGGTCTGGTGTAGTGATGCCACCTGCTTCGCTCTTCTTGCTAAGGATTGCTTTAGCTATTCTGGATCTCTTATTTTTCCAGATAAATTTCATGACTGCTTTTTCTATTTCTATGAGGAATGTCATTGGGATTTTGATTGGCATTGCATTATATTAGTTCTGCCTATCCAAGAGCAAGGGAAATCTTTTCACCTTCTAAGGTCTTCTATAATTTATTTGTTTAGTGTTCTGTAGTTTTCATTATAGAAGTCTTTCATGTCTTTGGTTAAGTTGATTCCCAAGTATTTTTTTATGCTATTGTAAACGGGGTAGTTTTCCTCATTTCCCTTTCAAAAGATTTGTCACTGATATATAGAAATGCCTTAGATTTATGGGCATTGATTTTGTATCCTGCTACTTTGCTGAATTCATTAATGAGTTCTAGAAGTTTTCTGGTGGAATTTTTTGGGTCTTCTAGGTATAAAATCATATCATCAGCAAATAGTGATAATTTGAGTTCTACTTTACCTATCTGTATC
The DNA here is from genome assembly GCA_025594165.1 of Tamias sibiricus. Classification (NCBI taxonomy): domain Eukaryota; kingdom Metazoa; phylum Chordata; class Mammalia; order Rodentia; family Sciuridae; genus Tamias; species Tamias sibiricus. The sequence goes on along the minus strand of CM046667.1, from coordinate 56,220,509 downwards.
TCTTTAATTTCTTTCATCTGTCTTATTGCTCTAGCCAGTGTTTCAAGTACTATGTTAAATAGAAATGGTAAAAGAGAACATCCCTGACTTTTTCCAACTTTTAGAGGGAATACTTTCAATTTTTCTCCATCTAGAATTATGTTGGCCTGGGCCTTAGCATAGATAGCTTTTACAATGTTGAGGTATGTTCCTGTTATCCCTATTTTTTCTAGTGTTTTGAACATGAAGGGGTGCTCTATTTTGTCAAATGCTTTTTCTGCATCTATTGAGATAATAATATGGTTCTTATCCTTAAGTTTATTTATGTGATGAATTACATTTATTGATTTCCATATGTTGAACCATCCTTGCATCCCTGTAATGAACCCCACTTGATCGTGGTGTACTATATTTTTGATGTTTTTGTATCCATTTTGCCAGAATTTTATTGAGAATTTTTGCATCTATGTTCATTAGAGATATTGGTCTTAAGTTTTCTTTCTTTGATATGTCTTTGCCTGGTTTTGGAATCAGGGTGATATTGGCCTCATAGAATGAGTTTGGAAGTGCTCCCTATTTTTCTATTTTGTGAAATAAATTGAAGAGTATTGGTATTAGTTCTTCTTTAAAGGTCTTGTAGAAGTCAGCTGTGTATCCATCTGGTTGAAGGAGCCCTAATTAGGAAGGGCTGTTGTAGCTAGCTGGAAGCCATAAGTTCCACCTGATATGTATGTGACGCACCTGTAGGCACCCGCAAAGCTGAAGGTATATAACCGGGTGAAAGCGGTCCGAGTTAGGAGAACGGAGAATTCAGTCAGCCGGGCAGTCACTCGGTCGGTCAGAAGAATCAGAGCGGCCAGAACGTAGGCAGAGCGGTTACAGAAGAGAAACCAGATAGAAGAAGTAATGACTGGTCAGAGTTAGGCCGAGACTCCTGAGGAAGACAGAAGACAGAAGAAAGAAGAAGGAAGAAAGAAGAGAAGAAAGAAGCTCTAATCTTTCTCTAAGCTAAGCTCTATCTTTCTAACTAAGCTAAGCTCTATCTTTCTAAACTCTAAGCTAAGAAGACAAGAAGAAAAGCTCACTTTAATCTTTCTCTCTAAAAAATCTTTCTTTCCCTCTCTAAGCTCTAAGAAAGTAGAAGTAAAAGTAGTAAAAGCTTCACTCTGCCTCTGAGTTTTCCTCCCGCGGCGCCGTGGCTGGCCATGACAGGTAGCTTACATCTGGTCCTTGGCTTTCCTTGGTTGGTAGGCTTCTGACGGCATCTTCTATTTCATCTCTTGACATTGGTCTGTTTAAATTGTGTATATCATCCTGCTTTAATTTGGGCAAATCATACAACTCTAGAAATATGTCAATGCCTTTGATGTTTTGTATTTTATTGGAATGCAAGTTTTCAAAATAATTTTGAATTATCTCCTGTATTTCTGAAGTGTCTGTTGTGATATTTCCTTTTTCATCGCATATGTTAGTAATTTGAGTTTTCTCTCTCCTTCTTTTTGTTAGCCTGGCTAAGGGTCTGTCAATTTTATTTATTTTTTCAAAGAACCAACGTTTTGTTTTGTCAATATTTTCAATTGTTTCTTTTGTTTCAATTTTATTGATTTCAGTTCTGATTTTAGTTATTTCCTGTCTTCTATCACTTTTGGTGTTGGATTGTTCTTCTTTTTCTATTGCTTTGAGATGTAATGTTAAGTCATTTATTTGTTGACTTTTTCTTCTTTTGAGGAATGATCTCCATGAAATTAACTTTCCTCTTAGTACTGACTTCATAGTATCCCAGAGATTTCGATATGTTCTATCTGTGTTCTCATTCACCTCTAATGATTTTTTAATCTCCTCCTTGATGTCTTCTCCAACCCATTGTTCATTCAGTAGCATGTTATTTAGTCTCCAGGTGTTGGAGTAGCTTTTATTTCTTATTTTATCATTGATTTCTCATTTCATTCCATTATGGTCTGATAGAATGCAGGGTAGTATCTCTATATTTTATATTTGCCAAGAGTTGTTTTGTGGCATAGTATATGGTCTGTTTTAGAGAAGGATCCATGTGCTGCTGAGAAGAATGTGTATTCGCTTGTTGAAGGATGAAATATTCTATATAAGTCAGTTAAGTCTAAGTTGTTTATTGTATTTTTGAGTTCTATAGTTTCTTTGTTCAGCTTTTGTTTGGAAGATCTATCCAGTGGTGAAAAGGGTGTGTTAAAGTCTCCAAGAATTATTGTGTTTTGTGTTGTGGTCAATTTGATTCTTGAACTTGAGAAGAGTTTGTTTGATGAACATGGGTGCTCCATTGTTTGGGGCATATATATTTATAATTGTTAAGTCTTGTTGGTGTATGGTTCCCTTGAGCAGTATGTAGTGTCCTTCTTTATCTCTTTTGATTAACTTTAGCTTGAAGTCTACTTTACTTGATATGAGGTTGGAAATCCCTTCTTGTTTCCTCAGTCCATGTGAGTGGTATGATTTCTCCCAACCTTTCACCTTCAGCATGTGGATGTGTTTTCCTATGAGATGAGCCTTGGAGGCAGCATATTGTTGGGTCTGTTTTTTAAATTTTTGATCCAATCTGCTAGTCTATGTCTTTGGTGAGTTTATGCCATTAAAATTCAGACTTATTATTGAGACATGATTTGTATTCCTAGACATTTTTGTTTATTTTTGATATTTAACTTGACATTATTTCTTCTCCAATTGGTTTTTCCTTTAGTGTAATACCTTCCTCTGCTGATTTTAATCATTGTTTTTCATTTCCTTTTCATGGAATATTTTGCCGAGGATGTTCTATGGTGCTGGCTTTCTAGTTGTAAATTCTTTTACCTTTTGTTTATCATGGAAGTTTTTTATTTCAGCCTCAAATCTAAAGCTTAATTTTGCTGGATATATGATTCTTGGTTGTCATCCTTTTTCTTTCAAAGCTTGGTATGTGTTGTTCCATGATCTCCTGGCTTTGAGTGTCTGACTTGAAAAATCTGCCATGATATGAATTGGTCTCCCCCTATATGTGATCTGATTCCTCTTTCTTGCGGCCTTTAAGATTCTATCCTTATTATGTATGCTAGGCATTTTTATTATAACGTGTCTTGGTGTAGATCTGTTGTAATTTTGTACATTTGGTGTCCTATAAGCCTCTTATATTTCGTTTTCCAATTCATTCTTCATGCTTGGGAAATTTTCTAATATTATCTCATTGAAGAGATTGTGCATTCCTTTAGTTTGACACTCTGTGCCTTCCTCCATCCCAATTACTCTTATATTTGGTCTTTTGATGCTGTCCCATAATTCTTGGATGTTCTGTTTATGGTTTCTTATTATCTTTACTGTGTGTTCCACTTTGTTTTTAAGATTATATATATACTTTGTCTTCATTATCTGAAGTTCTTTCTTACAGTTGATCTAGTCTGTTGGTGGTGCTTTCTATTGTGTTTTTTATTTAGTTAATTGTTTCCTTCATTTCAAGGATTTCTGGCTGGTTTTTTTTTTTTTTTTTTTCAGAGTTTCTCTTTTTTGAAGTAATCTTTTGCTACCTGTATTTGCTCTCTTATATCTTCATTCTAGTGATCAATTTTGGCCTGTATTTGCTCATTTATTTCATTCTTTAATTCACAGATCATTTTAATTATGAACCTTTTGAACTCCTTCTCTGACATTTCATTAACTTCACTGAGCATGGGTTCTGTTATTGTAGTATTCTGGTTTGTTTGGGGTACTTTCCTCCCTGTTTTCCCATGTTGTCTATTTGCCTTCCTTTCTTGCAGTGTAGAACTGTGATATTACAGTTTCTACCCTATATTCTTGTAATATCCATGCAGGTTGTATGTGCCTCACCTTAATGTTGGGCTTTCAGAACCTGCAGGTGTCCCTTGATGTATGCTACTGCAACTAAAGTGGTGTCGGCAGTAGCGGAGGTAACTCGAGATATCAGTGAAGGTGCCCCAAGATGAATGCAACATCTTCCAGAGATGGGGCTGACTGGGTGGGCCTTATAATGTCTTTGGGATGCCTGCTCTGAGATGAGGCTGCTTTTAGGCCCTGTCTGTTGTCAAAAGGTAGGGGCTATGCGTGGGGAAGGATATGGCTATGTCTGCAGTGTCTCAAGATGGAAGTGGGTTAGGCTTGTGCTCCTAGGTGGGGGTGGGGTAGTGGACTCTGGACCTACCCTGGGGCTGGGTCCCAGGCAGGTTGGTGTGGGCAGAACTGGTTGAATCTGAGCTCCTGCAGTGGTCTTCTGGTTAGAAGAGGTGGTCCTCTGAGCAGAATTCAGTGAAGCTGTCCTAGGCCTGCCTGAGCTCTGCGGGTGTAAGCTGGGATGACCTGGGCCTGCGTGCGCTTGGGATGAGGTTGGTGCAACTGATATGAGCCTGGCCACACTCAAGCAGATGTCAATGGGACTGACCTGGGCCTGGCTGTACTCAAATGGAGGTCCTTGGAGCTGAAGAAACTTGATTTAAATATAATGACATAAGTAGGTTGAAAGTAAGAGTATGGAAAGAGATATATCATGAAAATGTAAATGAAATCAGAAAGGGCCATATTAATATCAGATACAGAAGACAGCATGAAAAAGAAAATTACCATAGATAAAGAGATATTACATAGGGATAAAAAGGTCAAGAATAATAAATATCAACCTTAAATATATATGACCCAAGCAGCAGAGGTATAAAATATGTGAAGCACACAATGACAGTACTAAAAAGAAGTTATAAAGAGAGCTACAGAGTTGAAGATAACAACACTCCTCTCTCAACAGTCAATAGAATATTTATATAGAAAATCAGCAAGGACAGAGAAATTAACACCACAGTTATTAAATTGAAATGACATGAAATGTTTCTCTGATCAAAATAGAATCAAACTAGAAGTCAATAACAGAAGTATAACAGGAAAATCTATAAACACATAGAAACTAAACAGCATACTTCTACATAATTCATGTATATAATAAAGTTTCAAGGGAAAATTCATTGAAATAAATGAAAATACAACATATCAAAATTTGTCGGTCACAGCTAAATCAGTGCTGAAAGGGAAATGTATTGTACTAAATGCTTACATTTGAAAAGAAGTATCAACTATTCTTAAGACAACACACCAATACCCCAGAAAAAGAAAATTATAAATAGGGAGGATATAAATAATAAAGAGCAAAAAGGGTGATAAAGAATTAGAAAACATAGGTTACTACCTATGTCTGGAATGAACCAGGAATTATAACTATGTACCCTGCAGACATCAAAATAATAAAGGAATACTATGACAACTATTGACAGTAAGGAGGATTTCATCAGTATAATGTCAATGCTGAAATTCTGGTGGGAATGTGTGGCAGTCATATCTGCAAAGAATACATGGAAACATACTCATTAGTTTCTATGTGCTTTATTTTCCTGTTATATTTCTGCTATTCATTTCAAGTTTGATTCTATTATGATCAGAGAAAGCATTTTAAAATGATTTCAATTTTTAAATGGATGTCTATTGAAGTATCCCATAGACATCTGTAAAAATGTGTACTGTTGAACATCAAAGGGAAAAAAAAAAGGAAAGGCAAATGATGGTCGACTCTCCTATAAAATGTTTACTATATAGAACATGTAAGACAGATCTACAACTCCAAACCATGTACCTATGTTGTTTTAAATGTCATCCATTAAAGTGATGATATCTGGCAGAGGTGCGCTAATAAAAGGCACAGTATTCTTTAGCTCTCTGATATAATAGGTAATCTTCATTTAGTGGCTTTAAGCACCAGGCCATACTAGGGGATTGAAAGATGAGATGGAAGGAATAAGTGCCTAGTGTATCGCAAGGTCAATTAGAATATGTCATAATCCTTCAGTGCCTTGCCTTAGTATTGTTTCATATTTACCACCTATACCAGTAAGGGAACGTTAACTGGTTCCCAGCAGGCAACAACTACCAACAATATAAAAGCCTTAGGTTTATTCCAGGAAGAAGAAGTCCATTCAAATAATGGGAAAACATAGTTTTAGGGAGTACAACCAGGATCAAAGCTCTTTTTTGTAGAACTCAGGCAATGTTAATATTTAACTAAGTAATTGTTTCTTTAATCCTGCAAAGCTGATCATCTCTTGGATAAGGTAAAAGATGAAATGAGGTGGATATTTTAGAACAGGAGTGATTTCTGGGATTAGGGAAATTTGGGTGCCCATGTCCAACAGAGACAGCAAGTATTCAGGTTTTGGAATCAAACTACAGTTAAGGGTGATTGCTACAAGTGGCCAGTTTCTGCAACTGCCAGATCCCTATGTGGGAGCAGATCCCTGCCACTAGAAGAAACCAGAGGCAAACTTCAAAGACAGGACTGTCTAATAACTACTTCATATTGTAATCTAGCCCTAGTAAGTGTTGTCATTGCTTCAACAATTTACCAGATGTCATCCAATTTGGGCACCCCTTGTCTCTAAGGATCCGGTGGTTTGTTTGACCTATAAGGGGGAACATCACTATTGATAGTAAATTCAATTTAGGCCAAATGGAATGGTAGTTGTAGAATTAACAGGCAATACTTGAGTTTTTCTTTCATGGGTTCCTTTCAGATCCAGGGCATCTCTGACCTCTTAAATTATTTTGGCACTTCCCATTATTGCCCAGGAAGAGGATTTATACTTATCAGGAGCCTGCCTGAGAAACAACCAGATAGACTTAGGACTCTCTGGCCTGACTGAGTTCAGTATACTTGGGTCTTGCCAAGTTATCATGCCATCTGTTGCCTGATGAAGGAGATCTTTGGCTTCACCTAACTTTTTCCATTGACTGTCTGCCCAGGCTTCAGAAGATGCCTAATATAGGATGGGTAGCACTCTATGCCATAAAAATCCACATCAACAAAGTATATGTGGGTGGAGGTCTAAAGCCTCCTGTGAGGGTCATTTCTACTTTACACACTTACTATGTAGAATCCTTTAGCAGTGACACCACTTTTTCTATCTTTGTACTATGACAATCAGTTGTGTAATTCCACTGTGAGGTGTTTACTCCCTACTAGATTTATGTAGCTGGGCATCCCCTTTTAATTTGGTTCTTTGGCTAGCACCTGTCTTAGTCCATTTTGCATTGTTATAGCAGTATACCACAGCCTGAGTAATTTATAAATAAACAAATTTATTTGGCTTAGTTCTAGAAACCAGGAAATCCAAGAGCATGATGCTAGCATCTAATGATGGCCTTCATGCTGTGACCATCCCATGACAGAAGAGCAAGAAAAAGCGAGAGTGACAGCAAGATGGGACTGAATCCACTTTTATAATAAACTAACTTGCTAACTAACCCACTCTTGAGATGATATTAATCCAGTCACGAGGACTCTCTACCTCTTATTAGACCCACCTTCCAAACAATTACATTGGGAATTAAGTTTCCTACACATGGATGTTGGAGCATGAATTTAAAAAAATACATATTTTCGCCTCCAAATGATAACTGACCCTTCCTTTTGAATACTCTTCTGATGGTTACTGGCAAAACAGAGGGTAAATTACCTCAGTCTTTATCATGGTAACACCATGCTGCTTTTGTATTTCTTCTACTTGTTTTTTTGTAGTGGAGATTGAACCCAGGTGCACTTTACCACTGAGCTTCATGTCAGCCCTTTTTATTTTGAGACAGGGTCTCTCTAAGTTGCCAGGGTTGACCTTAAATTTGTGATCCTCCTGCCTCAGCCTATCCAGTAGCTGAAATTACAGACATGAGCTACTACACCTGGAACCATGCTGCTTATTTCTTTAGAGGACATCAGTTCTTTTCACCAGGATCTTCCCATTTGACTCATGTCCCACAGAAATTTGAGTTCCTACCTCTTCTCTGAGAATGTCCTGGTGAAAAGCACCCTTAAGACCCAACATGTTCCTCATGATTTGGAGTAACTCTTAAGTGGGATAGCCACTTCCTTTGGAATCCTAGGAAGGGCAGGGATATACACTTATCTTTAATCATTTCAAGTAATGCTTTAGCAAACTCAGCCAGAGAGTGAGGATCTCAACATGATTTCATTGAAGGTCTAGAATGACAATATCTGCAACAGCATAATTTGGTATCATGCTAGCTCTTTGCAAAAGCATCTCTCCCAGTTGTGCTTGGGAGACAAGCCTTAGCCTGACATCTCTACATTATTGACTTGTTTGCTGAGGACCTCAAATTACCAGCCTGGCTACAAGGAGCTCTCATATTATAAGCTGTAATGGGGCCTAAGATAACACACTCATGATTCACAGGTATGCACAGTTCCACTTTCTCTATTCAGGCTCCTAGATTTTAAAATATCCAGTATTGATTAGTGGGGGACCCAGGTGGGTTAGCTCATCTTCCCTAAGCAACTGTGTGCCTCAAATTCTGAAAATCTGCTCCACTAGCATGAGTTCACTCATATACTGACATTACCACTCATCTATTGTGATGAGGAACAGTGGGGAAGCCACAAAGTATTTTAGAGTACAATGTAGCACAGAATGATGTTATGCCAACTTAATGCAGATGTGCTCCAAATTTAAATAACAAATACTCAAGGCTATCTGGAGGATTTTTTTTTTGTCAACTGATTATTCTACTGATTTGAGGGACACTATTTCATTTCCTGCTCATCACTAAAACTCCCACCTTAATGCCAATTACAATGAGTTCAGGGGATCTAAGGGCTCATCATGGAAAAGATATGACCTCAAAATTTATAGTAACATACAGTTAGCTTTTGATATATGTGTTTGAGGCAGAGGCAATACTGTGATAGGTTTATATGGGTGCAGAGACCAGCACTCAGAAAAAGAGGACAAGGAAACTCCTTCAACTGTCATATACAACAACTTTGAATAATAATAATAAAAAGAACAAGGGGCTTATTTGTCTAGCTTCCTAGACAGCATGGTAAATGTTTGTGGGTCAGAGAATTCTAAAGGTCAGTCACAACATGGGTTCTTTATTACCACAGACTTTATTTCATCTATGACTAGCTGACATTTGGTATAGTTTTGCAGGGCATGCAAGGCAATCAGGCTTGAAATGGCTAAAAAATGCTTATTTAGGCTATTTAATACAATTAGAAAATTTGAGTTTGGTGCTAGTAGTCTTTAGAGCTAATGGGTTCCCAGTTTATTATGAAGAAGAAAACAACATAGCGCCAATATATGCCGAGACCATCTTTGGCTCATTTTTATAATTGGACCATATAATGTATAGCCACTCTAGGAAAAAAATGTGAAAATACAGTATTTGCCAACAGTTGTACTAATTGCATTCCTGGGAATATATCGCAGAAAAATGAAAAATTTTTGTTCACATAAAAACTTATGTATGAGCCGGGTGCAGTAGAGCATGCCTATAATCCCAGCACTTGGGAGGCTGAGGCAGGAGGATTGTGAGTTCAAAGTCAACCTCAACAATGGTGAGGCACTTAGCAACTCAATGAGACCCTGGCTCTACATAAAATATAAAAAAAAGGGCTGGGGATATGGCCCAGTGGTCTAGTTAGTGCCCCTGAGTTCAATCCATGGTACCAACAAACAAACAAACAAATGAAAAAACCTTATATATAAATATTCACAGTGGTTTCTTTAATTAAAGTCCAAAATTGAAAACAAACTCGTTGTCTTTCAACAGGTGAATAGATAGTTATACAAGCTGTGGTTTATATCTTTATGTTGAAGCACTGCTCAGCAATAAAGAAAAGCAAACTAGATAAGTGCAACTTTTTGGTTTTAGTTAGATAGACCTTTATTTTATTTATTTATTTTTATGTGGTGCTGAGGATGGAACACAGTGCCTCACACAAGCTAGACAGGTGCTCTACCACTGAGCCACAACCCCAGCTCAGAAAAGTGCAACATTTTGCAAATAATATGTTAAATGAAAAAAGCCAATCTCAGTATGTTTTGTACTGGTATACTTTCGTGTGTGTGCGCACGTGCATGTGCATGTGTGCGTGCATTTTTTTTAAAGACAAAATTAAATGGAGAACAGGTTAATGTTAATCAAGGGATAAAAACAGAGTAGGTTAGAGAAAATAGGGAAGCAGGTGTGGCTATTGAAGGACAATAGGAATGGGCTTTATGGTGATAAAATTGTTGGTATTTTGACTATCATTGTCAATATCCTGCTTGTGGTATTGTACTATAGTTACCCATTGGGGACACTGAGTAAAGGATACATGGAAACACTATTGTGTTTAAATTACTTTTGTGGGGAGTTCCAGGGATTGAACTCAGGGGCACTCGGCCACTGAAACACATCCCCAGCCCTAGTTTGTATTTTTCATTTAGATACAGTGTCTCACTGAGTTGCTTAGCATCTCACTTTTGCTAAGGCTGGCTTTAAACTCCCGATCCTCCTGCCTCAGACTCCCGAGCCCCTGGGATTACAGATTCGGACCACCAGGCCCAGAAAATTACTTGTAATATACATAATATATCATCATGTCCATATTTCTAGTTCAGTGGCATTAAGTACTGTCATTTTGTTATACAATCAGTGTGTATAGCTTTTTCATCTCACAAAACAAAATCTTTATTTCCATGAAAAAAACAACTCCTTGATTCCCTTCCCCTCCAGGCCCATCATTCTACTTTTTATCTCTATGAACTTGACAAATATAGATAGGTACCCCCCATATAAGTAGAATCATACTATGTTTGTTCTTTTTTGTCTGGTTTATTTCACTTAGCATAATGTCCTCAGAAATTCATATTATAGCATCTGTCAGATTTTCCTTCCTTTTTAAAGCTGAATAACATATAATTGATTGTATATACCACACTTTGATCATCCATCTGTCAGTGTGTATTTGAGTTGCATAACCCTTGCATTTTGAAAAATTAATGCTGTTATGAACATTGATATAAAGTAACATTTAAAATCTCTTTCAATTCTTTTGGTATATCACCAGGAGTGGAATTGTTAGATCATGTATTGAATCTATTTTTAATTTCTGGAGGAACAACTGTAGTGTTTTCATAGTGGCCTCACCATTTACAAAACAGTGCACAGTGGTTCTAATTTTTCCACATCCTCACCAACATTCTTTCCCTTCTTTTCTTTCTTTCATTATAGCCATTCTAATGGGTATGAGGTGATTTTGTGGGTTTGATTTGCAACATCTTTTCAACTCTTTATTGCCTATTGTAATTTATTTTGAGAAACATCTGTTAAAGTCCTTTGCACAATTTTCCTCGGGTTGTTTATTTTTGGTTGTTGGATTTTATATATTCTGGATAGATTGCTTATTAGATAAACAGGTTTATTTTCTCCCATTCTATAGGTTGCCTTTTTACTCTCCTGATAATGTCCCTTGATGCAGCTGTGATTGAATATCCCCTCCAAAACTCAGGGTGAAATTTAATTTCCATCATAACAGTATTAAGGTGTGATTAGAATGAGGGTTTTTTTATGCCATTATTGATAGAAAGGGGTAGTTATCTCAGGAGTGGGATCCTAATCAAAATAATGCATTCTGAGTGCTTTTCTTCTCTCTGCCTATTATGTGCTCACTTGTTCTTCTGCCATGTTATGCAGCACATAGGCCCATGCCAGATACTACCATTAAACTCTAGGACTTCCCAGCCTCCAAAACTGTGACCCAAACAAGCTTCTATTGTTTATAATGTACCCAGTATGTGTGATATTCTTTTATAGTAACAAATTGGAATAAGGCAGATACACAATTGTTTTTTACCTTTGATACCAAACTATTTATTTATTGTTGTTGTTGGCTGTGCTTTTGATTTCAGATCCATGAAATCTTTGCCAAATCCAATTTCCTGAAGTATTTATGTTGTTTTTGTTAAGAGACTTATAGTTTTAGTTCTTATATTTAGGTACATTTGAAACTAATTTTCATTTATGGTGAAATTTATTATTTATGGTAAGGATTCAACTTCATATTTTGCCTGAGGATATAAAGTTTTCCCAGCACAGCTTATTCAGAACTCTGTCCCTTTCTCCATTGAATTGTTTGGCATCCTTATCGAAAATCATTTCACCATGTATAAAGTGATTTATTTCTGGGCTCTCAGTTCTGTTCCACTATTCCAATTTTATGCCAGTACCACAGTGTTTTGTTTGGTATAGCTTAGTAATAAGTTTTGAAATCAAGAAAATGTGAATCCTTCAACTTTTTCTTCTTTTTCAAGATTGTTTTCACTGTTTGGGGTCCCTTGGGATTCAATATGAATTTTAAGACATAATTTTTCCATTTCCATAAAAAGCACCATTGGAGGGGCTGGAGTTGTACCTCAGTGATAGAGTGCCTAGCACAAATGAGGCACTGGGTTTGATTCTCAGCACCATATAAAAATAAATGAATAAAATAAAGGTATTGTGTCCATCTACAACTAAAAGAAATATATTTTTTTAAAAACACCACTGGAATTTTGATGGAGGTTACATTAAATCTGTAAATCACTTTGGGTAGTATTGACAATTTTAAAAATACCATCTTCCCATTTATTTGTGTCATCTTCAATTTCTTTCAGTAATGTTTTTGTGTATAAGTCTTTTATCCCCATGTTTTATTATTTTTGATGCTGTTTTAAGTGGGATTGTTTATGTAATTCCATGTATTTAGAAATAGTGAAAGTGGGCTTCATTATTTATTCCTGATATTAAAGGAAAAGCTTTCAGTTTTTTACCATTGAGTGTGATATTTACTTGGCTTTTTCATGTATGGACTTTATTATATAATTGAGATAACTTGCTTCTATACCAGTTTATGGGCTTAGATCAAGAAAGAGTGTTGCATTTTCTCAAATGCTTTTTTTTTTTTTTGCATCTGTTTGAGATAATTGTGTGATTTTTTTAACCCCTTCTGTTAATACAGTATATGACATTAATTTGTTTGCACATGTGGAACCATTGTTGAATTACAGTGAAAAAGTCCACTAAATTGTGTATATGATCCTCTTAACATGCTGTTGAATTCAGTTTGCTAGTATTTTCTTGATTATTTTTTGCATCTATGTTCATTAGCAATGCTGGCCTACAATTTTCTTTTCTTCTGGCATCCCTATATGACTTCATAAGAAGGTAATGCTAGCTTTGGAAAATGAGATTTTTACCTCCTTTTCAGTTTTTTGGAAGAATCTGCATAGTATTGACATTAATTAAAATGTTGAAAATAATTCTTCTGTGAAGCTTCTGGTTCTGGTTTGTCTTTGTTGGGAAGTTTTTGATTCCTGATTCAATCTCCTTATTCAATATTAATCTGTTCAGTATTTTACCCATTATTCATTCTTGGTAGGTTGTATGATTCTAGGAATTTACCCATGTCTTATAGATTATCCAATTTTTGGCATACATGTTGGATATTCTTTATGTGACAGGTTTAGGACCAATACTGTTTCAGATTTATAATTTTTTTTTTCAAATTTTTATCATAGGCTTTACTGGTTGAGCATCCCTAATCTAAAAATCCAAAAACCAAAATGCTTAACCTATAGTATTTTTATGATCCTTTTTATGTAAGTGGTATCAGTTGTAATGTCTCCTTTTTAATTTATGATTCCATTTATTTGACTCTCTTGTTGTTTTTTGTGTGGTCTTGCTAAAGGTTTTTTTTTTTTTTTTTTAAATCTTTTCAACAAATTTTTTATTCTGTTTTATTTGTTTCTTCTTTAATCATTAATTTTTCATTTCTCCACTAGCTTTTAGCTGGTTTGTTCTTTACTTAATTCCTTAAGGTATAAAATTAGGTTGTTGATCTTTCTCCTATTTTAATGTATGTGTTTATTACCATACATTTCCCTTTTTATTAATATATTTGACCAATAATAAATGTATATGTTTATGAGGTACCATGTGATGTTTGGATATGTGAATACAATTTACAATGAGTAAATCAAGATAATTAACATATCTATCACCTTACCCATCATTTTTTGGACAAGACATTTTAAGTTCTCTGCAATTTCAAAATACACCTTATTATCAACTATGGTCACTGTGCTGTGCAATAGATGTCAATCTGACTGTAACTTTCTACCCTTTGACTACTCTCTTCCCATTCTCCCCTCTGTCATCCTCTGATTATCTCTATTCTACTCTCTGGTTCTATGTGTTTGATTGTGTTTGATTCTACATATCAGCTAGATCATGCAATACTTCCCTTCCTGTGCTTGGCTTATTTTTACAAATGACAGAATTTCCTTCTTAATGCTGAATAGTGTTCCATATTGGTGAACACATATATTTGCTATTGTGAATAATGCTGCAATGAACATAGGAGTGCAGCTATTTCATTGACATATCAATTTCAGTCCCTTTGGCTGTATATCTAAAAGTGGTATCCTAGATCATATGGTAGTTCTAAGTTCTATTTTTATTTTTTGTGAAGCTTTTATATTGTTTTCCATAATGGCTACGTTAATAAATTTACTTTTGGTACTCATTTTGCTACATCCTGTATATTATGGTATGTTTTATTTTTATTTGCTTCAAGATGTTTTCTAAATTCCCTTTTGATTTTTTGACCCATTATTTGCTTAAGAATGTATATTTTTAAAATTTCCACATATTTCTGAATTTTCCAGTTTTCCTTTTACTGTCGATTTCTAGTTTTCTAGTTTTATTCCACATTGGTTAGAGAAGATGTTTGGGATGCCTTCTGTCTTAAATTTGTGGAGATCTGTTTTGCTATCTACAATGATATATTTTTGGAGAATGGTCCATGTGCTTTTTTTAAACTAATTATTAAGTTCTCTACATTTTTTAAAAAATATTTATTTATTTACTTTAGTTTTACACAATGCCTTCATTTTTATGTGGTGCTGAGAATCGAACCCCCGCCACACACATGATAGGCGAGCGCTCTACCACTGAGCCACAACCCCAGCCCGGTCCATGTGCTTTTGAAAAGACTATAGTTGGGTTGAATGTTTTGTATATGGCTGTTAGATCCATTTGTTCTATAATGTTCAAGAATGCTGTTTCTTTTTTGAAACAAGAACAAAATGAAATCCAGTACTCCTTCCTCAGTTATTCTACACATTATTGAAAGTGGGGTATTTAAGTCTTCTGCTTTTATTATTTTATAGTATGCTTCTCCCTTCATGTCAGTCAGTGCTTGATTGATATAGTTTGGTGCTTAGATCTCTAATGCTGTGTGTGTATATATATATATATAATTGTTATGCCTTCCTAGTGGGTCAACTTTTTTCATTTTATAACATCCTTCTTTGTTGCTTGTGACAGGTTTTGTTTGTTTGTTTTGCTCTTCTTGTTGTTTGGGGTGCAGGAGCTCAAAACCAGGGCCTCACACATGCTAGGGAACAGCTCTACCATTAGTCTACATCCCTGACCCTCTTGTGACAGTTTTTGATTTAATGATGTTTTATTTTGTAGCAAAAAATAAAATATAATAAAGGGCTGGGGATGTAGCTCAGTGGGTAAGCACCAGTGGATTCAATACCTGATATATAAAAAAGTTTATTTTGTCAGAGAAATATACACACCTCTGGTGGTTTTTGGCTTGTTTGTTTGTTTGGGGTTTTTGTTGGTTGTCATTTGAATGAAATCTCTTTATACACCCTTAATGTTAGCCTACTTAGGGAAAGATTTACTGTAATTATTTTGCTAATTGTTTTGTTTACCTTGTACTTCTTTTGTTGCTCCTTTCATATCTTGCTGTCATTTTCTGTTTTAGTGTTTTGCTTTTGTTACTTTATTAGTATGCTTTTATTGCTTTTATATTTTTCTTCTTTTGCAAATTTTTAGTTTTTTTACATTGTTTTCATTCTTTTTATGTATGCAGGACTATAGAATTCATTTTGACATAATTATAAAGCATGGAATACATCTTATTCTAATTCAGTCCCCAGTACTTTTCCTTGCCCTTCTTTCCCCACCCCACCCTGCTCTGTTCCCTCTAGTGTTCTTTCTGCCACTTACTCATAGTTACTTCTTAAAATTAGCTTCTTGTAGAAATGCATGATCATGAGATTTACTGTGGTATATTCACATATGTACATAGGAAATTATGTCAGATTCATTTCACTGTCTTTCCTTTTCCCATTCACCACCTCTCTTCACTTCATTCCATTTTTGTCTACTCCACTAAACTTCTATTCTTTTCCCATTTATTGAGGATTAGTTTCTTATATCAGAGGAAATATTTGACCTTTGTTTTTTGGGGATTGGCTTATTTCACTTAGCATGATAGTCTCCACATTCATCCATTTACCAACAAATGTCGCTGCCTGAAGCGGAAGTCGCTTGGAGCAGCGAACGCCACAGGAAAATTCGGAGGCAGGATGAAAATGAAAAAAGGTCTTTTATTCTTCTCCTCTCTCCAGCTCCAGCAATAACTCCAAATGCTCTAACTCCAACCACCACCTTCTTCTTCCCCACACACACTAACGAACCTCACCCAGTTATATACATATAGCTTTAACAAGGACACGTGCTTACAGCTCGAGCTTACAGGTGCGTCACGCAGTGTTCACGGGCATACAAAGATTCTTTGAATAATGTATTAATATCAGGTGGAAACTAGAACATCTTTTATGGCTCTCAGCTAACCGCAATCTTTAGCTATCTCCTTGATTATAGGCTCCTTCAACAAATGTCATAAAGTCATTCTTTATGGCTGAGTAATACTCCATTGTGTATATATTGCACATTTTCTTTATCTATTCTTCTGTTAAAGGGCACCTAGTTTCACTCCATAGGTTAGCTATTGTGAATTGTGCTTCTTTAAACATTGATATGATTTCGTCACTGTAGTATGCTGATTTTAAGTCCTTTGGATATATACCTAGAACTGGGATAACTGGGTCAAATGGTAGTTCCATTCCTAGTTTCCTGAGGAATTTGCATACTGCTTTCCAAAGTGGTTGCACCAATTTGCAGTCCCACCAACAATTTATGAGTGCACCCTTTTCCCACATCTTCATCAAAACTTGTTCTTACTTGTATTGTTGATAATTGACATTCTGGCTGGAGTGAGATGAAATCTCAGAGTACTTTTAATTGGTATTTCTCTAATTGCTGGATGTGTGGAACATTTTTTCATATATTTTTGACCATTTTTCTTCTTTTGAGAAATGTTTGTTTGGTTCCTTTGCCCATTTATTGATTGGGTAATTTCTTGTTTTGGTGTTAAGTTTTTTTAGTTATTTGTATATCCTGGATATTTATGCCCTATATGAGGTACAGGTGGTAAAGATTTTCTCCCCATTTTATAGGCTCTCTATTCACATTCTTTATTGTTTCCTTTGCTGTGAAGATATTTAATTTGATACCATCCCATTTATTGATTCTTGATTTTACTTCTTGTACTTTGGGAGTCTTGTTAAGGAAGTTAGGCCCTGAGCTGATATGTTGGAGTGTTGGGCCTACATTTTCTTCTAGCAGGTGCAGGGTTTCTGGTCTCATTTCTAGGTCTTTCATCCATTTTGAGTTGGGTTTTTTGGAGGGTTAAAGATAGTGGTTAAATTTCATTCTACTACATATGGATTTCCAGTTTTCCCAGCACCATTTAATGAAGAGACTATCTTTTCTCCAATGTGTGTTTTTGTCACCCTTGCCAAGTATACTACTAAAATGCTTCATAGATTCAGTGCAAGTCCCATCAAAATTCCAATGACTATTCATAGAAATAGAAAAGGCAATCATGAAATTGATTTGGAAGAATAAGAAGCCCAGAATAGCCAAGGCAATCTTTAGGGAGAAAAGCAAAGTATCAGACCTTAAATTATACTATAGAGGTATAGTAATAAAAACAGTGTGATATTGGCACCAAAACAGGCATGAAGACCAATGGAATAGAACAGAAGACACAGAGACAAACTCACATAAATACAATTATCTCATAGGTATTTTCTTTGTGGTAACCATAGAGGTTATGTAAAATACCTTATGTGTCTATTTTAAGCAGATAACAACTTAACTTCAACATTCTATAGTTTTCTTCTGCCCTTATGTTATTGATGTCCAAATTTATATGTAAATTGTGTCTATTAATCTTTTATACTTATTCTTTTAACTTTATATTAGAATAAAAAGCAATTTACCAATAGGAAGGGTATATAGTATTCTATATTTGTCTAAATATTTACGTTTGCCAAGTTTTATGCCTCTTGTACTCTTTCATTTCAGCTTAAAGAAGGAAGGTCTGTGGTAATAACTCCCTCAGCTTTTATTTGTATATATATATATTTTTTAAATTTTTTTTCCTGGTTCTGGGGATTGAACCCAGGGACACCCAGCTACATCCCCATCCCATTTTATTTTTATTTTGCAAGAGGTTCTTGCTAAGTTGGACAGTCTGGTGTCAACCTTGCAATTCTCCTGCTTCAGCCTCCTGAGTCACTGAGATTAAAGACATGTGCCACCTCACCTGCCCATTTTCTTTAAGTTGTAGAAGAGAGTTTTGTCCCAATAACATTATTGGTTGACAGTTTTTACTTTTTTCTTTCAGCACTTAATATATCAACCCACTCCCTTCTCACCAGCTAGATTTTGCTAAAACCATCTTATGGATATTTCTCTTTCATGCAACATGTCTTTTTTTTTCTCCTGCTGCTTTCAAAATCCCTCTTTGCCTTTTTTTTTGGGGGGGTACTGGGGATTGAACTCAGGGGCACTGAACCACTGGGCCACATCCTCAGCCCTTTTGTGTATTTCATTAGACACAGGGTCTCACTGAGTTGCTAAGTGCCTTGCCATGGCAGAGGCTGGCTTTGAACTCACGATCCTCCTGCCTCAGCCTCCCAAGTTTGCCTTTGATTTTTGACAATTTGATTACCATATGTCTAGTGTGGATTTTTTCATTTTTAATGATTTTATTAGTGCATTGTAGTTATACATAATTTTAAGGTTCATTTTGTCACATTGACAAATGTATATAACAAAATTTGATGGATTTCTTTGGGTTCGATTTATTTGGGTTCTTTGCGCTTCTAGATCTCCCAATTGGGGAGCTTAAAGCCATTATTTCTTTGAATATGTGTTCTGTCTTCCCCTAATACTTCCATAATGCATATATTGGTTCACTTCATGATATCATGTAGGTCCCTTAATCTGTCTTCCATCTTTTTAAAAATATTTTTTAGTTGCCAATGGATTTTTTCCTTTATTTGCTTATTTATATGTGGTGCTGAGGATGGAACCCATGCTTCACACATGCCAGGCAAGCACTCTACTACTGAGGCACAACCCCAGTCCCTGTATTCCCTCTTTTTGTCTCATTTTTTTTCTTTTTTTCCCCCTGACTGGATAATTTCAAATAGTCTGTCTTTGAGTTTGCTGATTCTTTCTTTTGCTTCTTCCATTCTGTTGTTGAACTTCTGTGTTGAATTTTTCATTTCAACTATTCTTCAGCTTTAAGACTTCTGTTTTTTTCTATTTTGAATTTTCTCTTTGTTGCATTGCTCACTTTGTTCATGGCTTGTTCACCAGATCCTTTTGCCCCTTTGTATAATGATTATTTTAAATTCTCTTTCATATAATTAATATATTTTAACTTCATTAGAGTCAGTCTTATTTCCTTTTTTGGCTTTTTGCCTTTTTTCTTCATTTTCCTTGACTATCTTCATATCCTCACATTAGGGGGGGGGTACTTCTTCAGTCTATGTATTGACCTTCATCAGTCACAGAGGCCAGAACTTCTGTGTACCTCTTAAATCTTTGTGGTGGACTACTGTCTATGTTCTTAGTGGCTCCCAGATATCTAGAGTATAGCCAGTTTCATCAGTGTTCCTAAACACATTTTCATACAGATGCCATTCCTTTGGTAGCTCCAGGAGAAGTTGGAATGCTGGTTGCATAATCCAGCTCTTTTTCTTCCCTCAGAGAAGCTGGGAGCCAAGACTTTAAAACAATTCCCATTTTCTTGATCTTTTAATCCCAGGGCAGGATCCCTGGTGCATACCTGCATGATAGTTCAAGCTGCCACTTTTGTTCTCTATCATCTGTGGGGTATCATATGCCAGACCCAGTCAGCTTTCTGAAGTAGTTGAGAAAAAAGACAATCTTTTCAGGTAGCTTCTGAAGAAGTTGGAGTATTAGATCTGTGCTCCCATTCCTTCTGTCCTCAGATAGAAGCTGACACTTGTAATTCTGTCTGTATCCTGTAATATTGTGCTAGGAGTGGGGATTTAGTATGTCTTGTCTTTAAGGTCATCAAAATTATAATACTTTTTTTGATTTTCCCACCTACTAGGCTAATATTTTCTTGTCAAAAATGTCAGTAATCAGTTCCTCCATCTAAACTAACCCACTAACCCCCTTTTCTTTTTTATTTTTGTCTATTCAAGGTTCTGGTGTGGGATGTATAACCGCTTTGACAAAGGCCTACAGCCCAAACAGAGTATGCTAGAGAGCCTCCTGGAAATTAAGAAACAGAGAGCAATGCTTGAAGCAGATGTGTATCAACTAGAAAAGGTGAGGAGAATGGTCCCAAAAAAGAGATTCTCTTGCTCCTTATTAGCAGGCCTAGCCTGTTTGGAATTGAATTGGTACTTGAAGAATGCTACCTGGCTGGCTTATCATACTCTTTGGCTTCTCAGTGCCCTGTGTTTAAAAAGCTCAAGACATAACTCCTTTTCTTTTATAGCATGGCAAATATCTCAATGCGCTAGTTAAGCAAGTCCATTGGTTTCTTATTTGGATCTGGACAGAATAATTTGGTAGAACAAGAAGGAATGACAAGAAATCTGTATGGGGCACATTATATAACATATTTCCTTATATCCTTTAAAGAAACTTGTTAGGTATTACCTCTGTTTATAGAAGAAGAAATAGAAATTTAGAGAACTTAAGTAACTCAAATTCACATACTTATGAAGTTGAAAACTGGGGTCTACCCTACATCTTCTTACTGGCAAAGTCTTTCACCAGTCTACTACCTCATGCTATGCCTAAAGGATATTTTCACTTTCAGGGATAGAACATACATATACCAATACTTTACAATAGTAATTCTTTGGGATCATACACACATTTAAAATATGAAGAAAATTACAGATATTTCCCTCAGAAAAGTTTGATACATATGTGCATTATACAAGTACAACAGTTTTTAAGCATAATTTAAGGGGGCAAACAGACTTTGAAAGCCTACCTATGAGTTCATGAACTCCAGTAAGAGCTTCTGCCTTATTGTATAGGAATATCATTTTTATTTTACTGGAATTCATAAAATCACAGTGATTTGTAATAAGAGTGGTGACAATCCATGGAGAGAGGTATTATATAGATTCATTTCAACTTTTCATTTTGTATATTATTGTATTCTGTATTTTCTATCTTTAAAGATTTATTGACTTTTAAAAATATATCAACAGAGTTGTTTGAGTGATAATATTAAGTACCATTTTAGTTTTCTTCTCTGTATTGAAAAAAGCAAGCTAGTAAACTATACACATACATATATAATGTGTGTGTGTGTGTGTGTGTGTGTGTGTGTGTGTGTGTGTGTGACCTTTACAGGAAAACTCCAGGGAGTGATCTGAGCCTATTGGAAATTAATCTGAGTCTCTCTCAGGAATCAGAGAAATCAGTCAAGGATAAGTGAGAGGGCTAGGTCGAGAAAAGGATACCTGTTCTGTATGGGGCCTTTTGGAAAAGTCTGTGAATAACTAAAAGGGGAGGAAGAAACCCTAAGAAATTTCCCTACTTCTCAATTCTGCTTAGGGCTGGCTGTTTCCTATGATTTTAAGTCATGCTTCAGTTTTCCCTTTGTTTATATTTTTTTAATTTTTTTTAGTTGTAGATGAACATAATATCTTTATTTATTTATTTATATGTGGTGCTGAGGATCTAACCCAGTGCCTCACACGTTCGAGGCAGGTGCTCTACAACTGAGCTACTGTTTTGTTTATTTTTAATGCAGCCAAGTACCTAGCTGTTGCCTCCCAAGAATGCTTTCAAAAGTTTGGGATATGAAGCCAGACACAGTGGTGCATGCCTGTAATCCCAGCACTTGGGAGGCTGAGGCAGGAGGATCACGAGTTCAAAGCCAGCCTCAGCAATGGCGAGGCACTTAGCAACTCAGTGAGACCCTGTCTCTAATAAAATACAAAAAAGGGCTGGAGATGTGGCCCACTGGTCGAGTGGTCGAGTGCCCCTGAGTTCAATCCCCAGTACACAAAACATGTATTTTCACTATAAAAGGATATTTACTTACTTATAGGGAGCAAAAAAATAATCTGCTTTATCTTGCCTAAAGTGGGTTCACACTTGGTTTCTAAATAGCACAATCTTTCCAAGAATTCTTTTCCAAAATGTATCCCTCCCCTCTGTCCTTCTAATAAACCCTTAGGGACCCTAGATTTCATAAGCAGCTCAGTATTTTCAATATTTTGAAAATAAATCCTTGTTGACTTATTTAATGTATAATTAAAAACAAGTGTCCATCTTTGGTTCTGCTGGTATTGTAAAGTGAAATCAACAAACATAATACAGCTACCCAGTGATCAGAGTTTGCAATCTGCATGGGAAAGAAATAAACATCTTCTTTGATAACAATTTTCCTAATTGGAAATATACCAATTTCATTGTACTTATCAGTATATTCAAGGTGTTATAGTTATTCTCTTGATAGATGACAACTGACAATGTGATTTCCCTGTCACTTATTCCCTTTATTCCACCTAATCATTTGCCCAAGATCCAGATGCAGGGTCAGACTCCCACTTTTCACTTTCTAAATGTGTGAATTTGAGTGACATGCTTAACTCCTCTGAGCCTCAGTTTCCTCATCTGTAAAATACAGGTAATACTTAACTATAGTTTTCTTATATGGAAATGAAATTATTTACATAAAGTGCCTGTCACATGGAGGCAGTCAGTTAATGTCAGTGATCTTCTCCCTTGCCTTCCTCAATCCCAGAAATAAATTGAATTTATAATATTTATCAGAAAAGAGAACTTTTATAGATATATAACTTTTGAGATTCTTTTCTGGTAGAACTTTTTAAAACATAATGGCAAGTTATGAAGAAAAGATGTTTGAGAGGGCAGGGGCAAACAATACTTTTCTACCATAAAAGTGATAGCAGAAGAATCCTTGCTGATTGATGTAATATTTGCCCAGATTTTTGTTTCCTGTTTCTAATTCTTTGTCAACCATTCCTTGCTCCTGAAACAGAAACTGAAAGCCCATGATGAGCCACCAGAAGAGGTCTGTACCTGCTCTCAATTAGGGAATTTACTGTGCCAGCATCTAGGAAGTCCTTTGGCCAATCCTCTGGGCTTTATGGGTATTGATGGAGACCTGAATACATTGATGGAGAATGGCACCCTGTCCAGGGAAGGAGGCCTCCGAGCTCAGATGGATCAAGCAAAAAGCCAATGTGCAGACCTCCACCATGACTGTTGTGGGATCATAGGCAGCCTTAGGGTAATAAATATCTCTGGGGATGTGCACATCTCTAGAGACATAGGCACCTCTGCAGCCACAGGTATCTCTAGTGACATGGGCATCTTTGGGGCTATGGGCTTATCTGAAGACATGGGCATCTCTGAAGTCACTGATATCCCTGGAAAAGTAGATATTTCTGAATCCAGAGGATTCTCTGGAGGCATGGGTTTCTCTGATAGCCTGGGCATCATGGAGGACTTGGGCATTTCTGACGACACAGGTATCTCAGAGGCCAGCACCAAGGAACCAGGCTACTCTAAGCAGCAGTGATCTAGCTACTCACATGCTTCTCTGCTCTGGGCACCTGTAGCAGCCACAATGATCTTTGTTCTATACAGGGCTATTGCTGTTTTCTGGTTGGTTTAAATGGGTGAGACCAGAGCACCCCCCCTTCCTACTTAGAATCTGTAAAAGGACTTAGTGTCTTTATTGATTAAATGATCACTATTCATATGTTAAACAGTTCAGAATATGAGAAAATATGTTATTATTCTAAAATGGGATTTAACTTTAGAAACATTTCCCTTTAGCTGTTTATTAGGCTGGTTTCACTATTTTCCTTAATAATCAGCCTCTCTTTTCCACCCTCACTGTTCTAACCTGAGAGCAAAGTGGAAATATTGTCACAGTAGAACATTATAATCCAGTTGAAGAGATAGAGAGATGTTATGCTACAGGTTACTGAATTACAGAATGCTGTAAAAGAAAACGTACTCTCAGATATACCTAGTCGTGGGATGTTAGCTAATATTACCAATAGAGACCCTAACATTTGTGTGATAAATAAATCAAAATGATCCTTAATTGTTAGCATGAGTGCATGGGTGCTTGGAGGTTTAAAATATTAAAAAAAAGTTTTCTTAAGCTACAATAGTTGATCACCCCAGCTTGGTCTTATTATAATACTCATCTAGCCACTCCACTATTTTGTAGATATTCTATAGGTAAATTTGAATCCATTACATGCTAAAATGATCATTTAAAAATTAACAGGGTCTAAGTTAATACTGCTTAACAGCATTCTCAGCATCAATTCAGGAAGCAACTGATAATCTCAGTGCTCTGTCCCTGTCTGAGACATGATATGTGTGCTTATCTGGGATTTTTTTTTTTAAACAAGCCCCTTCTTAAGATTTTTAAAATAAAGACCAGTGGTTTTGCTCATGTAGAAGTTACATGAAACTTGTGGGTTTTTTGATACAATCAGCACTACTTTCTCACCTTGTACATTTTTTAAAAAGTCTATTCTTAGAGCTGGTCCACATATTCATTCCATGGGCAAGGGTATACTCTTACTGTCTAAACACAAGATTTTCCCTTTGGTGTTGGTACATTTGTTGGTTTTTCATCTTCCCTATTGGATATTCAGTCATAGTTTTGCCACTTCAACATGCTGGGGGTGGGTAGGGTAGGTCTTAGGCAATTAAAAAATTTTAATTGTCGATTGGCCTTTTATTTATTTATTTATTTATTTATTTATTTATTTATTTATATGTGGTGCTGAGACTCCAACCCAGTGCCTCATACATGCTAGGCAAGCACTCTACCACTTGGCCTCAGGCAATTTTGATCATGATCTACATATAGTCAGTATTTCCAGAACTACCAAGGCTAACAGAATCCAGATCTTCAACCACTATTCCAAATACTCTGTATCTGGTTTCAGCTCAAAAATTGAATTTCTGTTGACTATCACATCCATTTGTGAATACATAAAGTATCAAAAGGATCACATTATTAGGTGCTTTTCTCTGAAAGAAAGAGGTGCCTTTCACTTTAAGTATGTAATTTAACAGCAGAAGAGAGTTGCCAGGGTAGCTCCTTGATTTCTTACATAGACCCAAATTGATTTCTTACATGGACCCAAAACAGCTTTCCTTTTTATA
This sequence comes from Tamias sibiricus, assembly GCA_025594165.1. Classification (NCBI taxonomy): domain Eukaryota; kingdom Metazoa; phylum Chordata; class Mammalia; order Rodentia; family Sciuridae; genus Tamias; species Tamias sibiricus. The sequence continues at coordinate 56,195,279 of CM046667.1, read as the reverse complement.
GGAAAAATTCTAAATCATTTTGGTTGTCTTTTTCATATTTTAAATAGGAATCATTTTTCTATTTACCTCCTCTTGGTAGCTGTTTTAAATCTGTGTTTTTAAAGAACTCTAATTTGTATCTTTTCCATTCATAAGTAGGACCATTTTTCTACTTACCTCTTCTTGATAGTTGCCTTGATCATGTAATTTTATAGCATCAAGATGATCTCCTATTGTACCTTCTCTGATTCCCTTCTTTCTATAATTTGGTCTTTGGCTTATACAACCTAAATTATCAGATATTGCCAGGTGTTATTTGACTTATTACTTCTGGGAAAATTATATTTATGTTCATCAGTTTGATGTGGAAGCTACATATAACCCTGGTTTTGTGAAGGAAGTTGTCAAAAAGGATGACAGTACCAGTCTGTTACAAGTGAGGCTATTCCAGGTCTTGTTTATACCCATGGCTCTCTCCCTTATCTCAACCTTATTTTTAGTGCATTAACTAGCATGACATACCAGGTAGCTTGTTGAGGTTTTTGAGGGGGCATAGGAAATAGGAAAATGGCAAGATGTAAATCCTTTGTAAATCCTTTCAAAAGGTATTTTATGATCTCAAATTTATTTGCAAAGACCTGTAAAAGGTAATATCCAACCTAATTTATTTGATCCAAAATAAAATTATTCAATAGTGAAAAGGTTTTTCAATACAACTCTAAACTCAAAATTGATAAATAGCAACTCTAATATTTCCAAAAACAAAAGCAAAAATTTTACAAAGATTGTCTTATTGCGTTGACTGTCTAAGGCCATGGAATCAATTTCAGCCTCAAGATCTGTGAAGTCGATTTGTTTTATCTTCTTGTTGTTTTTATTTCCCAACAAGTCCCATTATTGCTTGTATATAAGCAAAATCTTGTGAAAAATCTGTATTTTTCCTCATCACCAAACACTTCCCTTGTTTTACAAGCAGATTCGAAAATCTGAGAGAAAAATGTTCAATGGAATCCAAACACTGATTTCCTGGTAAAATCCCAGTAACTATCTCTACTCAGGAGCCCAGGAATAAAATAGAAATTCCTGAAGGAAATTTCCAGGGCTACTACAGAAAAATTATATATTAATGACTTTCATTACATATTCTCCTATAACACCTATGCTGAAAAAGAAATGTGACCCCTTCCCCCACTATCTTACCCTTCCAGTTCCCCAAGCAGAAATTCCATTCCCATATGACCACCCTACTTAAATAGGAAAGCATTTAAACCACCTGCCACTGTCTCATCCACTAACCTGACCTCTGCCTCTTTCCCATACAAGTTTTACATGCCTAAGGTCACTGCTTATCTTTTCCAAGTATGAGTCAGGTTCAGTTCCTGTGCTGATGACCATGCTCAGGTTCTGCATGAACACCTTTTCAAAAATTCATTAATTCTTTACTTAGTTAATGACATGATGTATTTATCACAATAAATACAATAATCCTAAATAACAAACTTAAGTAACAGCTAACAGCTGTTTTAAAGAAGAAATTCAGGTATAGGGTCCACTGTATGAAGGAAAAACTAAAACTGTCTAGAACTAATAGCAAGAATGTAGAACTTATGGTGCATGTGTATGGCACATGTATCTTTGGAATATCACCTTAGAAATTATGTTTACTTATCACCAAGTCAGTTGCCATTGCCTGCCAACATGCATGGACCACCTTTTGTCTGGGACATACCTCACACATGAAGTAAGACCTTCTCTGAACATTCCCATCCAAAGGGATACAAGTCTTTTTAAAAGGTGCTTTTCATAAATATTTAAGCATGGCCTGGACTTAGCTGAAAGAGATGTTAATAACAAAGGTACTCATGTCATAGCTTTGTTATATGCTGCCTTTTATTAAACACCACCATACTTTTCTTAATATTGTTAGGCTTTTATATGTCATTTGAGAATATTTCTATGAGACTATTCCATAAAGGGGACTTTTTTCAAACACTTATGTAGGAAAATATAAAATACTCTTAAGAAAATTACTTCCCTCAAAGGGGGTTTTTACCATGCTCTACATCGGTTTATACTTAGAAAGATTGTTCTTAATTTTTATCTTAGTTCCCAGTGATTTAATATCCATACCAAAACTTTCCCCCATCCGTAGACCTCTTCTTCCCAGAATTCTATGGAGGATACAAGCTGATATGATTTCAACCAAATCTGGTTGCTTTCTTCTAATTGCCAAATCTAGAACTGACTTTTGATATAAATATTTTAAAAGAAAATAGACATGGCATAAGCCTTAAGTTTTATCCTATGGCATTATCTTTTTATATGATATGAAGAAATGGATGCCCTCTCAGAAGACACCAACACACAAAGGACAAGGGGAAAGATTTGGGATCATAAAGGACTGTTGTTTTGTAATTCTGTTTTTGAAGTACTTGATGGTAACACAGAAGCTTATCCAAGGAAAAAACTATTTTCTTAGCCCTATAAAAGATGTCTTCTCTGATTCTCCAGCTGTGGAATTGACAGTATATGCCTTCCCCTTAAATAGGAAGTATTGGTACTGTCACCATTCATGGTAGCCCATATCTCCTTTAGATGTCAATGCAAGTAAAAGTGTGTTTATGATCTGTGATTTGTGACTTGAATTCACAAAAGACAAGAGTGCTTTGACAGAAGTTAATTTAGGCTTGTGTGTCTTGCAGGGGCTGAAGAAATCATGTTCAGAATTTGGCTTATGCAAAACCAGTAGCTTCCATGTTAATTACAGCACCCTGTCCCTCAATGTTTTCTAAAGCTTTGGGAATGAACTAGAAGCTTATTTTTCTTCCAGTGGTTTGATGCCTTTCAACCATTTTATGGCTTTGTACTCTTTTCAGAGGACCCTACATCAGCCATCACAGAATCCCAGTTAATGGAGAAGTTTGTTGGGAGAGAAGAGAGAGTCATACAGAAATACAACTGGCCAGCTAAGATTTCATGTGCTCCTTAAAATAATATTATTTCCAATAAGGTCCAAAAATGTTCTTCTTCAGGAAGTGCTGTGACTGATATATTTTCTTTTAAGGCTATCTTTTACAATGATAGAAATTCAAGAATGCTATGAATAATGTATTTTTGTCCATAGTTTTCTATGCTGCAAGGTTTTCTTTTCTTTTAGAGAGTAAAGGATGGTGGGTAACATTTTCTTCCTTAAAATGTGCACAAAGCAGATTATTTCTGAGCTTTTTCTTTGCTTCTGTAGCTGGAGTATCTTTTGACCCCTTATCAATCCGGTAAGAATATGTACACCAAAATCACTAGATGATCACTGTTCAAAGACCATATCTCTAGTTACACATCACAGATAATTGGCCATGTCAGTTCATCCATAAAGTATCTGCAAGTGTCCACCTCACCCATATTTACAGACAAGGTGGTTTGCATTTTTTTTTGTGTGTACCAGTGGGAATGCAGAGAACATATCCTAGTTCTGAAACAGAGAATGTTTTGTATTCTTGTTTAACAGTGCCTCAGGCTTACAAAGAGCTACCAAGTTCAGTCCTTTTGGAATTTAACTAATAGTATGACTATTTGTAGATGTATGTGTTTACTGTAACTTTAGTAGCATCTGGCTCATGGTCATTTGGACATTCAGATGGAGAAAATTTGTTCAAGAATAAAAAAAATAAACATTAGTGCTAAACTTCTTTTATATTGTCCAGCAAAGTGTCGTGAGGACTTTTAGACATGTTAAGCCAGAGATACAAACCAAAGTGAAGCAACTGGACTTCTCTCTGGGATGTATATATCAGGCAGCTTTAGGAATAAGACATTTATGGCCAGTTTAATCTGTAGAGTGTTAATGTCAGCTACATACCTGTGTGGACATCATGTAGTTCAAGTATAATTCAGAATTCTGTGTAAGTTCTTTTAGGGGCTGGCTTTTAATTAGCTTCAGATTTATAGAATGACAGTCACATCAGCTCAAATTTGAATGTTCCAAGATATGGTAGTATAATGATTGATTTTAACCTTCCTGTTGTATGTTATCCTCAGCTGTTTGTTGTACAATTGGGGTATGAACATGTGAACCAGTCAGGATGTTCACTGCCAATTATTTTGCCTAGTGCCACAGAGTTCACTGGCGCCTCTCTGTGGTTGTGTTCTAGTTTGAAAATGTTTGGTTTGTTGATATTTTTGTCCAAAATTAAAAGCCTTCAATCTTTTGTGTGTGAGAAGCTGCTGTATATTAGCCACAAATAAAAGAAATGGTGGCAAACCTCCCCCAATTGGTACCATGGCCTAGCTTCAACAGATGAACCACCTTACAAAGAGAATCTACAAGTAGGTTCAAATATGCCCTGATGATGTTAAATTAAGATAAGACAGGTATCTGAGGGAACCTGGTTCTAAACAGCACTGGGGAGGGCAGGTTCTTTCACTGACCAGCTGTGAGGACAAGACAAACACTTAATTCACAAAAGCATGCTAATGGAACATGAGCCATTTTGTTCACATCGGAAACAGAAATGTTGAGGGACCAGGCTCTTCATCTGTCTCTAGAGCCTCCACCAAGAATTCTCACACACGGGGCCTCACAGACTCAGGGTTTCTTTCCTCCAGGCCTCAAAGAATCCCCCTAACACCCTGCTGCCCCAGCAGTGCTTTTTTCTCTAGGAATCACATGTCTATGGCCTCCTATATGGAACACAGAAACTTGAGTTCTAGTCCTGGCTCTGCCATTTACTAGCTATATGGCCTATTCCAAGTCAATTCGTAGCTATGAATCTCAAAGCCCTCATCCATAAAATGGGAGAAATGTGTCTACCATATGGGGCAATTGTGCAGATTTACTGAGCTAACATATAAAGTGACCTTGTAAATTCCCTGGCACATAAAAAAAAAATCAAAAAGCATTAGCCTCTTACTACTTTTCAGCCCTGATCCTACTGATTAAACTGACAGATTCTTAATCTTTAGCTTCCTTTTCCTCAGCTCCACTTAGCCTCCTTCCTACTCTTGACATATTGTCTTTAAACAGGTTACGATACAAGATAGTTACAATACAATGGATAAAGCTATGATTTTCTTTTATAATTAACAAAAATATCTATGTTCATTGTAGAAGTTTTTAAAATTGGTCACTATATGAGCTATAGTTTATTCAACCATCCCCTTATTGCTGACAAGACTATGATTGTCTTCTATATCAAATTTAAATCTTGCCTCCATGAATATGCCCTATTTTTCTTCATAGAACTTTAGCAAACTCCTTTCTGATTTGAGAGATCCTCTTACCTGAGGTGACCTGTACAGATGGTTAATTTCATCCATCTGAGAGGATTTTTTTAACAACAAAAAATTTCCTTAATTTGAACTCCAAGTTTTCATCATACTTTACACAAAAGATGAGGCTGAACTTGGAATCTGTTCACTGTACTGTCCCCAGGTAACCTATTGTTTTAACTGTGGCCAAAGGCATGGCAAGCTGGGAACCCTGAAATCAACTTAGTCCACAGTCTCCTGTAACCCTGTAAAGGCCTTGTTTCACAGGGAAAACGGGTCAAGAGAATGCCCTAAATGAGGAATCACTTCTGGTTGAGTCTCAAACTCCCACCTTTCTGTGTTTCCTTATTTGTTTTTTTTAATTTATTTTTTAATTTATAATAATTACAATTCATAGTGCCTATATATAGCATCCTTTTACATACAACTGTTTGTATACAAAGTATATTCATACAATTCAGGTCTTCAATCATGCATTTAGGAAAATGATATCCGTCTTATTCAACCAAGTAAAAATAATCTCTATCCTGCTAGTCTCATCCTGTGATTTTGACAACCAAGGGAAATTATAACTGCTAAAAAGTCCTTTGTAAATTTGGAGGTATTTTTCAAATATAAATTGGAGATGTTGGTTTCAGGCTAAAAATTCTGTCCAACTGAACTAGAACTACCATACAGAAGCAAGGGAAAAAATAAGAATTGGCAATGTCCTTTAGATTTAGGGGGAATATATCACTTGGGTATTTGTGAATCATAGTATATTTAAAAGGCTCTATCATTTATCTAGGCTTCTGTTGCCTTATATTAGTAAAACAGGTAGGTGGTTTTAACTCAATGATTTCTAGGAAAATATATTTACTCCCTACTGAGCCGTTCATCTGCCAGGCTTTAAGCACACACACACACACGTGTATGTGTGTGTTTCTCCAAATATATAAGCAAGGATGTGTGTGTATATGTGAAAAAAATATTTTTTCCACAAATGAATACAATAACTAAAGTACTGTGTCAAGTCACTAAGCTAGTTATAGGCTATTGGAACCTAGGACTGACTAACATAGTGTCTCTCTTCAGAATACCATACTGTTAAATTGCATTGATTGAACTTCCAGTACAAATAATAAGTTATACATTCATTTCTCCTGTTCCTTCCCACTAAATACAGTTATAAAGTCTAGAAGTAATTCAAAAGGCAGCTAAAAGAAAACACCAAAATGCAAATGATAAGAAGGAAAACTGGTTTGGGATGCTAGAACTGGAGTAACAACACAGCATCAGGGTGTCTAACCAAAAAGGAAATACCCAGGTTGTATTGCCTTCTGTATCACCAAACAGAAAGAAATCCAGGTTGGGATTTTCCTGATATCCAATCTAACAATAGAAGGCAGCCCTCTCCCAGATCAAAGGCTCATTCCTCCACCAGATCCAAGGGCTCTTCCCTACATAGAGTGGCCAGCAGCATCAGCAAGGGGGATTCATCAATACCTCCACTACCCCACACTAAGAGCAGTAAAAACTTTCTATCTTACCCTTCCCCACCTAGAAACATGGGGCAGTCAAAAGACATCAGCAACAGAGGCTCTGCCACAATAAGCACTCATTTAGAGAGTCCTCTCTATAAACTGTTAAACAGGACAAGACATGGGACCTTGTTGTCCCCACAGTACTGAGAACCCCATCCCTGACCAAGAGACACCAAGACAGAAAAAAGCCTTCCTTCTCCTCAGGTTACACAAGCAGAAAACAGGAAGAATCCCCGTGATACTAGATAAACAAATTAGATCAAAATAGCACCAAAAATTCTTCTAAAAACTAAACTTACATTGGAACCACAGCTGACAAAAGTAGTTTTATAAATCATAATTGATAAAAACTGTGATTCCACATGATAATTTTAAAAGGAGGGAGGAGAATGGGACCTAAATGGATGTAAGGTTTCTATACTTCAAAGAGTGGTAAAATGTTAGTACGCAGATTGTGATAAATCACATACATATATTTTCATATCATTTTACAACCATCACAAAATGATAAAAAGACACCCACTAATAAAACACTATAAATCAAGATGGGATCCTAAAAATGTTCAAGTAATGTACAGGAAGGCAAGAACAAAAACCAATATTGACAATGCTTTGTAGAATGGATTAAAAAGAAACCCCTAGGGCTGGGAATATATCTCAGTTGGTAGAGTATTTGCCTCACATGCACAAAGCCCTAGGTTCAATCTCTAGCACCAGAAAAGAAAAAAGAAACCCCTATTATATAAGAAACTCATTTTAAATTCTGTGACAAAGGTAGACTAAATGTAAAAGGGTAAAATGAAGATTCCTATATTAATATCTAATAAAAATACACTAGAGCAAAGGAAATTACTATAAAAAGGGATTTAACAATGATTACAGGTTAAGTTCAAGAGCAGAGATAATGATCCTTAAATTAGTACAAAACCAACAACAGAAACTCAAAATATGTAAAACAAAAACTTGTAACAGCCCTTTGAAATTAATGTTGCTTTCCAACTACCTAATAACTGCTTTTCTGCTTCTGTAGCTTCCTCATGCTGAGCATAGAAACTGAGAAAGCTATCCCCTGGCCTGAGAGGACAGCAATGAAACAAACTATGATACACTTCTGACCAGGATAGCTTAGCTAAATCTATGTATGTATATTTCCTGCCTTTTGTTCCACTGTACACTTTACTCTTTTTTTAAATATTTATTTATTTTGCTATAGTTGTACACAATGCAATGCATCTATGTTTACGTGGTGCTGAGGATCGAACCTGGGCCGCGCACATGCTAGGCAAGCGCTCTACCGCTGAGCCACAACCCCAGCCCCATACACTTTACTCTTAAAAAAGCTGTTATCTGCCCTTGAGTCCCCACTTCCAAGATGAAGATTTGAGACAGAAAATGTCTCTAACCTCCTCAAATTGGCTTGAATAAACCTGTTTTCTTTCACCAACTTCTGTCTCCTTAGCTTTAGTAAAGTGATAAGCAATAGAACCTTCAATTCCAGGTGACAAACTGAGAGAAGTAAAATGAGAAATAGAAAAACCCACAGTTATAGTTGGGGACATTGACATTCACCTCTCAGCAAATGACAAAACTATGAGAAAATCATCAAGGCTATAGAATTGAAAAATATAATGGACAAACAGGATCTAATCAATTATATTGACCACTATGCCCAGCAATAGCAGAATACATAATTTTTCAAGCTCTGATAGAACATATACCAAGAAAGACCATATCTTGGGCCATAAACCAACCCTCAACAAATTAAAGGAATGATAATCATACAGACTGTGCATTATGACGACAATGTGATAAAACTAGAAACTGATAAGAGATAACAGAAAAAATCTCTAGACATTTCTATATAATCCTCCATGTCTCAAAGGAAATTGAAAATCACATCAAAGGACTTCCTGTTTGTAGTCCAGCATGTAAAAAGTTTGGAACTTGCACTCTTGTTCAAATAAGAAATAAACAAAGGAAATTAACTTCTTAAATCCATTAGAGAACTGAGTTCACAGGAAAAAACTATTTCCCTGAAATTGGAGAGACAGAGAAGGCACAGAAGAAGAATTTACCAGCTCAGAAACCCATGAGCAAATCTCTCCAACAAGTTCGAGTACTAGAGTATAACAGCTTAACCTTAAATTAAAGAATTATTGGAGATTTGGCATGTGAGCACACTTGAGTTAAAAATAAAAAAATAACATTTCAAGAGATCTATTGTACAGCATATTAGTATAGTAAATAATGATATGTTGTATTCTTAAAAAACATAAAGAGAATTGTGTTCCTATCACAAAAATGATAACTAAGGGTTGGAGGTATATCTCAGTGGTAGAGTGCATGCTTAGCATATATAAGGTCCTGAGTATGATCCTCAGCAATAATAATAATTACAATAACAATGATAATAACAACAACTATGTGAGGTAATGCATTTGTTAATTGCCTATATTTCACCATTTTACAATGTGTGTGTGTGTAGATATGTATATATACATACTATTTAAACCTCATGTTGTAAATGATAAATACATAAAACTGTGTCTGTAATTTTTTTAAAAAAATTAACAACAAATAAAAACCCCCTGAGGGACTCAGTCTTAGGGGAGAGTCCACAGTTTTGTGACTTTTTTTTCTACACTAAGAGCCCAACCAAATAATCATAATGGAGAATAAAGAAAAATCTCTTCATGCTTCCAGCAAGAAAAGGCCTGCCCTTAGAAGAAACTTATTTCACCAGAACATAACTTGGTAAGTTTAGAGCCAAACTGAACTGGGTGAAGTGAAACACCCAACTCCAGCCTCCTCTAGTATTACAGATAGGTGAAAGGTAACACCCAACTCCAGTTCTCTCTGTTTCTTTTCATGTGGGGGAAAAAAAGAGAAAACTCTAAGCCCCTGTAGACTTCCTGTCTCTATAAGGAAGATGGGGGGAAATGTAAACATTTCTGAAAGTCACAGCAGCCCAGGGGCATAATCTCACTAAAATGCTGAGATCTAATTGTAGGACAGTAGAACATTTTTATTCCTTCCATATTTTACCACCGCATCAATTATACTCCTATATAATAACAGAGGAATATAACTGAAGAAAACTGCACTTCACAGACCTTATTTAAAAATAAGTCCCTGGAAACCCCAAAGGACAACAAGAGAGGAAAAAAGGACATCAGAGGAAATTTTAGCCTCTGACACCTACAGCTACAGGAAACAGTAAACAGAGTCTAACCCTTAGCTATATAAACATAAAACGTTGCTATAAAAACCTATCTAAGTTCCTTTTACCTAGCATATCATATCTGGCTTTCTGGCAAAACATTACAATGTGTATTAAAAGACTAAATTTCACATTGTAAAAAATACAATATAAATAGACAAAGCAAGTTTCAGGAACAACTTAATATGGCAAAGGTGTTAGAATTATCTGACAGAGAATGTAAAAGAATTATGATTAATATACAAAGGGCACTAATGAACAAAATGGGAAACATGTAAGAACAGATCAATGATCTACATACAGAAATGAAAATGAAAGAATGAAAATGAAATGCTAGATATAATACATAATTTCATAGAAATGAAGGCCAACTTTTATAGGTTCATAAATTGATTGGACACTAGGAAAGAAGCAGCGAGATTGAAGAAATTTCAGTAGAGCCCTTCAAAACTAAAATGCATTCTTTCATAGAAAAAAGAATGAAAAGGATATAACAGAATATCCAAGAACAGTGGGATAATTCCAAATGTATAACATAACTTTATGTAATGAAGAATTACATTAGTTAAAGGTGTCATGGGAGTGCCAGAAAGAGAAGAAAGAAACAAAAGAAAAATCTAAACAATAATGCTTTACAATTTCTCAAAATTAATGAATAATACCAAACCATAGATCCAGGAAGTTCAAAGAACATCAATAAGAATAAATATCAAATTATCTACCTAGGGCTGGGCATGGTAGTACATGCCTGAAATTCCAGTGGCTAGGGAGGCTGAGGCAAGATGATCATGATGAGTTCAAAGCCAGCCTCAGCAACTTAGTGAGGCTCTAAGAAGCTTAGCAAATCCTTGTCTCTAAATAAAACATAAAAATGGCTGGGGATATTGCTCAGTGGTTAAGCACTCCTGGGTTCAATTCCCAGTACAAAAAAAATCTACCTAGCTATATTGTATAGTAAAACGAAATATAAAAAATATTGAGAGGAGCCAGAGGGGGAAATAACAATAATAGGAAAAACAATAATCTCTGCAGACTTCTCTTAAAAGTCCCCATGCCAGCCGGGCGTGGTGGCGCACGCCTGTAATCCCAGCACTTTGGGAGGCTGAGTCAGGAGGATCGCGAGTTCAAAGCCAGCCTCAGCAATGGCGAGGCACTTAGCAACTCAGTGAGACCCTGTCTCTAATAAAAAATACAAAAAAGGGCTGGGAATGTGGCCCAGTGGTCTAGTGCCGCTGAGTTCAATCCCCAGTACCAAAAAAAAAAAAAAAAAAAGTCCCCATGCCAGTAGGAAGAAACTAGATCAAAATGAAGTACTGAAAGAAGAAAAGCGCCAATCTAGAATTCTGTATCCAATGAAATTATCCTTCAATTATCAGTAAGAGAAAAGCTTAAAGAAAGATGGTGGACTAAGAAAATCCAGGCACTCATTCCCTGACAGAAACATTTTTTAAATCTAAAGACAGAATAAAACAACTATTAAAGAGTTCTGGGAATCTGTCAAAGGTCTTTAGCAATTAAGCAAATAACCAATCAAAAAAAATTCACAGTAAAAAATCACTGGGAAAATGCATGACATTTTTACATACTCTTGATCCACACATTCTCTAGTGTGATGTCATTTTGAGAAAGTAGTGGTCTGGTGCCTATTCCTCCCTAAAACCATAGGGAATAGAGCAGAACTAATTTGCAATATTCTAACCTATCTAAGGTAGTCAGAGGGATCAGTCTATGTTTCCTAACATGGAGCTCAGGTCGCCTAAAGTAAAAGAGTTCAGATCTTAGACTCAAAGAGGCATGGAAATCAGTGAATACACTTCATGAAAACTGCAAGGGTATACAGGTCCACAGATATAAGAGGCAAGAAAAGTAATGGTAGTAAAATATAAGAGCTAAGACCCCAAAAAGCACCAGTAACTTTAAGGGACACTAAGACACTACTTAAAAGTAATCATATTATATGGGGAAAACTAGATAAAATACCACATAAAGGCCAAGGAAAAGTGCATGCTGCATGCACAGGAAAGGCCTTAGAAGACCGATAAGTCTTCATGGTGAGTCAATTCCAAGGCTAAGAATACAACCTGCTACTTAGAAAAGTTGTACTCTTGTAAGGAGGCATTCTGAGAAGTCTGAAAGAAGAGGTTTTTTTTTAAATGTATAGACATAGATAATTAAACAGATAATTGATAGACAGATAGATATACAGACAGACATTAAGGCACAGAGAGAACAAGGAAAACGACCCATTGAAAGGGACAAAATAAATCTCCAGAAATCATCTAAGAGAAAAAGGCATCAAATGTACTAGACAGAATCTTTAGGACAACTGTCTTAAAATATGTTCAAAGAGCTAAAGAAAATCAGGAAAATAATATATGACCAAAATTTTAAAAAAACATAATGAAGAGAAAGAATTCTGTAAAAACGAAACAAACAGAATTTGTGGGCTGAAAATGAAATAACTGCACTGAAACTCCTACATAGTTATCACATCAGAATCTGTACAGGGGTGGTGGTGCCTGCGTGTAATCCCAGCAACTTGGAAAACTGAGGTAGGAGGGTCATCAGTCAAAGCCAGCCTCAGCAATTTAGTGAGACCCTCAGCAACTCAGTGAGACCCTGTCTCTGTCGCTGCCTGAAGCGGAAGTCGCTTGGAGCAGCGAACGCCACAGGAAAATTCGGAGGCAGGATGAAAATGAAAAAAGGTCTTTTATTCTTCTTCTCTCTCCAGCTCCAGCAATCACTCCAAATGCTCTAACTCCAACCACCACCTTCTTCTTCCCCACACACACTAACGAACCTCACCCAGTTATATACATATAGCTTTAACAAGGACACATGCTTACAGCTCAAGCTTACAGGTGCGTCACACAGTGTTCACGGGCATACAAAGATTCTTTGAATAATGTATTAATATCAGGTGGAAACTAGAACATCTTTTATGGCTCTCAGCTAACCGCAATCTTTAGCTATCTCCTTGATTATAGGCTCCTTCATTTCCCCCTTTTAGTTTTAAAAGAGGGGATGTTCTAGGACGTCCATGTGCAACCGACATTCTTACCCGTCATGGGAGTCTAGGCTGTCCTGACTCCTGGCTTAGGTTGACATGCCGGCCACATTAGACTGTCCCGTGCGACTGTGCCGTGTCTTAGGTTGTCCCCTTCTGGGGATATTACCCGTCATAGGCTAACCAGCCATCCAATAGAGCCCTTCAGGATCGACTGTGTGTTGACTAACAGCCGTCCAATTTTTAGGAGATGCTGCGGCTTTAAGGCGGTAAGCCTACTGCTGACGAGCCAAGTTTCCATAGTGTATCAAGTTCTTTAAGCGAATCAGCTGCCCTTAGTTTCATCAAGTAACGCACTGAGTTCTCTTAGACAAATACCCTCAAGGCATTGTCCCGTAATGTCCCAAAATAATGGAAAATCAAAATGTCCATATGTTATAACACATAGATTCAGGAGGCCCCATGCATGCAGAGCAGAGGCCATACTGCTGGTTAGGTTGTTGATGCTTGAGCAGCAGGGATGCTTGCAGCGACTGCGGTCCCTGCAGTTGTAGCAGCAGCCATCTTTTTTATGTCTAGACATTTCCACCGGCAAATCTTCAGGGCCCGCTACCTAAAAACTCAAGCATCCATTATTAAGGGAAAGGCAGTGCTATTCCAGCACTGAGATCAAAAGGTGAGCTGTCAAACTAAAAAAAGAATTATTAGAGTAGAAAATAAAAGTTGATCTCTGCTCACACACATTGCTGCTTAAGCTCCCACAAACATAAGCTGGCAAAATATCACATTCAGAAATAATCAAAGAGAAACTGAGGGTGTTTACTGCATTAAAGATAAAGAAAAGCTAAAGGCATTTTGGAAAAATAATTTGTTAGCTGGAATCCTCGAGTCTCTATATACACAGCAATCCTATACCTGTTGAAATAATTCAAATTAATCAGCTATTAAACAAATGAAGTTAATAACAAATAAATGATCCTCTGTCGGAACACCAAAATATCAGGTTATACAACATTAAACATATTCACAGCTGAAGAGAAGTCCCGGAGACAACTATAAATCAAAATTGATTATCATTATAACTGATTATCTAATTAAAATATTCTGAACTTATATAAATATCTATTTATCTATCTATTGATTATCAAATTAGAATATTCTAAGCTTAAATGAATTAACGTTATTTGGATCTATATCTATCTACCTATATATTTTTTTAAGCGCTTAATTATTTGTGACGTCACACTAGACAGACGCACATATAAACATATATTTGTGACATCACATTAACATGAAATTTAGACAAATGCACAGACATAAAGACATATATAAAAGAAAAAAAAATACAATTGTGTATACACTGAAGAGAGATCTTCTTGTCCCGGCCGGGAAGATGAAATTTAAGTTGTAAATTTAATGGAGGACTCTTAAGGGAATCACTCCATACCTTCATTTTGGTCCTCTTGATTTTGTACTTGTTTATTCAATCTAGACTTCTCAATAACTTCGTCTTGATCCTTTTGACTTTGTTCCTGCTTTATCAATCTAGATGGTATCCATATTGGAGAGGATTCATGCTTTGGAAAAACACAAACAGATCCTCTCCCCCAAATTAATACTGGGTCTGGACCCTTCCATGTACCTGAGAGAACATCCTTCCAGTAAACCAAGGTTTATGTTGTTGGTGTGGGTTCCAATGTCTGTCTCCAGCAGAATAACCATTAGAATCCAAAGTTAAGAAATTTAGGGTAAACAGGGCAACTGCCAATCTGTCCTTAGGATTTTTCCAGTTTCCAGTTTCCATCTTTTTGCTTTAGTAACATATTTTTAAGTGTCCGATTTGCTCTTTCAATTATTCCTTGTCCCTGAGGATTATAAGCGATACCCGTTTTGTGGATAATATTGAACTTAGTACAAAATTGTTTGAAGGATGTGGATGTATATGCAGGGCCATTATCTGTTTTAAGCATTTTGGGGATGCCCAATGCAGCAAAAGCTTGCAGACAATGAGATATAGTATCTTTAACTTTTTCTCCGGAATGCAAAGAAGCAAAAATCATGCCTGAGCATGTATCTATGGTGACATGAATAAATCGTAATTTTCCAAAACTTGGCTCATGTGTGACATCCATCTGCCACAAATGATTGGGCATCAAACCTCGTGGGTTAACCCCATAATGTGGATTGGGCAAAAGTGTTACACAAGATGGACATTCTTTTTACAGTTCTACGAGCTTGTTCTTTTGTGATTTTAAATTTTTGTCTTAAGGTAGTGCTGTTAACGTGGAACTGGGAATGAAATAAAGTAGCTTGTTGTACTGTAGTAAATATAAATATTGTTTTAGTGAGGGCATCAGCTTTTTGATTACCTTCATGGAGAGGACCAGGCAGATTAGTGTGAGCTCTTATGTGACCTATAAATAAAGGTTCTTTTCGTTGCCATAGGAGATTTTGGATTTGAGAAAACAATTTAAAAGCTGGAGTATGTGGTGCTATTGGACCTGCTAGCTCCAATTTTGGGACAGCATGTACAACATAATGGCTGTCTGAAAAAATATTCATAGGCTGTTCTTTAAAATTTTCCAGAGCTATTATTATAGCTTCGAGTTCCACTAATTGAGCTGATTTTTGATTAGTGATATGAATCATTTTTTTCATTTTGAGTGACTACTGCAGCAGTACCGTTAGAGGATCCATCTGTAAATACATTAAATGCTTTAGGAATGGGTTGATTTTTTATTACCTGTGGGAATATGATAGGATGATTGATACAAAAGGACAGTATAGGAGATTTAGGAATATGATTGTCAAAATTTGCAGAAGTAGAGCATCTAGCTATAGCCCAATCATTATCATTGAAACACAAATATTCAACCTGTGACGATGAATAAGGAGTAATAATAGTAGCGGGATGAATTCCAAATATTTTAGTAGATGTTTTAAGTCCTTGAAGAATAAGTTTAGGCACCATGTAGTTATAAGACTCAATTGTACTTTTAGGAGAGACAGGCAAATGTATCCATAATATAGGTCCCTGTTGCCAAAATACTCCTGTTGGAGTATATTGTGAAGGAACAATAATCAATATTAGTGGTTGTACAAAATCAAATCTATCACAATGGGATCTTTCAATGGCCTGTTCTACTAATTTTAGAGCTCTCCTGGCCTCAGGAGTTAATGTTCGAAGTGAGGATGGGTCAGGGTTCCCACGAAGGATGTCAAATAAGGGTTTTAATTGTCCAGTAGTGAGGCTTAGTGTAGGGCGAAGCCAATTAATGTCACCCAGTAATTTTTGGAAATCATTGAGGGTGGTCAAATGTTCTTTACTTATTAGAATTTTTTGGGGTTTAACAAAAGTATCCATGATTTTAAAGCCTAAATATAGTATAGGTGATCTGCTTTGAACTTTTTCTTCTGCTATATATAATCCATATTTTTTTAGATTTTTTGTTATTTCACTAAATATATTAAATAAGATTTGTTGATTAGGGTGAGCTAATAAAATATCGTCCATGTAGTGTAAACACATGAGGTCTTGATATTTGTTTTTAATGGGCTGTATAGCTCTGTCCACATATAGTTGGCACAGTGTAGGGCTATTTGCCATTCCCTGCGGCAATACTTTCCATTGATATCTTTTATCAGGGCCATTATTATTAATAGAAGGAATTGAAAAAGCAAACCTGGGGGCATCCAGAGGATGTAGGGGAATGGAAAAGAAACAGTCCTTTATATCAAGGGTTATAAGGTAATAGTTTTTTGGAATAGCTACAGGATTAGGAAGTCCAGGCTGAGTAGGGCCCATAATTTGCATTGTTTTGTTAATTTGTCTTAGATCTTGTAATAGTCTCCATTTTCCTGATTTTTTCTTAATTACAAATATGGGAGAATTCCAGGGAGAGGTGGAAGGCTCTATGTGTCCTGCTTCTAATTGTTCTTTAACTAATTGATGGGCCGCTTGCAATTTTTCTTTGGATAGGGGCCACTGAGGGACCCAAACTGGCTTATTAGAGAGCCATGGTATTTTTAAAATTGTTTTCTCAGTGGCCCCTAGAAAAAATGTCCTTTGCCTTTTTTATTATGATTAGGATTTTTATTCTTAACACCTGCAGGCTTGGTCGCTAGGTGTAGCCCCATTTGATGTAAGATATCTCTTCCCCATAGGGTAACTGGCAAGCTGTTTAAAACATAGGGTTTGAATGTTCCTGTATGGCCTTCATTGTCTTGCCAATTTAAGATTACAGCACTTTGAGCTGGGGTATTACTGTATCCCAAGCCTCTTAAACTGGTTGAGGCTTTCTGTAGAGGCCAGTGCTTAGGCCATTGTTGTAGATTTATGATGGAAGAGTCAGCTCCTGTATCAATCAGCCCCTCCATCTCTATACCTTGAATTTTTAATTTGCACATAGGCCTCCGTGAACAGTCCTGGACCCAGAAAGCCATAGGTCCTGAACCAAAAACCGAATGCTCTGCTATTTCTATTTTGTGGCATGCTTTTAAAAGAATTATGGAGACTGGGAATGAGGAGCAGCTGTGCGATTCTGTCTCCTTGATTTATGGAGATGATGCCCCTGTGTGTACTTAGCATTATTTCAATCTCTCCATTATAATCTGAATCAATAACCCCTGGTATAACATTAAAGCCTAATAAACTTTTGGAACTACGCCCAAGGATTAGTCCCACAGTTCCTGAAGGGAGAGGTCCCCTGATTCCCGTAGGAATCAGCTGAACCCCCATTTCAGGTGTCAGGACCACCCGGGCAGTAGAACAGAGATCTAATCCTGCACTTCCTCTTGTCCCTCTGATAAGGGAGTTAATGGGTAGGAAGGACTGTGACGAGGAATCCTTGATAAATCATTTCCATATATATCATATCTAGAATGGCATTGATTGGCCCAATGTATACCCTTTTTGCACCTGGGGCATCGGCCTGGAGCACGGTATGAATTTGATTTTATTACCCTTGGGGGATATTGCTTAGCATATCTTGGTTGATTATAATAATTTTGTCTGGAATATCCTGTTGTAGGTTGAATCATTTGGGAATTTTGAGGGGAGGAATTTTTCATCACTGCAGCAATTACATTGCCTGTGATAACAGCCTCGTTAATGTCTTTGCACAGTCTGATATAAATTGATAAGTCTTTTTTACTTCTCCACGGCCTTATTGCATCCTGGCAATATTTATTAGCATTCTCGTACGCTAATTGGATAACTAGAGGCATAGCTTGCTCGACTTCGCCAAAGACTCTAGACGTTGTTTTTAAGAGTCTATCTACAAAATCAGCGTAAGGTTCGTTAGGCCCTTGTATAACTTTTGATAGGCTGCCTTGCAGATCCCCTGTGCCTGATATTGTCTTCCAGGCTTTCACAGCTGCAGTGTGTATCTGGGCATACACACCTGGATCGTATTGTAGCTGATTTTGTAGTTCAGCGAACTGACCCTCCCCTGTGAGCATATCTATATTGCGTTGAGGGAAACCTGCTGCAGCATTTCTCTTTGCTATTTCTGAACAAAGTTCCTGGAATTGAGTTTTCCAGATTAGGTATTGTCCCCCACTTAGTACCGCTCTGCATAGACTTTTCCAATCTGAGGGGTCTAAGGTTAGGGTGTTAAGTGACTCTATCATACTTAATGTGAACGGAGCTTGAGGCCCATAGGTCATTACTGCCTCTTTAAAATTCTTTATTGTTTTAAAGTCTAGGGACTCGTGATATCTTTGTCCCTGTTCATTTTGAAATACTGGCAGTTCTAGGTGCTCCTGCGGTCTATGTTGTTCGAGAGCGTATAAGCGCTCAGAAAGGCCGCCAATTTCTACCTCAAGGGCACGTACACTCTGATCAATACTCTTTATTGTTTCTGTTAGGGATTCTATCCATGAAGGAGCAGAGGGCACTAGTGGTTCCTCTATTTGACGGTCTTTTCTCTTTTTTAATTTCTTTTTGTTCTTTTTATTGGAGACTGTGCTCTCCGAATCACTTTTTGATTCCTCCTCACTACTAGCTTCATAATTCCTAACCGGCTCCTCAGTAGAGGAGACCGTACTTTCATGGTTTGGCTCCTTGTTACCATTGTTACTTTCACTAGTATCCTGAGTTTCAGTTTCTAAGGAGAGTACATACTCCTCAGCTAATTTTATTAAGCTTCTGGTGGCTTTTGCAATTCTTACTTTTGAATTTACATTCCTACTCTCCTTGCTGGTCTCAACTGAATCAGAGGATATGCTTTCTTGTTCACTTTTCTCACTATCTGAGTTCTCAATATCAAAAATTTCATTCATGGCTTTTATAAACCGACTTTTTGTTATATTTGCTCCCATCTTTTTAAATTTTCTTTTTTCTTACCTTGCCGCCGAATTCCCCATACAGGCCACCACCTGCCGCTGCCTGAAGCGGAAGTCGCTTGGAGCAGCGAACGCCACAGGAAAATTCGGAGGCAGGATGAAAATGAAAAAAGGTCTTTTATTCTTCTCCTCTCTCCAGCTCCAGCAATAACTCCAAATGCTCTAACTCCAACCACCACCTTCTTCTTCCCCACACACACTAACGAACCTCACCCAGTTATATACATATAGCTTTAACAAGGACACGTGCTTACAGCTCAAGCTTACAGGTGCGTCACGCAGTGTTCATGGGCATACAAAGATTCTTTGAATAATGTATTAATATCAGGTGGAAACTAGAACATCTTTTATGGCTCTCAGCTAACCGCAATCTTTAGCTATCTCCTTGATTATAGGCTCCTTCATGTCTCAATATAAAATATTATAAAAGGTATGTGGATGTGCCTCAGTGGTTAAGCACCCCTGGGTTCAATCCCTGGTACAAAAAAAATATATATAGCATGAGAATCTAATAGAAAGATAAAAGAATAAGATAACTTTAAGACAGGTCATTTGGAGATTCAAGATGGAGGGCTCCAGCCTGTGCCATGGAACTTGGCTGTAATCCCAGAGGCTAAGGCAGGAGGATTGCGAGTTCAAAGCCAGCCTCAGCAAAAGTGAGGTGCTAAGCAACTCAGTGAGACTCTATCTCTAAATAAAATACAAAATAGTGCTGGGGATATGGCTCAGTGATCAAGTGCCCCTGAGTTCAATCCCCAGTATCTCCCCACAAAAAAGATGGAGGGCTTGAGGAAGGCTGCATTTCTAGTTGCTCCATGGCTTGGGATTCAGGCAGCAGAAGTACTGTGAGTTGGGTGAAAGGGACTTCATTAAATTCAATATTGGAAAGACAGAGTGTCTCAGAGACTCAGAAATTTGGGTATATTAAGCAAAGAAGAAAGAGTACTTTGGAGCTGAGCTGTTTGCAGCAGCATCAGCAGCTATAGCAGTGCAGGTTTACCACAGAGGGAGAGAGAACATAGAAGGAAAGACAAATTTGGTATGGAAAAACCTGAGACCAGAAAAGAGGCCTGAATTTAGCCAATCCAGAGGCTGCCCCGTTCACTAATGCCTGAAAAGTGCTCTGTGTGGCCCAGTTGGCTGTGGAGAGCTAAAGTGGGAGCCATCTTATAGTGGTCATGCTGTAGCTGCTGCTGTGGAGCCAGGAAATCAAAGCAAGCACTGCCACACTGCCCCCGAAAGTACCTGCCTTGTGACCTAGGATGTACTAAGCAGAACAAGAGCAAAACAGGAACAGAGAAGATTGTACCCAGGGTGTTCAAGTCAGAAAAGCAAAGGGGAGCCCAACTCACTTCTGCTTTGAGTCTGGCCACTCTTGTGACCAGCTGAAGCAGGTTGGGAATTTGAACGGTTGTGTGTGCATACACTCAGGGACTAAGTCTGGAAAGGCAGTGTTTCTAGACAGCAGAGTGTGTGGAGGATTGGCTTCCCTGCCCCACAAGTAGAATTATTGGGAGGCTCCTGAGATCCAGAACTCTGATAGAGATCAGAAACTCCCAAGCCCCTAGGAATGTGTTGATATAATCACTCCAGAGCACATATTAACAAAGCCCCGGAGGCCTGATAGGACCAAAGTCCTACCCACCAGAACTACACTCAGAACTCTATTACAGCTCCACCCTGGGAGTGCACTGACCTGTTCCTTTTTTTTTTTTTTTCTTTTTGGCTCTGTGCAGACAGAATTCCACCTGACAATACATTCCACCCCATCCTACCTCATACTGTTAAGAAGAGAAGCTGAAAATTATTTCAACCAGCTTCAGGCTTACGCCATTTCAATTGGCAGCTGGAAGCTCAGACAGCAACAAAAAGAAGAAATTAACAACCCCCCAAACTCCCATCCCTTACCTTTTGTTGTTGTTGTTCTCAATGGACCTTTATTTTATTTATTTATATGCAGTGCTGAGAATTGAACCCAGTGCCTCACACATGCTAGGCAAGCACTCTAACATTGAGCCACAACCCCAGCCCCATCCCTTACTCTTGTTCTCAGTACACAGCTCAAGAAGTAATTGAAATACTGACAATTAGGCATAAACAATGACTATCCCTTCTCATCAAATATTTTGACCAACTCAGTGGAGATGATTCCATCATTTTTCATTAAGAAAATTTTTCTTTTTTTCCTCGTGTGTGTGTGTGTGTGTGTGTGTGTGTGTACATGCACACACACATGCATGTGTGACTACTTGATGTGCTGATTGGTTCAGGGACATAAATACACATACACATTGGTTTCTTTTTTCTCATTGTTAGCATTTTTTAATGTAGTTATTTTTCCTTGCCTTGTCTTTTGAGAGTTAGGATTTTGGAGTTTTTATATTTTGGGTTTGTTTTGCATGGTTTCATTCATTTTACACTAATTAATTAATTAATTTTAATTAGGTATATATGACAGCAGAATGCATTTTGATTCATTGTACACAATTGCAGCACAACTTTTCATTTCTCTGGTTGTACACAATGTAGCATCGTACCATATGTGCAAATATGCATATACCTAGGGTAATGATGCCCATCTCATTCCACCATCTTTCCTGCTCCCATGATCCCTCCTCACCCTTCCCTCACCTTTGCCCAATCAAAGTTCCTCCACACACCCCCTCCAATTATGGTTCAGCATCCACTTACCCGAGAGAACATTCAGCTTTTGGTTTTTTCAGATTGGCTTATTTTGCTAAGCATAATACTCTCCAATTACATCCATTTACCTGCCAAAGCCATAATTGTATTCTATTTTAATGCTGAGTAATATTCTATTCGGTATATATACCACAGTTTCTTTGTCCATTCATCTATTGAAGGACATCTAGGTTGTTTCCACAGTTTAGCTATTGTGAATTGAGCTGCTATAAACACTGATGTGGCTGCATTACTATAGTATGCTGATTTTAAGTCCTTTGGATATAGACCTAGGAGTGGGATAGCTGGGTCAAATGGTGGTTCCATTCCAAGTTTTCCAAGGAATCTCCATACTGCTTTCCAGATTGTTTGTACCAATTAGCAGTCCCACCATCAAAGTATAAATGTGCCTTTTCCTCCACATCCTCGCCAACATTTATTGCTGTGTGTATTCTTGATAACTGCCATTCTGACTGGAGTGAGATGAAATCTTAAGTGTAGTTTAATGTGCATTTCTCTAATTATTAGAGATGTTGAACATTTTTTCATATATTTGTTGATCATTTGTGTATCTTCTATTTTTTAATATTTATTTATTTTCATTGTACACAATACCTTTATTTATTTTTACGTGGTGCTGAGGATCGAACCCGGGCCATGCACATGCTAGGTGTGTGCTCTACCGCTGAGCCACAATCCCAGCCCCTATTTGTGTATCTTCTTCTGAGAAGTATCTGTTCAGCTCCTTAGCCAATTATTGATTGGGTTGTTTGTTTGTTTGTTTGTTTGTTTTGGTGTTAAGTTTTTTTTTTTTTTTTTTAGTTTTTTGTCTATCCTGGAGATTAGTGCTCTCTCTGATATGCATGTGGCAAAATTTGCTCCCAAAATGTAGGCTCTCTCTTCACCTCATTGATAGTTTCTTTTGTAGAGAAGAAGCTTTAAAGTTTGAGTCCATCCCATTTATTAATTCTTGATTTTATTTCTTGCATGTTAGGAGTCTTGTTAAGGATGTTGGGGCCTAATCTGACGTGATGAAGATTTGGGCCTATTTTTTTCCTTTGTTGGGCACAGGATCTCTGGTCTAATTCCTAGGTCCTTGATTCATTTTGAGTAGAGTTTCATGTAAGGTGAGTGATAGGGGTTTAATTTCATTTTGTTACATATGGATTTCCAGTATTCCCAGCACTGTTTGTTGAAGAGGCTATCTTTTCTCCAATGAATGTTGCTGGTGCCTTTGTTTAGTATGACATACTAGTATTTTTTGGTTTGTCTCTGTGTCTTCTATTCTATACCATTGGTTTATGTGTCTGTTTTGGTGCCAATACCATGCCATTTTTGTTACTGTGGCTCTGTAGTATAGTTTAAGGTCTGGTATTGTGATGCCTCCTGCTTCACTTTTCTTGCTAAAGATTACTTTGACTCTTCTGGGTCTCTTATTTTTCCAAATGAATTCCATGACTGCTTTTTCTATTTCTATAAAGAATATCATTGGGATTTTATAAGGAATTGCATTAAATCTGTATAACACTTTTTGTCATATGGTCATTTTGACAATATTAATGCTGCCTATCCAAGAGCATTGGAGATTTTTGCATTTTCTAAGCTCTTCTTCAATGTCATTCTTTACTGTTCTGTAGTTTTCATTGTAGAGGTGTTTCACCTCTTTTTATTAGATTGATTCCCAAGTATTTTATTTTTTGAGGTTATTGTGAATGGGATAGTTTTCTTAATTTCTCTTCCAGTGGATTCATAACTAATATATAGGAACAATTTTGATATAGGTGTTAATTTTATATCCTGCTACTTTGCTGAATTCACTTATTAGTTCTAGAAGTTTTCTGGTGGAATTGTTTGCATCTTATAAATATAGAATCATGTCATGAACAAATAGTGATAGTTTGAGTTGTTATTTTCCTATTCATATCCCTTTAATTTCTTTCTTCTAATTGCTCTGGCTAGAGTTTCCACGACAATGTTGAGTAGAAGTGGTGAAAAGGGGCATCCTTGACTTGTTCCAGTTTTTAGAAGGAATGCTTTCAATTTTTCTCCATTTAGAATTATGTTGGCCTTGGGTTTAGCATATATAGCTTTTACAATGTTGACGTATGTTCCTAATATCTCTAGTTTTTTCTTTTGTTTGGAACATGAATGAGTGCTGTATTTTACAAAATGCCTTTTCTGCATCTATTGAGATGATCATATGATTCTTTAAGTCTATTGATGTGATGAATAATGTTTATTGATTTCCATATATTGAACCAACCTTGCATACCTGGGCTAAACTTCACTTGATTGTGGTGCACTATCTTTCAAAATGTTTTTGTACATAATTTGACAAAATTGTATTGAGAATTTTTGCATCTGAGTTCATCAGGAATATTAGTCTGAAGCTTTCTTTCTTTGAGGTGTCTGTGTCTGGTTGGTATCAAGGTGATACTAGCCTCATAGAAGGAGTTTGGAAGGGTTCCCTCCTTTTCTATTTCATGGACTAATTTGAGGAGTGTCGGTGTTAGTTCTTCTTTGAAGGTCTTGTATCACATGACTGAGAATCTGGTCCTGGGCTTTTCTTGGTTGGTAGGATTTTGATGGTGTCTTCTATTTTACTGCTTGAAATTGATCTGTTTAAATTGTTTATACAGTTATCTCATACTAACCAAAGATGCCAAAAATATACAGTGGAGAAATATAGCCTCTTAAACAAATGGTGCTGGGAATACTGGAAATCTATAAGTAACAAAATGAAATTAAACCCTATCTCTCACACTGCATGAAACTCAACTCAAAGTGAATCAAGGACCTAAGAATTAGACCAGAGACCCTGCACCTAATAGAAGAAAATAGGCACTTCACCATGTTGACTTAGGAACAGACTTCCTTAACAAGACTCCTAAATCACAAGAAGTAAAATAAAGAATCAATTAATGGAATGGATTAAAACTAAAAAGCTTCTTCTCGGCAAAGGAAACAATAACATGAAGAAAGAATCTACAGAATGGGAGGAAATCTTTACCCCACACACATAAGATAGAGCACTAATCTCCAGGATATATAAAAAACTCAAAAAATTTAGCACCCATAAAATAAATAACCCAATCAACAAATGAGATAAGGAACTGAACAGGCACTTCACAGAGAAGATATACAAACAATCAACAAATATATGAAAAAAATGTTCAACATCTCTAATAATTAGAGAATTGCAAATCAAAACTACTCTAAGATTTCATCTCACTCCAGTCAGAATGGCAATTATCAAGAATACAAGCAACAATAAATGTTGGCGAGGATGTGGGGAAAAATGTATGCTCATGCATTGCTGGTGGGACTACAAATTGGTGCAACCATTATAGAAAGCAGAATGGAGATTCCTCAGAAAACTTGGAATGGACCCACCATTTGACCCAGCTATCCCACTCCTCTATTTGTACCCAAAGGACTTAAAATCAGCATGGTACAAAGACACAACTATATCAATGTTTATAGAAGTTCAATTCACAATAGCTAAATTATGGAACCAACCTAGGTTCCCTTTAACAGATGAATGGATGAAGCAAATGTGGCACATATATATAATGGAATATTACTCAGCCTTAAAGTAAAATGAAATTATGGCATTGCAGGTAAATAAATGGAGCTGGATAAGTCATGCTA
The DNA here is from genome assembly GCA_025594165.1 of Tamias sibiricus. NCBI lineage: Eukaryota > Metazoa > Chordata > Mammalia > Rodentia > Sciuridae > Tamias > Tamias sibiricus. Next base: position 56,169,607 of record CM046667.1, on the reverse strand, counting down.
ATCAAAATAAGCCAATCCCAAAGAACCAAAGGCCAAATGTTTTCTCTGATATATAGATGCTAATTCACAATGGGGGAGGGGGTGCTAGGGAAGAATAGAAGTACTTGGGATTAGACAGAGGGGAATGAATAGTGAGGAGGGAGTATGGGGGTAGGAAAGATAATAGAATGAATCAGACATTATTACCCTATGTGCATATATGATTACACAACTGGCACAATTCTACATCATATACAACCAGAAGAATGAGAATTTATTCTCCATTTATGTATGATGTGTCAAAATGTGTTCTACTGTCACGTATAATGAATTATAACAAATAAAGAAATAAATTAGGTTCCTCATATATTTGACAGTTTCTTCAAAAAGTTAAATATATAGGGCTATCACAGAAATTTCTACTCACAGGTATGTAGCTAGAAAATATAAAAACATATCCAAATGTTTATCTACAAATCTTCATAATAGCACTATTTCTAATGACCAAACATTAAAAAAATTCAAGTGTCCATCAACTGATGAATGGATAAACAAAATACAACATGTCCATTCAAAACAATGTTATTTAAACATAAAAAGAATGGAGTAGCTGTGGATGCCATTCAGTGGTGATGTACTAGGCTGGCATGAATAAGGCCATGGGTTCAATCGCCAGAACTGAAAGTGAAAAAAATAAAAAAGAACAAATGGATGACCCACACAAGATACAAAATGGATGAACCTTAAAATTATTATACTTTGTGGAAGGAGCCATACACAAAAGACCACATATTATATGATTCATTTTACATGAAATGGCCAGAAGAGGGAATTCTGTTAAGATAGAAAATAGATTAGAGCTTGCCAGGGGCAGGGGAAAGGAGGAATGACAAGTGATTGCTAATGCATATGGGGTTTCTTTTGATGAAATGATCTTGCAGTTAGATGTGGTGATGGATGTCAACTCTATATATAACAAAAACATTGAACTGTATTATAAAAGAGTCAAATGTTTGATACATGAATAAATCTCAATATAGCAGTTATGGTGAAAAAAACACAGACACATAAACAAGTGTAACAGAATACAAAACCCAAAGACAAACTACACAGATTCTGATCCTTGAAAAGGGTGCCAAAAACATACACTGGAGAAAAGACAACCTTTAAAACAAATGGTGCTAGAAAACTGTTTTTCCATATGTAGAAGAATGACACTAGACCCTTATCTCATTACCCTAATCTCATTACCCTGCATAAAAATCAAGTCATAATAGATCAAAGACTTATGAATTAGATCATTAACTAGGCTTCTTGTAGAAGAAAACATAGAGACAATATTGATACCAGAACATAGGCACAGGCAACAACTTTCTTAATAGGACCCCCTAAAGCTGAGAAAATAATGCCAAGAGTTTTGTGGATGATGTCAAATTAAAAAGCTTCTGCATGCCAGGCGTGGTGGTGCACGCCTGTAATCCCAGCACTTGGGAAGCTGAGGCAGGAGGATTGCGAGTTCAAAGCCAGCCTCAGCAGTGGCGAGGCACTTAGCAACTCAGTGAGACCCTGTCTCTAATAAAATACAAAAAAAGGGCTGGGGATGTGACCCAGTGGTCAAGTGCCCCTGAGTTCACTCCTTGGTAGAAAAAAAAAAAAAAGCTTCTGCACAACAATGGAAACAATTATGAATGGGAAGAGAGAACCTATAGAATGGGAGGAAATCATTGCTAGCTATCCTTCCAACAGAGGATTAATATCTAGAATAAAGAACTCAAAAAACTTTATACCAAAAAATAATACCCCAATTAATAAGTGGCCAAACCAATTAAATAGACACTTTCCAAAAGAAGAAATAGAAATGGCTAACAAATATATGAAAAAGTGTTTAACATATTTCACAATTAGGGAAATGCAAATCAAAACTACACTGAGATTTCATCTCACACCAGTCAGAATGGCAGTCATCAAGAATACAAATAATAAATGCTGGGGAGGATGTGTAGAAAAAAGAACACTTGTACACTGATGGTGGGGTTTTAAATTAGTACAACCACTTTGGAAAGCAGTGTGGAGATTCCTAGGCATGGAACCACCATATGACTCAGCTGTACCACTCCTTGGTATTTATCCTGATGAATTAAAGTCATCATACTGTGGTGATACATGTATACCCATGTTTGTAGCAGCACAATTCACTATAGACAAACTATGGAACTAGCCTAGGTATCAATCAAAATAACCATTCAATTCTGGTGTATATATACATAATGGAGTTTTATTAAGCCATAAAGAAAAATGAAATTATGTCATTTGTAGGAAAATGGATGGAAATAAAGACCATTACGTCAAATAAAATAAGTCAAATACAGAAAGTTAAGTGTCATGTTTTTTCTCATGCAGAAGCTAGAGAGGAAAAGGAAAAAAAGATGGAGGCATATCTCATAAAAACGAAAGGGGGACCATTGGTTAGGAGGCAGGGAGGAAGGGCGAAAGTGTTGGGCAGTGATCCTGGCCAAATTATATTGTTATATTGTATATTGTGTGCATGTGTCAAGATTTAATAACAAACGGCATCGGTATGTACAACTATAATGCACCAATTAAAAATGTGGGCGGGGAGGAAAGTCATTTGAAGTTATTGAGTCTGAGGGGGAAAAAAGAAGAAAAGTGAACAGAGCCTAAGGCATTAAGAGAACACCATTAAGAAAACAAAAATGGGTATTATTACATTTCTCTGCCTCTTTCTTCAGGGGAAGAGAAACAGACAGAGGAAAGGAGATTACATGAATATATTAATGCCCCCAAATCTCACAAAAATGAAAAAGAAATGGGTATTTAAACATAAGACGCTTAATGAATTCCAAGCAGGATATTCCCAGAAAGACCTACATCATGCCACATTAAAATGAAACTCCTTTTTAAAATTTTTTTATTCTAAGTTATTATATATGACAGCATAATGCATTACAATTCATATTACACATATAGATCACAATTTTACATATCTCTGGTTGTATACAAAGTATATTTGCATCATTTGTGTCTTAATACATGTGCTGAGGGTAATGATGTCCATCTAATTCCACCATCTTTTTTACCCCCATGCCCTGTCCCTTCCCCTTCCTCCCCATTGCCCTTTCTAGAGTTCTTCTAATCCTCCTATGTATGCTCCCTGTCCCAACCCCAATATGAATCAGCCTCCTTATATCAAGGAAAACATTCAGCATTTTTTTAATAATGGCTAACTTCACTTAGCATTATATTCTCCAATTCCATCCATTGACCTGCAAATGGCATTATTTTATTCTCTTTTAGTGTTGCATAATATTCCATTGTATGTATGTATGTGTGTGTATATATATATATATATATATATATATATATATATATATGCATACACACACACACACACACACACACACACACACACACACACACCACATTTTCTTTATCCATTCATCTACTGAAGGGCATCAAGGTTGATTCCACAGTTTAGCTACTGTGAATTGTGCTGCAATAAACAATGATGTGGCTGTGTCCCTGTAGTACGTTGTTTTTAAGTCCTTTGGGTATAGACTAAGTAGTGGGATAGCTGGGTCAAGTGGTGGTTCCATTCCCAGTTTTCTAAGGAATCTCCATATTGCTTTCCATATTGACTGCACCATTTTGCAGTCCCACCAGCAATGTATGAATGTGCATTTTCCCCCACATCCTCACCAACACTTATTGTTGTTTGTATTCTTAATAGCTGCCATTCTGACCTTAGTGAGATGAAATCTTAGAGTAGTTTACATTTGCATTTCTCTAATTGCTAGGAATGTTGAACATTTTTTCATAATTTGTTGATTGATTGTATATCACCTTCTGAGAAGTGTCTGCTCAGTTCCTTGGCCCATTTGTTGATTGGGTTATTTGTTTTTTTCATGTTTAGCTTTTTGAGTTCTTTATATACCCTAGAGATTAGTGCTCTATCTGATGCTCAAGTGGTAAAAATTTGCTCACAAGCTGTAGGCTCTCTATTAACATCACTGATTATTTCTTTTGCTGAGAAGAAGCTTTTAGTTTGAATCCATCCCATTTATTAATTCTTAATTTTAATTCTTGCACTATAGGAGTCTTTTTAGAAAATATTGAAGGCATTGACAAATTTCTAGAGTCATATGATTTATCTAAATTGAATCAGGATGATATACACAATTTAAACAGATCAGTTTCATGTGATGAAATAGAAGACGTCATCAGAAGCCTACCAACCAAAAAAAGCCCAGGACCAGATGGATACACAGCTGACTTCTACAAGACCTTTAAAGAAGAACTAATACTAATACTCTTCAATTTATTTCACAAAATAGAAAAAGAGGGAGCACTTCCAAACACATTCTATGAGGCTAATATCACCCTGATCCTAAAGCCAGGCAAAGACACATCAAAGAAAGAAAACTTCAGACTAATATCCCTAATGAACATAGAAACATAGATACAAAAATTCTCAATAAAATTCTAGCAAATCAAATACAAAAGCATATCAAAAAGATAGTGTACTACGATCAAGTAGGGTTTATCCCAGGGATGCAGGTTGGCTCAACATACGAAATCAATAAATGTAATTCATAACATCAGTAGACTTAAAGATAAGAGCCATATGATAATCTCAATAGATGCAGGAAAAAAAAACATTCAACAAAATACAGCACCCCTTCATGTTCAAAACACTAGAAAAAATAGGGATAACAGGAACATATCTCAACATTGTAAAAGCTATCTGTGCTAAGCACCAGGCCAACATCATTCTAAATGGAGAAAAATTGAAAGCATTTTCCTCTAAAAACAGGAACAAGACAGGAATGCCCTCTTTTACCACTTCTATTTAACATAGATCTTGAAAAACTGGCCAGAGCAATTAGAGAGATGAAAGAAATTAAAGGGATACAGATAGGAAATAAAGAACTCAAATTAGCACTATTTGCTGATTCTATACATAGAAGACCCAAAAAATTCCACCAGAAAACTCCTAGAACTAGTAAATGAACTCAGCAAAGTAGCAGGATACAAAATCAACACCCATAAATCAAAGGCATTTCTGTATTTCAGTGACAAATCCTCTGAAAGGGGAATGAGGAAAACTTCCCCATTTACAATAGCATCAAAAAAATAAAATACCTAGGAATCAACCTAACAAAAGAGGTCAAAGACCTCTACAATTAAAACAAAGAACGCTAAGAAAGAAATTAATGAAGTCCTCAGAAAATGGAAAGATCTCCCTTGTTCTTAGATAGGCAGAATTAATATTGTCAAAATGACCATACTACCAAAAGCATTATACAGACTTAATGCAATTCCAATCAAAATCCCAATGACATTTTTTCAAATAGAAATAGCAGTCATGAAATTCATTCGGAAAAATAAGAGACTCAGAATAGCTAAAACAATCCTTAGCAACAAGAGTGAAGCAGGTGGCATCACTATACCAGACCTTAAACTATACTACAGAGCAATAGTAACAAAAAACAGCATGGTATTGGCACGGAAATAGACTGGTAGAACAATGGTACAGAATAGAGGACACAGAGACTAACCTACATAATTATAGCTATCTTATATTAGAAAAGGTGCCAAAAATGTACACTGGAGAAAAGATAGCCTCTTCAACAAATGATGCTGGGAAAACTGGAAATCCATATGCAACGAAATGAAATTAAAACCCTATCTCTCACCATGTACAAAACTCAACTCAAAGTGGATCAAAGACCCAGGAATTAAACCAGAGACCCTGCGTCTATTAGAAGAAAAAGTAGGCCCAAACCTCCATCCTATTAGATTAGTGCCCTACTTCCTTAAAAATGAAACTCTTAAAGGGAAAAGACAAATATAAAATCTTGAAGGCAGCAAGAAAAAAGCCATTCAACATAATCATGGATTTTTCATAAAATTATCAGTGGAATTCTTAGCTAAAATCTTTTAAGACTAGAAGGTGGTAAGTTGATATAGTAAAAATATAAAAACAGAGTATTCTATTTTTGGCAAAACAGTTCTTCAAAATTGAGGGAGAAATTAACACAGGCCCAGATAAACAAAAGCTGAGCAAGTTCATTATCACAAAATCCACCCTACAAAATAATGCTAAAGGAAGACTTTCAAGTTGAAGTAAATATAGAGAGAAAACCCAAATCATACAAAAATATAATATCCATGAAAGGTAAATATATTGGCAAGTACAAAACCAAGTACTATTGTAATTTTGGTCTGTAACTCAACATTTTATTTTCTACAGAATTTAAAATACAAATATCTTTAAATAGCTACAAATCTGTATTTTGGATACATAATATATAAAGCTGTAATTTTTAACATCAATAACAAAGTAGGTAAATAGAATTATAAAAGTTAACTTTGTATGCAATTGAAGTTAAAGTGGTATCAATTAAAATAGATCATGATAACTTTAGGATGTTATATGTAATTTCCAGTTAACCATAAGAAATGCATCTATAGAAGAAAGTAAAAATCTACAAAAATCAACTGAATAAGTGGCATTTATCCACTGAGCCACATCCCCAGCTCTTTATTTACATATATTTGATTAGGGACAGGATCTCGCTGAGTTGCTTATGGCCTCTCTAAGTTGGGGAGCTGGCTTTGAACTCACGAATCTCCTGACTCAGCCTTCCAAGCCACTGGGTTTATAGGTGTGCGCCCCCATGCCTGACTCCCTTATGAATATTGATGCAAATATCTCCAACAAAGTACTAGCAAACAGAATTGAGCATCACATTTAAAGGATTATACATACTGATAAGTGGGGTTTATTTCTGGAGTGCAACAATGTTATACTAAAATCAGTCAATCCAATACATTAACAGAATGAATACAATTCATTAACAGAATGAATAGAGAAAAATCACATGATATCCTAATTCATGAACAAATTGCATTTGATAAAATTTAATACTATTTCATAATTCATATATACAAAGAAAAATAGTCCGAAGCCACCTCAACACAAGAGTCATATATGAAAAACTCACAGGCAATCCCACACTTTATGTTGAAAATATTTCCTCTAAGTTCAGAAATAAGACAAAGATGGCCATTTATGTCATTTCTATTCAACATAGTATTGGAAGTCCTAACCAGAGCAATTAGGCAAGGAGAAGAAATATGTCATTCAAATTGTAAAGGAAGAATTAAAATCATCTCTGTTTGCAGACAACATAATGATTCAAAAAATAGTGTTAAAAGCAATAAATTCAGGGTCTGGGATTGTGGCTTAGAGGTAGAGTGCTTGTGTGGCATGCATGAGGCACTGGGTTCAATCCTCAGCACCACATAAAAGTAAAGTAAAGGTACTGTGTCCACCTACAACTAAAACCAAAATAATAAATGTTTAAAAAAGAGAAAAAAAATTCAGCAAAGTTGCAGGATATATTATCAACACACAAAAATCATTTGTGTTTCTATACATTAAAATGAACAATTGAAAAAGGAAATCAAGAAAATTGTTCCATTTATAATACTATGAAAATTAATAAAACACTTGGGAATAAAATTAACCAAAAATTAAATATATATTTAAATAAACTTTACTAGAGCTTATGGATAAGTGATAAAATAGAGATGAGGGAGCTACTGGTCATAATCTGATAAAATGTACTTGCACTACCTTTGAAGTGGCAGAGTGTTATTTGAAAGAGGACTTGTAGTAGTTGCATATGTATTCTGATCAAGGCCACCACTAAAATATAAAAAAGAATATGACATGCTGAGAGAGAAAGTGGAATAATATAAAAATGTTCAGCTGACACCAGAGAAGACAGAAACAAAATGGAAGAGAACAAGAAAGAAACAGCTAGGACAATGAATAGAAAACAGTAACAAATATGATATATATTTTTCTTTTTTAATTTTTTTAATTTGTTTTAATTATTTATACATGAGAGTGGAATGCATTTATGCACTATGATATATCATACATTAGATGGGATTGAATTTCTCATTTTTCGAAGTGTACATGTTGCGGAATGATATTGGTCATGTAGTCACATATATACATACAGTAATAATGTCTGTTTCATTCCACTGTCTTTCCCATCCCCACATCCCCTCCCAATAGTTATTAGTCTAACTACATCATTAAATAACTTTAAACTTCAATAGTCTAAATGCATCAACTTAAAGACGGAGACATTTAGATTGAACGTTGAAAAATGGAGAAAAATTGAAAGCATTCCCTCAAAAACTGGAACAAGACAGGGATGCCCCCTTTCACCACTGCTATTTAACATAGTACTAGAAACTCTGGCCAGAGCAATTAGACAGACGAAAGAAATTAAAGGGATCCAGATAGGAAAAGAAGAACTCAAATTAGCACTATTTGCTGATGACATGATAATATACCCAGAAGACCTATACTTGTGCATGATGAATAAGTAAATAAATAATAAAAAAATTAAAAAAAAAGAATATAAAAAATAAAATAAGTCATAATCAAAAAAAAAAAAAAAAAAAAAAAAAACTCTACCAGAAAACTTTTACAACTAGTCAATGAATTTGGCAAAGTAGCAGGATACAAAATCAATACCCATAAGTCAAAGGCATTTTTATACATCAGTGACAAAGCCTCTGAAAGGGAAATGATGAAAACTACCCTGTTTACAATAGCATAAAAAAAAAAAAAAACCTGGGAATCAACTTAACAAAAGAGGTGAAAGACCTCTATAAGGAAAATTATAGAACACTAAAGAAATCATGGAAGAACTCAGAAGATGGAAAGACCTACCTTGCTCTTGTACAGGTAGAATCAATATTGTCAAAATGTCCATACTACCAAAAGCATTATACAGATTTAATGCAATTCCAATAAAAAGCTCAATGTCATTCTTCAAAGAAATATAAAAAGCAGTCATGAAATTCATCTGGAAAAATAAGAGACCCAGAATAGCCAAAGCAATCCTGAGCAAGAAAAGTGAAGCAGGGGGCATCACCATACCAGACTTTAAATTATACTATAGAGCAAAAGTAACAAAAACAGCATGGTATTGGCACTAAAACAGACTGGTAGACCAATGGTACAGAATTGAGGATACAGAGACTAATACATATAATTTCAGCTATCTTATATTAGACAAAGGCGCCAAAAATGTACAGTGGAGAAAGGATAGCCTCTCCAACAAATAGTGCTGGGAAAACTGGAAATCCATATGCAACAAAATAAAATTAAACCCTTATCTCTCACCATGCACAAAACTCAATTCAAAGTGGATCAAGGACCTAGGAATTAGACCAGAGACACAATACACCTAATAGAAGAAAAAGTAAGCTCCAATTTCCAACATGTCAGATTAGGCCCCAAGTTCCTTAGTAAGAATCCTGTAGCGCAAGAATTATTACCAAGAATTAATGAATGGGATAGATTTAAACTAAAAAGCTTCTTCTCAGCAAGAGAAACGGTGAGGTGAATAGAAAGCCAACTAATTAGGAACAAATATTTAATACGTGCACATCAGATAAAGCACTAATTTCTAGAATATAAAAAGAACTCAAAAAACTTAACACCAAAAAAACAAATATCCCAATCAATAAATGGGCTAAGGAATTGAAAAGACACTTCTCAGAAGATACACAATTAATCAACAAATACATGAAAAAATGCTCAACATCGCTGGCAATTAGAGAAATGCAAATAAAAACTACTCAGATTTCATTTCACTCCAGTCAGAATGGCAGGTATCAAGAACACAAACAACAATAAATGTTGGAGTTTATGTGGGGAAAAAGGCACACTCATACATTGCTGGTGGGACTGCAAAATAGTGCAACCACTATGGAAAGCAGTATGGAGATTTCTTGGAAAACTGGGAATGGAACCACCCTATGACCCAGCTATCCCACTCCTGGGTCTATTCCCAAAGGACTTAAAAACAGCATATTACAGTGACACAGCCACTTCAATGTTTATAGCAGCACAATTTACAATAGCTAGGTTGTGGAACCAACCTAGATGTCCCTCAGTAGATGAGTGGATAATGAAAATGTGGTATATACAAAATTGAATTTTACTCAGCAATAAAAGAGAATAAAATAATGGCATTTGCAGATAAATGTTTGAAGTTGGAGAATATAATGCTAAGTGAAATTAGTCAATCTCAAAAATCCAAATACCGAATGTTTTTGCTGCTATAAGGAGTTCACAGTGTTGTTGGATGGGGGTACATAGGAGTATTACAGGAACACTAGAATGGTCAAAAGAAAGGGAGGGGAAGGGAGGGAGCAAGGGGGGAGGGAGGGGGGGGAAATTGGTGGTTGAATGAGATGGATATCATTATCCTAAATGCATGATTGAAGATCTGAATGGTACTTATGTACTTTGTAGACAAACAGTTGTATGTAAAAAGATGCTATATATGTGCATTATGAGTGGTAATACATACTACTATTATAAATAAAAAAAAAGAAAGAAAAAAACAAGATATACAAAAGTTCTCTACAAGAAAACCTTTTTATGGTTAAGAATTTTAATATTTATTTATTTATTTTTAATGATTTTATTGATGCAGTTATACAAAGTAGTGGGTTCATTTTGACATAATCATATATGCATGGGATATCAATCACTCCATTTCAGTCCCCAGTGCTTCCTCTTTCTCTCCCCTCCTTCCCTTCCTCTATATGAATGTATGAATAGTTTGTCCTATTGATTTATTTATGTTTAATATTTTAGTTGTCAATAGACCTTTTAATTTTATTTATTTATATATGGTACTGAGAATTGAATCCAGTGACTCACACATGCTAGGCAAGTGCTCTACCACTGAGCCACAACCCCAGCCCAATTCTATTTATTTATTTATTTATTTATTTATTATTTTTTAAATTTTGCTTTATAGATATAGATAAAGGTGGGATTAACTGTGGTGTATTCATATATGTACATAGAATAATTTGTTCAATTTCATTCTATAGTACTTCCTTTACCCATTCTTCTTCCCTTCCTTTTAATTGCCTTCCTCTATTCCAGTGATCTCCCCACTAAATATAACTAATAATAATATTACTATTTTAATATATAGTAATATCATATTGACTAATAGTAAAGGGATAGAAAAATATGTGTCATGTTAACTCTAATCAAAAGAAAGCTCAAATACTTATATTAGTAAAAATACAAAGCACACTTCACATGAAGAAAAGTTGTCAAAGATAAAAAAAAAAGGGGGGCATTATGTAATGACAAGATAGTCTATTCTCAAAAAGACACAAAAATACTTAATACTAAAATGCCTAAAACTAGAGCAAAATATGTTACAAAGAAAGATAAATAGAACCAATAAGAAAATACACGAATTCGCCGTTATAGTTGAAGTTTTTAAGGAGAAATAGAAGAAGCCACTATCATAGCTACAGAGTTAAATACCCCTCAATCAGTAATGGACAGAACCCATAGGCAGAAAATTGGTAAGGACATAGTTGTGCAGAATGTCACCATCAAACAAATACATTTGACTTTCTACAGACTGTGTCATCCAACAATAGCAGTGTATACATTCTCTCAAGTTCACACAGAATTTTCACTAAGAAAAACCATATTCTGGGCATAAAACACACTTTAACAGCTGTGAAAGCATAGAGATCATACAAAGTATACTTTCAATCCATGATGGAATTAACTAGAAAACGATAATGGAAAGATTTCTGGGGGAAAAAAATCACAAAGTATTTGGAGATTTAAGCAATATACTTGTTAATAACACATGCATTTAAAAAGTCTCAGGAGAAATTTTTAAATATTTTGAAATAAATAACAATTATAAAATTGTGGATGCAATGAAAATAATGCAGAGAGAAATTTATAGCCTTAAAACATATTGTAAAGGAAGAAATATCTAAAATTAATAATCAAAGTTTACATCTTAGGAAAATACAAAAAGAGTAAATTAAATCCAAATTAAGCAGAAGAAAAGACACATAAATTAGAGCACTAATCAATGAAATAAAAAACAAAAACTATAGAAAAAATAATATCAAAAAAGCTTGATATTTGAAAAGATCATTAAAATTGACAAACTTCCAAAAAGGTTAAGGAAAAAAAAAACCTACTAATTGCTATTACCAGAAATGAAAGAACATCCATAACTACTGATTCCACAGACATTGAAAAGATAATAGGGGACATTATGAAAAGACTGTTTCAAATTTGATAATCTTAATGAAATGGTTAATTGCCTTGAAAGATACAATGTATCAAAATTTGCACAGAGGATAATCGGAATAACAGTAAGTATATTAAAGAAACTGAATCAACAACTAATTTTTGAAAATATAAATCATCAGTCTCAGATGTTTTCATTTGTGAAATCGACCAAATATATAAGAAGAAAATTAGACAAGTACTCTATTATCTCTTTCATAATATTGAAGCAGAAGAAATTCCTCCTAACTCATTCTATGAGGCTAGCATATCCTTAGGACCCAAAATAGACTGTAACACTACAAGATAAAAAGTAGACACCTAACTTTCATGTGTACATATGTAGAAAGCCTTGATATTAAAAATTAAATCCAATAATGTATAAATGTACATGAACAAATAGGATATATTCTAGGTATGCAATGCAGGTTCAGCATTCCACAATCAATTATTGAAATTCATCACAGACTAAAGACAAAAAATCATAGCATTATATCAATAGATGCAAAGGTTAATAAAATCCAACAACTATTCAGGATAGGAAATCTCAGATGACAAGGAAACTTCCTTAATTTGATAAAGAACACCAAAAATCTATAATTAACTCAATACTTAATGGTGAAAAATAGACTATTTCCTGCTAAGATCATGAGCAATGTAAGTATATTTACTCTTACTACACCTATTCAACATTGTATTGGAAGGGTTAGCTAATGTAATAAAAAAGAAAGTAGAAGGTACCTAAACTTCCAAAGGAAATATGAAATTGTCTTTAAACAAAATGATATAGTTTTCAGTGTAGAAAATGCTGAAAATTTTTTTAAAAACTATTTTCTATGATAACCATTATGTAGAGTTTGCAAATAGAAGGTTAATATATAAAAAAATTACTTTCTATATACCAGAAATAAACTGTTGAAATTAAAAACACATCATTTATATTAATACCTCTAAAAAAGAAAATGTTTAGGTATAAGTTAAATACCAAAATAAATAACTTAAGCTTCGTCCTTGAGGGAGTAGAAAAAAAGAAAAATTAATACAAAATAGCAAGAAGAAATAATAAAGATTAAATCAGAGATAAACAAAACACAAGACAGAAAAATAATAGAGAAAATCGATAAAACCAAAAGTTGGTTCTTTGAAAAGATCAACAAAATTGACAAGCCTTTTAAAATAGACTTACAAAAAAATAGAAGCTGGAAATGAAAATGGTGACATTGCTACCAACAATATTGTATTGCAAAGGATTTTAAACAAATAGTATGAAAACATTTATGCCAAAAAATTTGAAAACCTAGAATAAAATTTACAAATTTTTAGGAATACACAAGTTATCTAAACTGACTCAAGAAAGGATAGAATCAATGGACCTATATCCAAAGACATTGAGTCAATAATAAAAAATAAAAAATAAAAAAATCTCCTAATGAAGAAAACCCAGGACCAGGCTTCACTGGTAATTTTTACTAGACATTTAAAGAATTAAAACCAATCATTTTCAAGCTGTCCCCCAAAATAGAAAAGGAGCAAACACTTAGTTTCTAATTCATTCTACAAAAAGCCAGTGTTTATATTTAAATCCAGTGTTTGTACTGAAACAAATCTTAATAATGACAGTATAAGTCCAGACCAATATATTTCATGAATATAAATGAAAAAAATTCTAAACAAAACACCAGAAAACTAACATTAAAGGTATTTTACAGAAATATCGAATAGAATTTATCCAACTGGTTCAGTGTAAAATTAAAAACCAGAATGTACAACGAATTCAAAAAACTTAATACCAAAAAGCAAATACCCCAATAAATAAATGAGCAAAAGAACCAAACAGAAAAAAAAAGGTCAACAAATATATGAAAAAATGTTCAATATCTGTGGCAATCAGGGAAATGCAAATGAAAACTACACTAAGGGCTGGGGCTGTAGCTCAGTGGGAGAGTGCTTGCCTATAATGAGTGAGGCACTGGGTTCAATTCTCAGCACTGCACATAAATAAATAAAAATAAAATAAAGGTCCATTGATGAAGGAGCCCTAATTAGGAAGGGCTGTTGTAGCTAGCTGGAAGCCATGGGTTCCACCTGATATGTATGTGACGCACCTGTAGGCACCCGCAAACCTGAAGGTATATAACCGGGTGAAAGCGGTCCGAGTTAGGAGAACGGAGAATTCAGTCAGCCGGGCAGTCACTCGGTCGGTCAGAAGAATCAGCGGTCAGAACGTAGGCAGAGCGGTTACAGAAGAGAAACCAGATAGAAGAAGTAATGACTGGTCAGAGTTAGGCCGAGACTCCTGAGGAAGACAGAAGACAGAAGAAAGAAGAAGGAAGAAAGAAGAGAGAAGAAAGAAGCTCTAATCTTTCTCTAAGCTAAGAAGAAAGCTCTAAGAACTCTAAGCTCTATCTTTCTTTCTAAGACTCTAAGCTAAGAAGAAAAATCTTTCTTTCCCTCTCAAAGCTCTAAGAAAGTAGAAGTAAAAGTAGTAAAAGCTATACTCTGCCTCCGAGAATTTTCCTCCCGTGGCAGCGCCGTGGCTGGCCGTGACAGGCAGCTTACACATTGACAGCTAAAATATATTTTTTAAAAACTACACTAAGATTTCATCTCACTCCACTCAGAATGGCAATAATCAAGAATAAGAACAATAATATATGCTGGCAAGATTGTGTGGAAAAAGAAATACTTGTACATTGTTGGTGGGACTGAAGACTAGTACAACCACTTGAGAAAGCAGTATGAAGATTCCTTAAAAAACTAGGGAAGAAACCACCATAAGAGCCAGCTATCCTACTCATTGCTATTTTCCTCAAAGATCTAAAATCATCATACTACAGCAATACAGCCTCCTCAAAGTTCATAGCAGCATGATTCACAATACCTAAATTATGGAATATATGTTATATTTATAAATAATAATATTATATATGAATCTACTTAGATATATAATATAAACATGTAATCTAATATATTAAATATAATATTATATATAAAACTGATATTATATAGTTATATATTTATGTATACATGTATTATATGTAACTATGTATAATTTATATTTTATTTATATAAATACATATTTATATATGAGTATAAATATTTATATATATAAATGTTATATATGAATACATATTATTTATATTAAATATATAACTAAACATATAAATCATGTTTATTTATTTTTTAAAAATATTTATTTATTTACTTTAGTTGTACACAATGCAATGCATTTATGTTTACGTGGTGCTGAGAATCGAACCCAGGCCGCGCACGTGCAAGGCGAGCACTCTGCTACTGAGCCACAACTCCAGCCCCCAAATCATATGTTTATATATGTATTAAACATAATAGAAATATACATATATTTTATATATTTGTACATAAAGTACATACAATATATAATATTATATATTTAACAGAATATATAAACATAATAAATGTAACACATATGATATATTTATATGTAAATATGATATATACTTATAAGTATGATATATACATTTATATATGATATATGTGTATATATACACTAATATGTGATATATATGTATTTATACATATATACTAATATATGCCATATATTTATACATATATACTAATATATGCCATATATTTATCATAGATTAGTATATATATATATACACACATATACATCATATATAATTTATATGTCCATATATGTCACATATGATATATATTTATATACAAATATAATATACATGTATACATTGTCAACTTGCTCCTCACTACTATTGATTGGTACCCCTTCTGTCCATGCATCTGTTTTAGTTTTTCTATTGGATCCCCCACTTAAGAGCATGAGCAGGAAGTGTCTGACCAGGTCCCCCACTTGTGTCAATGAGCACTTTCATCAAGCAGGATGTTGACCTCATCAGAAGACCCTTTCCATGCTCCTTTGTTCTGGCTCTGCCCCCGACCTCCTTACTTGCCATCTTGCCATGACTATTTTTCCTAATGAACTATTGTTGCTTTGTTTCTTTGTTTGTACTAGAGATTGAACCATGGCATGCTTTACCACTTGAGTATATCCCCATTCCTTTTTAAATTTTTTTTTTTGAGACAGTCTTGCTAAGTTGCCTAGTCTGGCCTGGAACTTGCTATTATCCTGACTCAACCTCCCAAATCACAGGGATTACATCTCAAGTAAAGGCCATCCTATGAGGTTTAACATTATAATCAATTCCTTTGCCTTGGAGGGGTGGGAAAAAGGAAGTGAGGATGGGCCCCAATGACAGCTACAGAAAAATTCAGATTCAAGGACTAAAAGCACACAGCTAATTTGAAAGTCATAGGCCAAGCCAATAGCCTTGGTGCCCTTCCAACACTTGTACAATATAGATTCCAACAATTAGCCCCAACACTTTTTAATGTCTGTTTAGCATGTGATCAATGCCTTTAACCACAAGCCATAAGTCCCCAGACTAGTATACCCAAGAGGAAAAGCCTTCCACCAATTTCCCCACTAGCATCACAGGAATTCCATCTTCTCTCATTTAAACATACCTTACACCTTTTTAATAAAATGAGATACTTTACTCTTTATAGTATTTTAATCAAAACACAGATGAAACTTTTTGTATGCATATAGAATTACACCTGTTAGAATTTTAACTCTTAGTAACTGTGCTTTTAGGTTAAGACCCAGAAATAAGCAATCTTAAATTGCTTAAATTTTTAAATTGCCAATTTATAAAAACACATTTAATAGACCCAAATATATGTTACCTTATGGAATTCAAGAAGTCAAGAGTACTTGAATTTATATTTAATTGATGTTTTAGAATTTTAACTTTGCAAATTAATCAGATGTCTCCTCTAACACACACATTTAAGAAAATTAATCCCATTTATGTTAAAACTATTTTACCCATTTCTAACTTCGGTTACCCATGAAAACCAAGGTATCAAACAAGTCTAGTTAACTCTTTAAGTCAGTTATTCCTGCCAAAGAAAAATCCTTAGAAACCATGGACATTGCACTTTAAACATTTTATAGAAACTGACACAGTGATGGCCTGGCTGTAATAGTGGTCTACCTCATGCTTTGAATATAGCTAGTGTTGCTCTGCCACTGAGTTGGGTTTTTTGTTTATTTTATTTTTTTACTGGGGATTGAAGCCAGGGGTATTTAACGACTGAGCCACAACCCCAGCCCTTTTATATGTATATTATTTTAGTTGTAGATGGACATTATATCTTTATTTTTATTTATTTATTTCTATGTGGTGCTGAGGATTGAACCCAGGGCCTCACACAGGCGAGGCAAGTGCTCTACCACTGAGCTACAAACCCAGCCCCCCCTTTTTATATTTTATTTAGAGACAGGGTCTCAATGACTTGCTTAGGGGCCTCACTAAATTGCTGAAGCTGGCTTTGAACTCACACTCCTCTTGCCTCAGTCTCCTGAACTGCTGGAATTATATGAGTGCACCACTGCAGCAAAGCTGAGGCTTATTTTTAAATGGGCATGTTTTTCTTTTCCTGTTCTCCATCTACTCCTTCCTAACTTGGGGGCAGGGAAAAGGAACACCTTTTCCTCATGCTAGGCTGAATTATCTGTTTTTAAGCACACACTCACCACAGGAACCAAGCAATTATAACTTAAGGGATAGCACCAGAAGATCTAAGAAATGTCCATCTCCCACATTAACAAGGGAATCACAATCCCCTCACAGGGAACACCTGGAATGAAGCCTTCTTTAAATAGCTGGAATAGCTTCTTTAAAAATCCTTTGTTTCCCTGATTGGCAGAATCACAGACTCTGGGACAGGAATCCCCTGTGCCCCTCTCCCACAAGCAAAAAACCCTCTTCCTCTTTCTCAAATGCATATCCCTGCCATTGAATTTGTATCAGGGGCAAAACCCAAACATTCAGTAATCTGGTCACCTAGAAAAACATGGGGGTTAGTAATTTCAAATGAATCTTTATACTTACCAATTTATATTTTTAATGGACACAATATCTTTATTTTTATGTAGTGCTGAAGATCGAACCCAGTGCCTCACATGCGTGAGGCAAGTGCTCTACCATTGAGCTATAACCTCAGCCCTTATACTTAACAATTTAAATTGACCCATTTTATTAAATTTTTTTTCTTCTTTTTATTCAAGACTTCATGAATTTGCGGGTCATCCTTGTGTAGGGGCCATGCTAAACTTCTCTGTATCATTCTACTTTTCACATAGGTGCTTCCAAAGTAAGCACTTTGTTAAAGTTTTATTTAAGTCACATAAACTGAAAGGCATTTAGACCCATTCATTAAATTTGAGTACTTTTTTTTTATTTATAAGCCAATTTTGATACCACATACATGACATAGACACAAACACATACAATACGCGGATTAAAATCGAGCCTTGCTGGTTGCTGTGATGGACGCCTGTTATCCCAGAGTCTCAGGAGGCTGAGGCAGGAGGATTGTGAGTACAAACAGCCTCAGCAACTTAGTGAGTCAATAAGCAACTTAGCAAGACCCTGTCTCAAAATAAAATATATTTTAAAAAGCTGGGGATGTGGCTAAGTGGTTAAGCATCCCTATGTTCAATCCCTGGTATATAATAAATAAAAATAAAATAGAGCTTGTCATATATTTTTACAGTACGACCCAGACATGAACAGAGCTCAAAGGAAAAGACAATTTGTACATGTGGGATCTGTTCATTGTTCTTCCCTGTCTGTAGGCCTAGAATTTTTATTCCCCACTTTTTTCTTGTAGGTTCATATAATTAAAACTTTGGAGGAAAAGTTAAAGAGGCTCAGCACAGAGGAGAGTGTGCTAGTTGAGGCTGGGCCTTCTCAGGCCTCCTGTAGAAGAGCTGGGAACTCCCATAGCTCAAAGACCTCACCTATGTGCCCATTTGAGTGGTGCAGCAGGGTATGTGAGGACATGTTGTGAACAGAATCCCCAACATCCCCAAGCACCTGTCTATCTGTCAGTCAGTTCTTCCAGGATTTCCCTGTGGCTGGCCACCCCCTCTATCTGGGCTCACTCCCAGAAAGGCACTGGTAAGATAACTCGTCCTCAGGAGGTGGGGTGGAGGGTAACCTAAAATTAACCCCCTGAACCAAGTCAGCCTTAGGACCAACTACTAGCTAGCCTTTCTGCCGGGGTGTTAACAGTGGAAACAGAGAGCCCCTTCTGCTCTCCCCTGGGGCAGTAGGGGCTCCCCATGAAGGGTCCACCAGGGCCAAAGTGCATAGAAGAGAGGCAGAGGAAGCAACCCTGTTCAGTGTGGCCTCAGGCCGAAGTCTTGTGAGTACCTATAGCCTAAGAACCATGTCTGTGAGCCTGCCATTTCTAGAGTCTGGGACCTGGGAGTACTTAGGAGGTCTGTGGGCAAAAGCCTTTATAAGGGAGGAAGAATACCACAACAGATTTCTGCCTTGTCTGTTCCAAGAAGGTGTGTCTGGTAAGGCTCTTGTGTCTACATGGACCTACTTTCATGTGGGCATTTGCTGTTATATACTACAGAGAGGGTAAAGGTTTTTGTCCTTCTATGGTGTTTGCAAGTCTGTGTGTCTGTGGGTCTGTGCAGCATAGTGGGTTTAAAGGCATAAGGACGGAGCTTATCAGGGTGGGTGGAGAAAAGTGAAACTTAAAAATAGCCTACTAATGCCTGAAGAAGTGTGCTAGGTCCCATAGAAATAAACTTCTCTCCTGTAAGAGTTTTTACATGGATTCACAGATCTTGAGAGGGCCTTAGATAATATACAAAGGGTCCAGAGACTTGAAAGGGCAAACAATTACTTTTTGCCCTCTAACCCAGTAACCTCTAACTGAAATTTACCATTTCTTTCAAGGACAAATACAGGCAGTAAACGGCTGTAGTATTACCAGTTCCTGTAACTTGGTCACCATACGAAATCACAGACATTTCATATCATATTACAGTGTGGCAGAGATCTTGAAATGTCATTTAGACACATTGCCACTTAGAAATTATTAGCTCTCATTATTTAATGCATTAATAAATAACATATATTACTATATCATGCAGTTTTTAAAATATATTATGGCAGCATTTTAATATATTTGATTCCCTTTAACCCTATGTATTTTATTTTTATTAACTAAAAATAGTGGAAGGAGTTGACAGGCTTCACCTGGGCCAATTTAACAAAAAAGGTTCAAAACTTGTGCAATTTTGGGTTTAGCAAGGGACTCCTTCTATATAGTAGGCACATTATAACTCTTTGATTAATAAACCAGAGAAGGGTGAGGTTAAACAATATATTAGCTGGATTTTCTTATCTACATCTAATGCAGATAGTTAATCAAGTGCCATTATAAGGGCAGCCATAGTTTGATTTCCCTCTGGGGGTTCTTCATATGGGCTCTGCTGTGGGCTCATGTTATATTCTAGGTGAAAATATCATCATTTCCTCCACTGCACCCTGCTCTTTTCATCTCTCCAGACCCAAGTTCCTAAAATAAAATAGTAAGAAGGGATTCCCAACTGGCTATCAGAATAAACAATTCATAAAGGAACCTTCCAGTACCAAAGTCTCTGGAATTCAGCATGGCACTCAAAATCTGAGGATACTGGTAGCTGCAGTATAACTTTGCTTGAAGGAAGGAGGAGGGGTCCTATTTGCATTTCATATTGCAATATAAAGAACAGGATGGAAAGCAGGAAAACCTGAATTCTATTTTTGGCTCTGGTATTGCCTTAATATAAGTTACCTAGGAAATCCCTTTCCTTCTCTGGCCATAGTTTCTAACCACTCACAAAACAGGGATAATATTACCTACTCCACCCCATAAAATAGCTTTGAACAGCACAAGATTATAGGTGTGTTCTGGGTTTTTGAAAATGAGACAACAATAACAACTATGTGACCTTGTGAATGTCCCTGCTCCCCTCTGAACCTTGGTTTTCCATCTTTCAATTGAAGAAATAAAATTAAATTATCTACAAGATCTATTACAACTTTGAGGAAGAACATTAAGTAGGGAGAAATAGCCATAGAAATTGAAGACCTAAGTAAAAACCATCATTATAGTAAAAACAGTAATTGAGAACTATGTTAAGACACTATTCTAAGCAATTATTTTGTATTAATTCATTTAATTCTAACGACACTCCAAAAAGGTACTGTTATCCTCCCTTTAGAGATGAAGAAATAGGAACATCTAGATTAAATCATCTGCCCTAGGTCACACAGTTACTAAGTGGTAGATCTGTGATAAAAGCAGGCAAGCAATGGCTTACCACTACCCCATACGGTTCCCCATGTACCCTAGGAGCAAAACAGACCTATATAGCAATTATAATACAATATGATGACTGACACAGTGCTATAAGAGCACACTTGGGAGGAAGTAACTCAGCAGGAGGAAATGTATGTGGCAGAAAGAAGCACAATGTATATGGAGAACCACCATTTTCTTCCCTTATCACTGGATTTCAGATTATAAGTAGAAGAGTAGTAAGAAGTGAGGCTGGAGAGTTTCGCCAAGATCTATGAGTGTGGCCAAGTCTTTTGGGCCATGCCCTAAAAAAATGGGAATCATTGAGGGATTTAAAACAGAGGACTGGTACAGACCAGATTTGTATTTTTAAATTATCATGTTAGCCACAATGTTGAGAAAATATAAAAAAAGGGAAACTACCTAGAAGAGCACAGTAACTGTTGTGACAAAAGATGGTGGGGGCCTAGAAAAAGCCCCACATTGGAGATGGATATGGGATGGATGGATGGAAGTCTATAGAAGGTAAAATCCACAAGACCGGATGGGATTGGATGTGAGTGAGGCAACAAGGTAAGAAGACTCCGATGGGTTTGGGGGTTTTAAATTTGTTGATCAGGTACATGGGGAGAAACTGACATTTGGATTAAGTTTGGTGGTGGTGGTGGTACACTTCTGACCATGAAGTACCTGTAGAAATTCGGTGGATTCCTTCCTGGACATGAAGAGAGAGATGCGGGGTGGGAAGTGGCTCTGGTTTAAAATCATCATAATAAAGGTGAGAGCTAAAGTTCTGGGAACTGGAGAGCAGATGATGGAAGAGAGAGTGAGGGTTGAGTTTGTGAGAAGAAGTGGTCGGTAGGGACAGAAGTCCCAGAAAAAAAGTCAGAAAGGAAAGATCTAAGAAATATCCACTGGATTTATCCACAAAGATGGACTTTTAAAGAGCTTTGTCCATATGTGATCAATGTGCGTTAGAGTCACACTGCAGAGAATAGAGAAGTGAATAGGGAATCGGAAAGTAGATAGTAAATAACCGGATACTAGTTTACAGTAAAGAAGGGAGAGATGTAGAGAAAGGTAGCTATAGAAGTGATACAAAGGTCTATAGAAGTTTTGGGGGTTTGTTTCCTAAGATAGATGAGGGGGAGAAGTCAGTGAAAGAAGATTGAAGGTGCAGAGAAAAGAAGGTCACTTTTGAAGATCTAATATATGGGCAGTTCTCTTTATTCTAAAAGCTCCAGGAAGCATGTACTATTGTTTCTATCTTATAGATGAGGAAAATGATACACAAAGAAGGGAAGAGACTTGCCAAAGGTTACACACTAGGAACTGGGGATACTAAGCTACAAACCTAATTCCACATGATCTCCACAGTCCTATACCCATTGTACTCAGAGAATGAATAATCAGACTATATATGGAGTTGATGCAGCCCAGTGGGAAGGGACCTAAAGTTGAGGGTGACCCCACCTACCCACCCACCTCACAAGTTTCTTTCTATGAGGTGGGTACTTGAGGTTCCCAGCAAACAAAGAGGGGTGGGGTGGACAGTGAATAAAAGGAGATGTGAGGCCCTGAGACCCTGGCTGCAGGGTATGGGAGATTAGGGAGATTTGAGCTCTGGAAAACCTACCAGCTCACCCTGATGACAATACAAACTGAGGTGAGTAAACTTGAGTTTGGAGAATTAGGAATAATACTTAGTAAATCAAGGGTTAAAATGAGTCCATCACTGCGTCATGAGTGAACTTGGGGGCCTGAGGGCTATAAGGAGAGAAGAGTTGAGGGTTGTGTCAAGGCTCTAGGCTGGATTTGTCAGAAAGGATGGGGTAAAAGTTTGAGTCAGAAAGATGGAGATGCAGTGTGTTCTGAGGAAGTGTTGGCAATTGAAGGGACCCCTTGCTTGCAGTGGTTCTGGGAAAGAAACCAGATATATAAGAGAAAACTTGATCTGGAAACTTCAACTGCCATCTCTTTATTTTACTTGAAATGTGCTTATTATAATGCCATCCCTTCATTTAATCAGTAAATATCATTTAGCATTCATTTTCTGAGCATCTCTACTTGGGAAGCATGGGACCTGAGTCTGAGAGGAAGTTACAGAAAGCTTGGGAGAGGGAGATTTAGTCAGATATGAGTAGTTGTGAAGAAAGTGAACTTCATCTAAAAGGTCAAAAGGTGGAGCTGAGGGCTTGCCTCATGAGACTGAAGTTAGAATGCTCAGGAATGACAGCTTGACACAACAAAGCACTGCTACATTGGCTTAGCAACTGCCAGGCCCAAGTCACTTCATTAATCCACATATTCTGATCTGTGGAAGATATATCTACCAAATCCTCAGCCATTAGTAGGCCCTACTGAGAGTGGAGGGATAAAAGATGGATACAGGGTCCTCACCCTAGAGCTTATACACTAATAGAGCACAAGTGAGTTAAAATATGTTATACAAATTAATAGGTGGAGTCTAGTTTTCATCTTTTGGAATCCCTGAGTAGCAGGAGGTCAGGGAAGGTGTCTCAGAAGTAGGAGTTTGAGGGGCAGTCAGAAAAGTATATGCAAAGGAACCAAGCTCTGAAATGGCCTGACCTGTTTTGAAAATTATTCCTGGGGCCTGAAATAAGACAATGGAAGTAGGAGTGAGAAGCAGGAGACCCTGATCATGAAAGGCAGGGAACAAGAGGTTAGAGTGGAGATTGGTATTCCCAGTTATCCATAAGGACCCTCAGTCTCTCCCCACTTTTTTATTACCCACAGATCTGGCATATCTTCCTCCTCATAATGAAAGTAGTCCTGTTACAATCAGCTAAAATGAACCTCATGGACATCACCAAGATCTTCTCCCTCCTGCAGCCCGAAAAAGAGGAGGAGGACACAAACACGGGGGAAAAGCAGGCTCTCAATCAAGCAGTGTATGACAACGACTCCCAGACCTTGGATCAGCTTCTATGTCAGGAGCGTTACAAACGTTTCATCAACAGCAGGAGTGGCTGGGGCATTCCTGGGACACCCTTGCGCTTGGCTGCTTCTTATGGACACTTGAGCTGTGTGCAGATCCTCCTGGCACATGGTGCTGATGTTGACAGTTTGGATGTCAAGGCACAGACACCGCTTTTCACTGCCGTCAGTCATGGCCATCTGGACTGTGTGCGTGTGCTTTTAGAAGCTGGTGCATGTCCTGGAGGTAGCATCTACAACAACTGTTCTCCTGTGCTCACAGCTGCCCGTGATGGTTCTGTTGCCATCCTGCAGGAGCTCCTAGGCCATGGTGCTGAGCCCAATGTCAAGGTTAAACTACCAGTGTGGGCATCGAATATAGCTTCATGTTCTGGCCCTCTCTATTTGGCTGCAGTCTATGGACACCTGGACTGTTTCCGCCTGCTTTTGCTCTATGGGGCAGATCCTGATTACAACTGCACTGACAAGGGCCTACTAGCTCGTGTTCCACGACCCAGCACCCTCCTTGATATCTGCTTCCACCATAATTGTGCGCCAGAGTACATCCAGCTGCTAATTGATTTTGGTGCTAATGTCTACCTTCCATCTGTCTCTCCAGACCAGACATCTCAAAATGATAAAGGTGTCACATTGCTGATACAGGCCCGAGGTAAGTAGCGAGCAGGCCAGCCCCATAGGCCTCCTAGCTTGTAAGTCCCAGGGCCCCAAATCACTCTTCAAACCAGTCCTTTGGGATGAACTGGAGAAAACTCCATTTTCCTCCTTGCCCTGGGACCCAGTGGAGAAGAGGTTACTGATTCAATGTTATAGAAAGGGCACTAAGATGAAATGGTGGGGGGAACCTCATGCTACATTTCTGGTCATGGCTCTGCAATGGCTTTTTTCTGACCTTGAGCAGGCCCTCTACACCTTAGTGTGTTCCCATTGATACTATGCATTGGGGGTGGGGAAGGGGACATTTCTTAGAAGGGAGAAGATGTTAAGGCTCTAACAGCCAGGGAAGGGAGGATATAGCTTTCCCAGGAGAATTACATTGAGAATTGCTTCTCATGTCCTGTTTCTCCTTGCTGTAGCCACTCCACGGTCACTCCTATCCCAGGCCCGTTTAGTTATCCGCAGAGCCCTGCGCCAGACCTGCCAGCCACAAGCCATCGACCAGCTGGATATTCCCCCTGTGTTGATTAGGTACCTCAAATACCAACCATAATCTTGCAATATTTCCAGGAATCCATGATGCCTCCAAAAACCACCTAAGGACTCAGGTAGCTGTAGGGTACGACAACCCACTCAACTGGAGATGCCCTCCCATATTATCCTCCAATATTAAATCCTCAGCAAAATATGTCTCATTGGCTACTATGTTTGACATATATGTGGGGGAGGGTTGAGGAAAGGGGTCTGATTGGCCATAGGATAGAATGGTACTGGTCTAATATTTGCCAGGCAGAGGAGTCTTGGCCACTGAAAAGCCAAAAGAGAAAACCAACGCAATGGTTGTACCTATCCAACCAATGCCCTCTACAGAGTTCGGAGCTTTGTTGCCCTAGATGAAAGGTCCTGAAGAATTCTAGTGGGTGGAAAGGTAACATCATCAGCTCACCCAGTCCTGTGACTCCCTTCACTTTTCTGGATGCTACAAGGCAAGTTTTCAGGGGTTGTTCATTGGTCTCTTAATATTTTAAAGCAAATGACCAAGGTGTCTCCCATTTAGTCACCTTGAATTATCAGTTAAATTTCCATTAGTCCACTTTATAGTCATGATCAACTGAGAAGCCGGGCAGGTGGTACATGATTATAATTCCAGCAACTCAGGAGCCTAAGGCAGGAGGATCACGAGTTTAAAGCTGGCCTCAGCAACTTAGCAAGCCCATAAACAACTTAGTGAGACCCTATCTCTAAATAAAATAGAAAAAAAATGGCTGGGGATGTGGCCCAGTATTTAAGCACCCCTGGGTTCAATCCCCAGTACCAAAAAGAAAAATCAACTGGCAAACAAAAAGCCAAATATTTATGACAGAGAATCAGAGATTTAAATGCAGAAGATAAATTGGTTATGTAGCTGATAGACTGAGAATCCAAATAGGACAAAAAGTTAACTCAGAGATTAGTGACAGCAGAAGCTAACATCACCCCTAGACTTGAGCAGTATCTCCAGAGGACAGGGACAAGGATCACCTGGTAGAAAGTGTCACAGGTATGTCCGTGACAGCTAGATCCATAGAGAAAACAGGCTGCCCACAGCAGAGGAAAAGAAGAAATAATCTCTCTTCTTCCTCATTCTTGTTCTCCGGTATGTCTCTTTCCCTGGAGAAAATGGAAATCAATTAATTTAAGTTCCTGGGAAACAACATACAGAGGTCAGTCCTTTTGAGATCCAAGGCAGAGCAGTGGGAAATAAAGAATGGAGACACAGTGGGAGGAGGTGTGTGACCTGAGCTGGGAGCTGGATTTACACAGCAGAACTGGAAGTATGCTTATAGCAGAAACCATAGAGAAGACACAGCAGAGCCACAGAAGGCACCAGAGGCATAGAAGGCAGAGAATAAGTATACAGGCTTCTCCATTTTTCCTGTCCTCTCATTAGTGCCTCCCATTGCTTGAACTAAGCCAAAGTTGATTGACTTGGGAGCCTAGGAAATGTAGCCTACAGTGTTCAGACTCCCACCCCCATGATATGGAGATGTGAAGAAAGGCAGGGGACAGAGGCAAACAGGCCCTGGACCAACACAGGTGTCCACCCAAATCTAGGCACCATTGTTTTGCTAAACCTTATTGTATTTCTCCTGTACAACTATGGGTGAGGACATGGATGAGTAGTGAAAGGGACACAGGATGAAGGGGTGTATGAGAAGCACCTTATATGTTTAGAGGTCTTCCTGGTAGCTTCCTTGCCAGCCCCCTATATCATGGTCCCCTGTCATAGGGAAAGGGAAACAGGACATGGGGCTTAAACTAACTTGTCTCTCCCTTCTTCTACCTCTCCCATTTTCCCTTACTACTACATCCTGAGAGACTTCAGGAACTAAGGAAGGAAAACTGGACATGTCCCTGCTCCTGACCCAATCAGCTTACAGATTTTCATTCTTAAGTACTTTAGAGAGGGCTGGGGTTCTGGCTCAGTTGTAGAGCACTTACCTAGCACATGTGAAGCACTGGGTTCAATCCTCAGCACCACATAAAAATAAATAAATAGAATAAAAAGTTATTATGTCCATCTACAACTAAAATTATTTTTTAAAAAGCATTTTGGAGAGTGATACAACAGTTTATACTCAAGGAGTGTGAGAGTTGAAGGAATGTAAATATGGAGAGCTTCAGGGTAGATACCCTACATTTCTTTTTTGGGGAGGTGGGTCCTGGGGATTGAACTCAGGGGCACTCAACCACTGAGCCACATCCCCAGCCCTATTTTGTAATTTACTTAGAGACAGGGTCTCACTGAGTTGCTTAACACCTCACTTTTGCTGAGTCTGGCTTTGAACTCATGATTCTCCTGCCTTAGCCATTGGGATTACAGGCGTGTACCACCACACCTGGCAGACATCCTTCATTTCAATCTGGTTTCCTGAGGGGTGGTTTGTCCAGGACCCCATTCCTGGCCTTTCCCCCTGTGCCAATAGTCAAGGCCTTTGGGCCTTGGTCAAACTCAGCAGATTAGTCTATAGGCCCTTGGGAAAAATATATCCTTCAAATGGGGCCCAATCAGGGTAGTCTCTCCATGACATGTGGGACACAGATTCTGATTGATCCATGAAAGCATGTGGATATTCTGGGTATTTTAAAGGATTTGAATTTGAGAACATTATAGGAGTATACCAAAAACTAGGCAAAGAGGAAGGGTTGAAACAGCCTCATTTTCTACACAAGGGAACTGAGAACCTGACAAAGTTAAATGCCTATGTTATTGCTGGCCCAGTTCTCCCAGACTACTGCCATAATTCTTCCAGTTGTCTGTTCTCCTAGTAGGGAGAGACAACCTCAAGTTCTGGTGCCTTAATTATTTCCCTTTCTCAGGCCTCACCATTCCTATCTAGATAATGGGCCAGGGTTTGAAATGAATTATGTTAAGTTTTGATGATGAATCTACCAAGGTGATTTTTCCTAGGAAGTATGAAGAGGAAGCAGAACTGATATTACTGTTCCTGGAGCAAACCTTCCCCTTATTTGGCACTGATCCCAAGTGAGAGCTTAGTCTCCCCATTTTCCTAGCTACTCCCACCAGCTTTTAGGAAGGCTGAGTCTTAATCAGTTTAGGTGAGCCCTAAACCCCTTCCCTCCTTCCTTTTCTCTCTTTTTTGTCTCTTCCTTACCTTCCTTTATATTTTTTTCCTTCTCCCCATCCTTTTGTCTTCTTCCTTCCCTCCTGCTATGGTCTGAATGTTGACATCTGCCTAAATTCAACTATTAGAACCTAATCTTTAGTGTGATGCTATTATAGGTGGGACCTTTAGGAAATGATTAAGTTATGAGGGCCTAACTTTCATGAATAGGATTAGTGGCCTTATAAAAGAGGCTCCAGCAAGCTTTCTTTCCCTCTTTTGCTATGTGAGGACACATAGTTG
The DNA here is from genome assembly GCA_025594165.1 of Tamias sibiricus. NCBI lineage: Eukaryota > Metazoa > Chordata > Mammalia > Rodentia > Sciuridae > Tamias > Tamias sibiricus. The sequence goes on along the minus strand of CM046667.1, from coordinate 56,140,711 downwards.
GCACCAACTAGGAGGAATGGGCTCTTATCAAACAGAGAATCTGCTGCTGTCTTAATCTTAGGCTTCCCAGCCTCCAAAGCTATCAGTAATACATGTCTGTTGCTTATAAATTACTTCATCAAAGGCATTTTGTTATAGTGACATTAAGTGGACCATGATAACTCTTTCTTCCTCCTGACATTACCACAATCCTGAGTCTTGGCTCTGATTTGCACATACCATTGATCAGTCTTCACTCTCTTGTAATGGGAAATTTCTTTTATTCAGGAAAATGTCTCCCAAAGTCTAGATTCAAAATGTGAAATGGCCCATGGAACTCCAGAAATCAGAGACATCTTCTTAACCTGCAAAATTGATTGAAAGCTTGATGGAGGAGGTGGTACTTAATCTTGGTTTTAGAGGGTGGAAAGGATTTTATTTATCAGAAAGAAAGAGAAAACTGGTGGGAACCCATTGAGTAAAAGCATAAAACTAGAAAAATCCAGGGCAGTTTGGGTCACAAGTTCAGTTTGGCTCTAGTTGGGTGTATTTGAATACGAGCTATTGCTGGGGACTAGACTTAAAAGGGTGGTGAATATCTTATATTTTGGATTAAATATTTTAGTTCTTAGAATGGGACATGTACAATCATAGGAGTGATTTACTGACCATATGGAGAACATGTTCTCTCATTCCCATGACAAATCTGGCAGCATTAACTTAACCACACTCTTATAGGGACAGAGTAATTTGCCTACAAATTATCTGCGTGTCCATCATTTCATTTACTTCTCAGAACAACTCTGGTAGGTAGAACATTTGTTGCACAGATACAGGTGGCACTGGGGATAGTCTAAAGGAGCTGGGGTAAATGAATGGGTTTATGGCAGAACAAAAGCTCTTCTTTTCTCTGCATAGGATCCAATAGAGCTCATTATTTCCAAATTATAATGGGGCTTCACTTTCCTCCTAGCCCCGAGACAAACCTACACCTATGTGGTCAAGTCAATAATCATCTGCTTCATCCTGGTAATCCCTGAGCTCTATCCACCTAGAGGCATAGATGACACTAGCTTTTGGCCACTAGCCTGCTTAATACCTGCTACTTCAGCAGTCTCTAAGTAGGCTTCCTTTTCTCAGTAGAAAGACAGTGGCTGGGCTAATGGTACCATGTGGTCCAGTTACACCTCCAATGCCCTGGCCTATAGTTTCTTCATCTCCTTAATTTTTATACTAGCACTTTCTCTCTATTTTATCATACTTGGCCTCTCCTGGAAATGCTAGTCCTCTTTGGTAGTCAGAATTTCCTGCTTTTCCAGAAATTACATTCCTGAAACCCAATTATTTGATGCCAGAGAATCTCCTCTTCACTTAATACTTGCTAAGTACCTCTTTTATCCTAGGCACTGTATTTTGGTCACCACATGAACTCTACTTTCTCTCCATTTACCCCTTCCCTTGCCTTCTCCTTGCCTATCTTTTATTTTTAATTGCATTTTTAAACTTGAAATTTATTTTTAACTGATACACAATACACAAAAATGCATATATTTGGAGTATTATGTGATGTTTTAATACATGTATATATTGCATAATGTTTAAATCAGGTTAAACAAATCTATCTCCTCGTTTATATTGTTTTTTGTTCTGTTTTTATAGTATTGAGAATTGAACTCTGAACATCATGCATGCTGCACAAGAGCTCTACCACTGAGGTACCTCACAGCCCCCCACCCATTTTTTTGTAATTTTGAGACAGGGTCTTGCTAAGTTGCCCAGGCTGGCCTGGAATATGTGATCTTCTTGCCTCAACCTCCAGAGTAGCTAAAATTATTGGCATGTGTTACCACGCTCAGCTTACTTACCATATTTTAGTGAAAATATTCAAAATCCACTCTTCTAGCATTTTGAAATACACAGTGCATTATCATTATCTATAGTCATCCTGATACGCAATAAAACACTAGCACTTACTTCTCCTATCTAACTATAACATAGTACTGTTTAACCCCAGGGCTGTAAAAGCCCCAGAATATTGTTTATCAGTTCCAAAGAAACAACTTGGAGGAATCAACTGAGAGGGTTTAGACATTTTATTACTTGTGTATTCCTCAGTGACAGCAGGCAGGGACAATATGGAGGGGAGCACTATGCTGGCAAGAGGGAGGAATATAGGATAAGTTGTATGCCTACTGTGAAGGTGGATTACTTCAGGTATTTTATGAGTATATTCCTTTACTTCACAACCAAGGTCATTTAGCTTTGATCCATACCTAATGATTGGAGATGACAGAAGTGACCAGTTTCCTTTCCCCTTAAGCAGGATAATACACACATTCAGGAACAGCAAGCCTTCCTCAGCACTGACTGGTGTTAAAACCCAATAAGTTCCCATTGGTCAACCTCTCCCTGTCCTTTCTTCCCCTCTACTGTTCCCAGTCTCTGGTGATCATCATTCTACTCTCAACTTCTATTAGATCAACTCTTTTGGACTCCACAAATAAGTGAGCACATGTGGTATTGTTTTTCTGTGCCTGGTTTATTTCACTTAACAAATGATCTTCAGATCCATCTATGTGGTTAAAAATGGCAGGATTTCATCTTTTTATAGCTAAATAATATTCTATTAACTGTATGTACCACATTTTCCTTATCCACTCATCAGTTGATTCTGTGTTCAATCACTTCAGTCTTTCATCCAGTAACACACTCATTTAGGAGCAAGCCATCCTGAGCCAAGGATGATCAATGCCATATAATAAATCAAAATGACTAACTCAGAAATCTAAATAGTAAGAGTAGAACAATGGTTATCAGAAACTGAGGAGTTAAAGAGTACAGAATGGGAGTTGTCAGTCAAAAGAAACCATGTTTCAGCTAGACAGGAAGAATAGGCTTTAAGTTCTAATTTATAGCAAGGTAGCTATAGTCAATAATAATGTATTATATATTTAAAAATTACAAAGTAAACTTCAAATGTCTCATCATAGAAATGATGGGTGAGATGACGAATATGTTACTTAGTTTGATTTAATCTTGATACATGTTATACATGCATGAAAACATTACATTGTACAACATAAATTATGCATTTGTGATTTGTCAACCCAAAATAATACATTGTTTAAAGAAATATAAATACTTTCTATCAAGCACTTATTATGTTCCAGGATATATGCTCAGTAATCACTTTGGATTAACTCATATAATTCAATTGTTCTGCCTTACTCATGTCCATTTTGTAGTTGAGAAAACTGAGGTGCAGTGAGGTTAGATAATTTGTTCAAAGTCACATGGCTAGGAAGCAGGATCTCACAAAATTATAAAGTGAGGTTGCCACATATCCTTAGGTGACAACAAACCTGCACCTTTATCAACTAGACATTCTCTGCATTAGCTGTTTCAAAATGCAGCCATATTAACAAGATTGCTTGAACCAGCCCCCACCACTTTTGTTTTACTCTCACTGTCAACTGGGAATACTCTTTCCCACATCCCAGAATAGGTAGAGGGCATTAGGCATGACAGCTTCAAACTTCTATAACAACAAACTCTACCGAATCCACCCATCCTTCCTTTTTGTTTTGGTTCCTCCTCCTAACCAAGGCTAACTCATCTTTATTGCACTGTGGATCCCATCCCCTACTCCTATCCATGGTCCCCAATGTATCAACTATCCTGTCTCCTATGTCTTCTACTGGATTGACTTTTTCCTCTCAACTTTTAAACAAGCTCACATCCTTCCATCTTGTAAATACAAACCTGAACCTCAAATATTCCTCTAGCCACCATGTTATGGTTTGGATATAAGGTGTCATTCAAAAATCTCATGTTAGTCAATGCAGAAATTTTCATAGGTAAAATGATTATGAGGTCTGTAGCTGGGCGCAGTGGTGCACACCTGTAATCCTAGCACTTGGGAGGCTGAGACAGGAGGATCGTGAGTTCAAAGCCAGCCTCAGCAATGGCGAGGCACTTAGCAACTCAGTGAGACCCTGTCTCTAAGTAAAATACAAAAAAAGGGCTGGGGATGTGACCCAGTGGTCAAGTGCCCCTGAGTTCAATCCCTGGTACCAGAAAAAAAAAAAAAAAAAAGAAAGAAAGAAAGAAAGAAAAGAAAAAAAGGGAAAAAATGATTATGAGGGCTGTAACCTAATCATTGGACTAATTCATTTGATAAATAATATAAATGGATTACTGGGTGGTAATTGTAGGTAGGTGGGTTGTGTCTAGAGGAAGTAGGTCACTGGGTGACATGCCCTTGGGAATTATGTTTTGTTCTGGCTCCCCATATTCTCTCTCTACTTCTCTCAATCACAGCTTATCTCAATCATACTTTTTCACCATGATGCTCTGCTTCACCTCAGGCTCAGAGCCACATAATCAGCTGACCATGGGCTGAACTTCTGAAACTATGAGCCCCAAATAAACATTTCTTTCTAAATAATTTTTGTTAGGTATGTTAGTCACAGTGCTGAAAATCTGATTAACACATACCACCTCTTTCCAATCAAACTTCTGGAACAAGGAGGTTGTATATATTCTTCCTTTCCTCACCAACAATTCTCTTGATACCCCACTATAGTCTGGTGGATATCCTCACTTCTGATCTAAACTGACCTTTCCCACATCGCCAGTGAATTGTTAGACTCATATCTAATGATATATTTTCTACTTTGATCTTGTTGTACCCCAAAGCAGCATCTGACACATTCTTGGCAACACTATGTTTCATAAAGCCCCAGTGTCTTCCTTGGCTTCAGGAGAGAGATGGCTCTCCTGGCTTTGGCCTCACCTAGCCAATTCTTCCCTCTCAGGGCTTTGGGGGCTCATTTCCCTTACTCCTCTCTTCTTTCATAGCCATCATCTAATATGCCATCATAAGTCCAGCCATTTCTATCTTCTGCATACATTCAGAATCCAAATACTTCTCACCACCTCACTGCTTACATAATGATTTTAGCCACTATCCGCTCTGGCCTGGATCATTATTAAAGCCTACTTCCTGGATTCCCTGCTGCTTCTCTCACTACTACTCCCTAGATATTTCACTAAAATCATGTGACTCCTCAGCTCTAAATCCTGCAAAGTCTGAAGTATTTAAACTGACTCACAAAGCCATACAATATCTGCCCACATGCCCTCTCTGGCCTCCTCTCCTACTGCTTTGCCCCTTTACTTCCTTTGTTACAGCTATACTGGCTGTCTCGTTCCCTAACATTCCAGCATATTACCACCTCAGGGCTTTTGTACTTCCTGTTCTCTCTGCCTGGAAGGCTCTTCTTTCAGATGTCTTCATGGTTTGTTTTCTTGATTCCTCCAGGTCTTTGCTTGAATGTCTCACCTTTTCAGTGAGGTATAACTGAATTCCCTGTTTAAAACATCACCCTTCATAGCATTGTACCCTCTATACCATCCCCCACTCTATTTTTCTCTATCACATTTATCACCATCTGACATACTGTATATTTTACATATGTATTTTGTTTAATGTCCATTGGCCCTCACGGAGCTTCTATTATCATAAAGGGAAAAAGACAATGAAAAAATGATAATAAAAACAGACACAAAATTATATGCCAAAAGGTGGTACATTACATGGATAGGAAAGAGGCCAATTAAAGGACTGGAGATGAAAGGGGTGAGAATTGGGCTTGCTATTTTTGTATCAAGTATCTAGGGAAGGTCTCTCACTATTAGAGACATTTGAGTAGACACCTGAAGGAAGTGAGGTGTAAACCATGCCCATATGCAGAGGACAAACATCATAGGCAGAGGAAAAAGCAAGTACACAGCCCCAAGTTGGGATTTCTGACTTGCCAGCCTCTGAATGGCCTAAATGGAATCATGTTTCCCTAATCCTTTTTCCTATATTCCTCAGTTCAATGGATGTCAACACCATACAACAATTACTTGCCCAAGTTGGAAACTGCAGGGCATTGTCTGAAGTTGTGTTCTTCCTCTAATAGACTGGTTACCCTTGAGGACAGAACATTTGTCCAGTTTTCCATTCTGTGTGATGAATGTGGCACTTAACAGAGAACCTGACGCAGAGAAGGTGCTCAGTAAGTGACAACATCACATTTCACTGATGGTTGCTGGAGCCTAAATTTTATATTAGACCTAAAAATGTCTCGTTTAAGTATGTTCAGCCAACATATGCTCAGTGATGAGTTTTTGCTAAAACTTTGTTCAGTGCTGAGAATATAAAGATGAACAAGAGACTCTACCATGGGAACTGTACAAGCAAAATAAATCTGTGCATAAGGTATCACAGGCTCATTTGTGATTATATTAAAAAGTGATTTCAAAGTCATATACTGAGTTCTATAACTTTGAAGATATGTACATTGGAAAAGAAGGAAAATAATAATAATAATAATAATAATAGCAGAAGCTAACATTGAGACCTTTGTATATACCAGGCTCTGTGCCACTTTACATGGAATACTGTCTATCCTTACAACAACTCTGTGACATAGGATACAAGAGCAAATTGAGACTCAGAGTAGTGAATTAACCTGCATACATTGCATTGCTTCTAAATGGTAAGGCTGGCATTCCAGCCCAGGCAGTCTGGTGCATAACCGCTTTACTGTACTACTTCTATGGCAGAATAAAATTAACATGGGCAGAAATCTATACTCTTATTTCTCTGAGTTGACTGGATCATCAAAGCCATTCTCTATGGAAGTTTTCTCTGATGCCCCTTCCCACCCTGGGGAGAATAAATTTCTTAATCCTCAATGCTCCAGAGCACCTTTTCCAGACCTTTGGTTTAGCTTTCAGCTCCTCTCAGAACATCATTCCTAGATCCCCCAAGATTACCACTTTATCCTTTCTTTCTAACACCAATCACTAGGTGTGACAAAGAGGAGATGCCCATGAAACACTTGATGAAGAAAGAAAGAAAGTAACACTTGATAAAGAAAGTAAGTGTAATGTAACATTGTAATCATATGGCCCAGTCTGTATAATTGAATTTATGGAGTTACCTCCACACAGCGTACACATCTTTATCAGCTTTTCACTGCATCCACAAGATGCTGGGTAGCAGGGGGATTATCTCCATCTTGCAGGTAAAAACAAACAAAAAAAGTTTCTGCTCCCCATCATAAGCCCCTGTACTGATCAAATAAGAGGAAGAATTTTGAAGTACAAGTTTATGTGCATACTTAGTCTTTCCATATTATCATCCCTGGGGAAGAGTGGGCTATACAATAAAGGAACTGTTCGACCCCTTCCCATGTTCCTTTGCCCCTAGTAAGAGTGTGTGTGTGTGTGCATGCACACATACCTCCTCCCAAGATTCAAGAATATCAGGACCACATGCTCAAGTGCAGGAGCCCTGTTTGGGGATTGGCTTGAATTGCAGTTGACTATGAGCCGTGGAGATTTGGCCATTGTTGCCACCCGTAGTCTCACACGAGATTTTGTTGCGGGATCTGGAGTGACTTGGCCAAAATTGCTGATCGGGTCAGCGCCATTTTAGTGGTGTGTTTGGCGTGAGTTAGTTGTTAGAACCAGAGAGAAAAGTTATCAGAATAAAAAGCTGTTTGTCTCCAGTTTGCTTCTGAAGTTCTTCCCGCGGCTCCGGTGCTCCGAGCGCTTCAGGCGGCAACACTCAAGCATTTCAGAGACCACTTTTATTTTTCTGAAGTCCTATTTCTTTTGGGCTTAGCCCAATGTCTATCACTCCCAAAACTGATTCTGTGGGAGAATGCTTGGTGGCTAGCAAAAGGCTTGGCAAACTAGCTCCTGTGACAGGAGGAGCTCAACAGTGCTCAGGAGTACTTCAAGCCCATCCCAGACTACTATGCATACCTCCTCTCTCCCTGTTCCCATAGCTGAGACTGTGCTAGCCCATAGCTGAGACTGTGCTAGCCCTCCCCCCACACCCCCCACCCCAGCTCCGTATTTGTAAAGCATTTTCTCCAAATTATAATCAACCTAATTCAGAGAATGAAGGTTCTAAGTGAAATGAGACCAAGGCAAGTAAACAGAGGCACAAGGCATCAGGGAAGCTAAGTGGAGGTGATGGAAAAGAAAAGGAAATTTCCAAATCAAGCCCTACAAATGAGAATCAGGACATTGAAGAACAGGAGTGAAACACAATAGTCTAGCCATCAAGATAGGAAAACTGAAATTAGGGAAAAGAAATTTACCAATGTTGTATGTTAGGCCAGCAGCAGTTTTCTATTCCCTACCATTTATTTAGACCCAGGACTAGGATGGGGGTCTGATGTTCAATGTTGGTTTTTGTTGGAGACGTACAGAAAGTCATAGAAGGTCAAGAAACATCACAGAATATAATACAAAGAATTGAGTTGGATTTATAGAGCTTACCCCGTCCTTGTGGAGATAGGATGATAGACTGTCCCAGAGAGGAAAAGGCATTGGCCAAGGTCTCACAGCAAGTCCAAGGCAAAGCTGAAACCAGATCCCAGTCCTAGTAGCCACGTCAGTTCCTGTGCCCCACACATGCAGGGAAAGCAGTCTACCTCTTTATCAGTTCAGCAACTGGATCTCTTCAAGGCAGACAGGACCCTGTACAGCAGCAAAGAATGAAAAATTGTAATGAAAATTTGGCTCACATTGTTCTCTAATCCTTCCTCCTCCCAACTTTAATCACCTCCCCCTCCCCACCTTTTCAGTCAGTCACAGAGTTTTAGGGCTGGGCCTTCTGGATATTCTTGAGTTAGCGGTAGAACTGGATTCTTTGTTGCCTCTGTTCACCTGGCCCTGGCAGCCACAAATGTGACTTAATGTCTTCAGGCTAGAGACCCAAACACAGCTGGCTACCTGCCACATCCCAAACACACAATAAAGGGAAAGGCAGTAAAGTGCAGGCCTCCTCACTCAGTCCTCATTATGACCTCAGGTTAAAGGCCCAGACAAGATTTTTCTCTCAATATGCAGACCTTTCAGAGAAAAGGATCTGCACTGTTATGCTCACAGTTAAAGGTGGAGAGCACTCTGGAGACCTTGTTCTCCGGGAGGTGGGGAATTCGGATAACAGCCAAACTATGAAGCATGTATCTTCCCAAAGAAAAGTGAAAGCAGCCCGGGAGGATGAGCCTGGGGCTCTGGATTCCAAATCTGCCCCTGTTGTTGGCTGACTGGGTATCTTTGGAAAAGTGCCTTCTCTGAGCAGCAGTGGGCCGGTTGACAACTGGTGGAAGTCGGCCTCTATGGTGCAGTCCCTGAGGGCCCTTGTGTTAGAGAAGCAAAGGAAGCTGGGGCGCTGGAGCTGCAGCTGACTTTCCTGGCAGGTGAGTCCCTCTTCTGCGTGGCCTCAGAGCAGGAGCCACAGTTCCTGCCTCTACGTCTAAGGAAGGTCCAGTCAAGGAGCCAAGGGGCTCTGGAGTCCCTCCAGGTGCCACAATCTCCCTACCCCCGCTTTTTTTCCCACCGGCCTCTAGTTCTGGGGATAAACTGCCTGGAGGAGGCCAGGGAGCAAAAGCGCGAATGCACAGCAACCACGGAAATGGGAGTGCTCGCAAAACCGAAACCCAGCTCCAGGGATCCTTGGAGCCCCATCTGGGCGGGACAGGCCCCTGAGCAGGCGGGGAGGGGGGGGGGATCTGCACCCTCCCCGCCCCCTGCCAACACCACGCCCGCGCTTATTTGCATTTAAAGAGAAATGCACCAAGGAAAACAGTGGGCGGGCTCGGGCACGCCTTCCCACTTTAGCTATTGGGCTACACACCTGCCAATCATGGCACGGACGCCCCACCCTGTGGTCGTGGAGTCCGGGGGGAGGGGGAATGGGGGAGTTGCCCAGAGTCTGGGGAAGGGGAGTCTGTGCAGGAGGTGACTGAAACCGCGGCAGTGGCGGCGGCGGCGGCGGCGGCGGCGGCGGCGGCGGCGGCGGCGGCGGCCAGAGTGGCGGCGGCGGCGCTCTCAGCCTCAACAGCTGAGGCCCCGGCCCGGGCCGGGGCGGCGCGGCAGACAATAACCGGGCTGGGAGCAGGACCCAACCGGGTAAGCATTGCGCGCAGCCTAGAGCCTCCGCCTGCCGGCGGCCGGGTACATTCCCGCGTGCTCTACTCAGGTCGCCTCGAGGAGGGCACTAAGGACTGGGCCGGTTGGAATCCGGGCCATTCACTTCTTTCCCTTGGAACCCGCTTCGCGGACTGTCCAGTGGGGAATTAAGCGGCCGCGAGTCCTCAGGGCGCGGGCGCCCATGGCTAGGGGTATGGTGGAAAGGGCAGGCAGGAGGACAGACTAGACTGTGCAATGCCTCTGAGCTCTCGGGGGAGGCGGGGATGGGCCTGCACGTGCTGCTGTGCGGTCCCGGGTGGGGCGCCACCAGCTAGAACCCCACGCAGTGCATTTGTAGGCCGGGAGTTACACAGCTTTGTTGTAGCACATTTGCTGGAACAGCTGTGCTACGCGGATACAGCTCACCCCCGCGGCCCTGCTGCGGCCCCTCCCCTCTGCCGCGCATCTCTGCCTCTCCCATCTCTCTGTAAACCAAGTAGAAGCTCGAGCTTGGGCCCAATGGAGGAAGGCTTTGGTGTGAATTAGGAGATTCACACTTTCCGCCCCCTCCCCAGGGCCTGTGGGCTACTCACTTTCCTCTTGAACCTTGGTCCTGCAGCCTCAACCAGCCGCACCCCCTCCTCCTGGGCCTCCAGACGCATCTGGTGCCGGACCCCAAGGGCCAACAGCCTGGCTCTTGCAGGTCCTTGGGTTAGAGCAGCAGCGAAAGCTAGTCCTTGGGTTAGAGCTTCAAGGCCGCTTTGTCTCCCTCCTTGCCTCCCTGTTTTCCCTTTGGAGGGCATTAGCCGCGCTTTTCTCTGCAGCCTCCCATTTTATAATAGCAATAGGCACTATGTTGTGGGGGTATTTCTGTACCAGAGACCGAGAGGGCAGTTATTATTGTGGTAAGGAACATACAGTATGTGTGTGCGAGAGCTAGTGAGGCAGCCAAACCCTACAACTTCTCAGTTACTTAAAATACCCAGGCCTCTGGGCCATTGTCATTGTCTGCTGCAGGCACCTCTGACACTGGTGACCCCCTGAACATCAGACTTTGCCTGGGTTCCCTGGTGGTGAAGGGCCAAGCCCTCCAGACGCACCACAGCCTAGGGCCCCAGCAGCAGCTGGATTGGCCCCTAAAAGTCGCCCTCCTTCTGGCCAGGCTCTCCTTGGAGTGGGCTGCCAGGTCAAGGCTAGCCTTGTCCGGCATACAAACATATCCCTCTGTGGCTCTGCCAGCCTGCTGAAGCAGCATAGGCATGGGCAGGCACAGAAGGCACTGTGCTGTTGAACTCCCTGCCCCACTCTGGGATTCCAGCAGAGCCCCCCTCCCACAGTGTAGCTCCCCTCTTTGGGCCCCACACACTGCAACATGGTGCAACTCTGGCAATGGGCTCTCTTGGCTTTCCTGAGGAAGAGAGTAACCAAAAGGTTTGGCAGGCTCTTCTTAGACCTTTGATCAACCTATAAGAGTGGAAAGCCCTATGAGCTGCAGGGCTCTGGGCATCTTTGAGGTAAGGCAATGAGACCTAAAGAATCCCTTACTTGGGGGAAGGGTGGCTTGGGACCTTTTGACACCAGCTAGGACTGCTGATACTACACAACAGTCACCTGCTACACTGTCCATGCCCCAGCTCTCAAACCTGTACTTGAAGGTAGGCATCTCTTGCCTAAGGCTGGACCTGCCCTCTGCCTTTGCCTCAGTCCAACAGCCACCTAATGTGTCTGCTCTGTATAATTCTCTGCCTTAATGCTGAAACCCACTCATCCTACACACCTGTCCAAATCCTCATCCCTCTCAGGCTCCAGTTCTCAGCCTACATTCTTTGGTGCCTCTCCTGCCTGCTTCTTCCCACCAATAATGACCTTTTCCTTCTCAGAAGTCTTCAAGGGATGCCTGGGTCTCTTGTTCATTTTTGAGCTTAAATTATGATGAGTCTGACTATAATTAAATTCTCCTGCCTCTGCTTTGTCTCCCTGATATACCAGATGTCTGGGTTCTCTTGGAACCCCTCAGCAGAGTAAATGAAACCTGGATCTAAGCCACAACCCTCTCAGTGCCTAGGAGTACAGAGCAGTTGATGAATGCTTTGGAAGGACTCGCTGCCTTTGTAGAGCTTTTGAGAAGATCTTTACCTTTCCAACTTGTGCTAGTTCTGATCTATATGAAAATGACTAGAATAATGATACTTGAGGCTCAGACATTTACTGAGTATGCCCAATTAGGATAGAGAAGGGGAATGAATTATAACTACAAGAGAAAATATACTATGATATATCCCATCAACAACAATCTCAGGGTCTGGACTGCTCAGAATCCAGACTGCATACCTTGGGTTGCTGATTCATAAGTCTGGAGGCAAACTGCATAGAGAGAGATGAGAGATCTGTATGTTCAGGTGGATCATACTGGGAAGCTGCCAGAAAGTAGAGGGGTTTGGTAGGCAAAGGGCCAGCAAAATTAGGAATGGGAGGAGTGACTGGCAGGCAGTTTGAGTAAGGTTATTGAGCTTATTCTGGTTGAAATAGTATGGGTCAAAGGAAGGGAAGAGGATCAGGCCCAGTGGTGGGTGTTTCCAAATGCCTGACTGGCAATGTAATCCTTTTGGGGGAAGGAGGCATTGAAGAGTGGGGAATTGGGGATGAGTTGGTATTTTTTGTGTATAAATATGCCATGATAAAAACAGAATTTTTGGAAGGGTTTTAGAAAGGTGTCTTAGAAAGGGATTGGAAATCTGCTGCAAGTCATGTAGAGGCCACTTTTGGTCTTAGAGTTGCAGGCAGACTGTCTTCAGAGGGAAGTTTCACTATTTCAGCCTATCTTTTGCCTTGATGGGGCAAGGTAGGGAAGGAAGGGGAGGACATGGAGCCTAAATACTTACGTGGCAGGGATTGAGAAGTGTCTTCTAGGACTCAGCTGAACCCCTTCCTCTCATCTAGACAAACCTTTGGAAGCAATAGTTAAGACCCTACTGCTTGCAAATGGAAATCCTGAGTCCTAGAAAGCAATAGGTGCTTTCTTCAAGTCACATAGCTATTTAGGGAAAGGCTACTGCCTTCTGTGTTGTAGCCCTTCATTCTGTGTCATGGTCCCCAGATCTCATTAACTACCCCCCTCCTCTCAACTCCCCCATCCTCACCCCCCCAAAGAAAGCATGCTGATTTAACTTGGGGGCTGCCTGTAGATGAGCCCATCACCCTTTTCATGTCTCTTTTGACTCTTGGTCTTAATCTGCAGTCTATTGGGTGCTGAAATTTTCAGGAGGGAATATAATTGGAAGAAGTTGGCAGCTTAATGACTCTCTCCTAGTATAGTGGAGGTGTTAAAAATTCCTCAAGAACTGTTACATTCACACTCTCCTAAAAGTGTGTATGGGGGGGAATAGCTCTGTTCCTTTGGTCCAGGGGAATAAGGGAATGAGAAATAGCAACAAGCTGGCAGGTCAAGTGCTTGCTTGTAGAAACAGAAAGAAAAGGTTTCCAGTGCCCTCATTTAACTGATAAGCTACCTGAGGATAGAAGGGGATGATATTCAGTGTTATTCCATCAATTTTCCCATCTGAAATCCTGTCTAGGAAGATAAACTAAATGATAAAGGTTAACCCCCCAGAGGAAGTATTTCAAGCCTTTCTGTGTCACTCATTCTTGGGTCACTCATATTACTACCAGGAAGTTCTTTCTCAAAGCTAATCTGAGCCTCTCATGGTATAGTTAAGCCTTTCTTGTGTGTGTGTGTGAGTTGGGGTGGAATTGAGTTCTGCTAGCTGCCATTCGTCTTCTACATAACAATCCATGGAGATTTCACAGGCATTAAGCCTAAACTCCACCCGCAATTTATATTCTCTGAATTAAATAATCTAGTCTTTTATCTTCTATGCTTGGTTTTATTTTTCAAACCTGTGCATGTATTAGTGTATCTCCAGCAAGTCAGGCAGGGAAACCAGAACCACTGCAGAGGTGCAGATGCCAGCTGAATGAGTGCATGGCTTCCCCACTTCCACTTTTAGGATTAAGGACCTTGGAGAAAATGGCCTAAGGGGGTTTGGTGGGGCCAGAGGCAGGCATGCTGGTGCTGCTGAGGCCTTTGTGACCCTTTGATCTACATTTCTTATCCCAGGGTCCTCATTGCTTTCATCTCCCAGAGGTCTTAATCCCCCTGCTGGGTTTCCAAGCAGATACTAACCCTCCTTCTCTAGCCAACGCTTTTTAACCCTCCCTCCCCATCTTCTTTGCCCTCCCTCCTGGGGGCTATGTTTTATTTTCAAGGAAGACAGGACTAAGCCAGGCCAGTTCTACATTTTTCTAGATATGTTGGAAATACTTACAGGCCAGGCCTATTGCATTTTGAAAGAATAAATTGTTGTGGCTAGTATGAGGAATCCCCGGAGCCACAATATACCTGCCTGTAGTAGTGGACTGAGTCCAACCAGCTAAGTGCTCAAGCCTCCTAGCAATTCCTAGGACCGCCATCGTCAACCTAGTAGCCCCAATTATGCTTTCTGATTCAGCATACACTAGAAAATTGGACACAGTATCAGCCTCTCTCCCAGCCTTTGAGGGCAACCTGGGACAATCGGATCTAATGGTCTAATCTCCCATTTCTAGATGGGGAAACTGAGGTGTTGAACATGGAAGAGATTTTCCTAAGAATACATGTAATTCCAAAGCATGTAGCCCCAATTCAAGGCTTCTTCCTCAGAGCACATTCTCCTTACCCCTTCCCAAGCTTCAGTTTCCTCACTTGAACTCCACACAGGGTATGGTGAGTAGAGGGAAATGGCTACATAGGAAAGTCATGGGTCTCCATTATTTGCTTACCCCAGCTGCTCCTCTCAGGCCTTCCTTGACTTCCCTGTCTTATCTTTTTGTCCTGAAGTTATCTCCTTTCTTATTCTTCATCTTAGATAGTTGGTGGGGAGTGGTGGAGCTTGACTCTGATTTCACCTTTGCTGGGCTAGTACTGACTTAGCGGAAGCCTATGCAGGCAGGCTACCCACCTCAGATATATTCTTCTCTAAGGAGACTTGGGAACCAAAAAAAGGTACTGTCATTCAAGGTGAGCTGTGTAGGGAGCAGACCTCAGCAGCCTGAGCTGGAGGTATAACTCAGTGGCAGAGCACAAGGAAGGCCCTGGGTTCCATACCTAGCACTGTAAAAAAGGAAGAAGAAAAAAAAAAAGATAACTAAGTAAGTCCATTTCTAGGGAGAAGCTGTGTTTGCATAACCACACCTCACAGATGGGAGAGAAGCCCCTGTGTACTGGGGGCTGAGGCCAAGAGGCAGCAAAGTGAAGCTGAGAAAAATGCAAGGGGCATGTAGGGAAAGCAAGCCTTGAAGGTCAGACAAAAGGGTTTGGCCCTGATCCTGTAGGCATTGCAGAATAATTTGGTAAGTAGAGGAGTGCTGCACTGAAATCAGGATTGTAAGAAAATGAATCTGGCAAGGGTGTGCAGGATGGATGACATGGGATGGGTGAGGTAGGGGGAGGGATTTCTGCGTTGCGGCAGGGAGGGACTAGAGGGAGCTCAGCTAAGAGGCTTGTGTCATCTTCAGAGGATGTGGGGTGGCAGCTAAGGAGCTGGAGAGGAGAAGATGACTGAAAGAAGCCCCATCACAAAGGACCTTTATTGAATATCTGCTCTGTGCCTAGTGACCAGTTTACCTTTACAGTGATCATCTCTAATCCTTCCCACAATCCTGCATGGTAGGTAGCATTTTCTTCATTTTACAGATAAGGCATTTGAGTCTTAAAGATGTTAGGTCACTTTCTAAAACCACACAGCCTAGAAGGGGTGAGACTGGCATTCCAGTTTCAGGCTGGCAAACTAGCTGAATTAGAATTATGCTGAACCAGCACCATTTGAGATCTTGTGTGATAGATGTAGGGACTGTAAGAAGAAGGAGGGTCCATCTGATAGAGATGAATGGACAGACTGAGGCCTGCCAGAATGAATTGAGCAAATCTGTGGAGGGTCTGGTGGGGAATAGGGGCAGAGAGAAAACCAGGTTTGGGTTTTTGCACTTCATCTGTTGTAAATGAGGTGTCCCCTGGAGATGAGGTGCCCTCAGCAGGAAGGCTGCAAATTATGGAAGGGGTGGTTGCAGGGGTAGCTTAAAGGGGCTCTGTCAGAGCCTTTACAGCTGTACCAAAGAGTACCAAGCCAGGCAGCCATTGCCTCAGGCCTTGAGCAAACTTTTGAGAAAAGGCCTTTGCTATGGGCTTTGAAATTCCAGATCATCTTAGAGGTCATTTTCTTCAAATAGCTCAAATTCTTCATTTTTGTTCAAGGTGGCAGATTTCTGTTTGAACTTTTTTTGGGCCCTTCAAACTTATTTCCCAAGAAAGGGAGCAGAGGGATGTGCTCCACAGTTTGGGTGTTATAGTGATAGCAGCAGTGCTGATGAGGAGAGCAGCCGCAGGCTGGGTTGGGGGCCCCTAAATGAAGTCTGCAGGCTTTCTGGAATGTGCTGGGAGTGGCCAAAATAGCAGCAGCCAGTGAGAACTGGAAATGCTGCAGAGGAGGCTCAGCTTTGGAGTTGGAACAGAGTAGGATGAAAAGGAGAGATGATTGCTCTTGCAGGTGTAAGAAAAACCTTGAAATTCCTGGTAGCTCAGTCTTCCTGCTTTAATTGGGTGATTGCATAGTGCAGTAGAGTGGCATGAAATTGAGACTTAAGAGGTCTGGGTGGTAGCGGCTCTGTCATATCCCACTATATGACCTTTGACAAGTCTTTTCCCAAGCTTAGAGGGTCAGCTCTACCTCAGCATAAGCCAAAGCAACATATTCTTCATCTCAGCAAATGGATTTTCCACATGAACAACCTTTTATACATGTTCTCCTGACTAGGAACTAGGTTCTGACTTAGACGTGTATGGTAATAACAGTAATGCTAATATTTCTCATTTGCACTTTACAGTTTACAAAGTGCTTTTGTTGCCAAGTGTGGCATCTAATTTTTACACAGTTTTAGTTGGATCTGGGAGGTAAGGACATAGGTAGAAGAGTTATTTTGATCTTACAAGTACCTGACACTCAGTGGGCTACCTTGGCCCATTCAGAGTCTCCCCACAGATGAGTTTGGAGGTTTGAGCTCTAGCCCTGTGGCATATAGCTCCTTCACAACACTGAGTTACCTCTGACATGGAAGGGGACAATGTTAAGAGCATGGTGAAGCCGGGTGTGGTGGTGTGTGCCTGTAATACCAGTGAATCAAGAAGCTACAGCAGGAGGATCACAAGTTCAAAGTCAGTCTCAGCAATTTAGCAAGATCCTGTCTCAAAATGAAAAAGACTGAGGATGTAATTCAGTGGTTAAATGTCCCTAGGTTCAATCTCTGGTACAAAAAAAAATAAATAAACAGGAAAAAAATTACAAAAACCTTTGTGAGCTGGTCTCTACCCCCAAGGAGCATAAAGTCAAAGGCCATCAAAGGCCCAAAGTTATTGTCTTCCACCTAGGGCATCAAGGTTCTGGAAAGCAGTCCTCTTTATGATTCAGTGTGCTCTGTTCCCAGGAACTCCAGCCTCAAACCCAGCAGAACAAGTCAGCTTCTGATTCTCAAGAATATCTAGGCCCATAAATTTTTTCACTTGGCCCTTGGGTCTTCCTTGAGGCCCAACCACACTTATTAGTCTGACCTATACCTTCCCCTAGTTCATTGTCATGTCCATTCCCTCCAGCCTGGCAAAGCTAAGACTGAATGCTTCCTCCTTGAGGCAGCTTTTCTGAGTCTAGGGAGTATCTTTCTGCTTTTCATATTTTTTCCATGGGTATGTTAACAGAGTATAAAAATGAGAATCCTGCTACCCACCTTAAGAACTAACAAAAGCTAATAAAGAAAAAAGAAATTATGTCATTTGTAGGAAATGGATGGAACTTGAGAACATTATGTTAAGAAAAATAAGCCAAACTAAGAAGGTCAAGTTCTTACCGACAGCTTGGTCTTTGTCCTTGATGCAAATCCGATAACAAGTATATGGTTTTTGAGAACAAGGAAAAAGAAGTTTTATTGCTTTTCTAGCTACAAAGGAAAAATATGGGACTACTGTCCCAAAGGCTGTTGTTCTGCCCATCAGGGGGAACAAGTGGTTTTTGAAGAGGTGATTCAAAGGCTACAATCCATGTATTTTATATCAGGAATTGTAATTCTCTTATTAATTTGGAAGAGAGCCATTTCTTAGATCTCCTGGTCATCCTTGAAGTAACTTTGCTCCTGTGGTGGGTGTGTGCTCAAAGGTGTGTGTCTTGGATGGGGAATAAAGGTAATCCTGTTTCCCTGAGATTAGGGAGGGGAAGGGAGAGAAGAAGAGAAAAAATGTGTCCATTTAAAAAAAATAAGCCTTAGTGGAAAAGCAGCAAGGGCTATATTCAAAGTATAAAGTACAACACTGTTACAAAGGGTCCTATGATTTTTTTTCTCATATGTGGAGAGGAAGAAGGAAAAGAAAGGTGGAGGGTGGATGTATATGGGAAGGAGATGAGTAGAGTAGAGGAAAGGGACTAGGGGGAGAGAGGAAGGAAGGGAAAGGGAAATACTGGAGAATGATATTGACTAAATTATATTGTTATATTATGTGAATGTACAAATATCTATCAAATTCTATTATGCACAACTATAATATACCAGTAAAATATGAAAAAAATAATTTTAGAAGATAAAATAATCTCATTTTTACTTCTAAGCCTAAATGGTAGGAATGGGTTCAACTTGCAGATAAATTCTGAATAAATTCTACTATTCTGTACTTGTCTCAAAAAGTTAAAAAAAAAAAAGAAGTAACAAGAGTCATTCTTTAAGGCCTGCATCATTTTGTATCTTCAGATTCTTACATATAGGTTTCTCTCTCTGTTGGTCTAGGCAATCCCAAAAAGGAAGAGCTAGGGGTCTCTCTTCTTGGTCTGTTCTGTAGCACTGGGCTCAGTGCCAGCCAATTACTGAATGCTGAAGAATTATTTGTTTTATTAAGTCCACAGAAGGGAATACAATTTCACAAACAACTCCTTTGCTGCCACCACCATCTCCAGTAATTTTAGGACTGAAGTAAAAACATATGTGCTGTGGAAAATGGGGGATTCAAATTGATGATAGGTCCCATATTCCTGTTAGATAAAATTGGACTGACAGGCCATACCCCCAGGTGCCCTAAATTAGCCACGCCCCAGGTGCATTAGGTTATCCTGTAAGCCTGAGCTTTAACTTCCCAGAAGTGCCCAGCTCTCCCGAGAATCCACATTTGGCAAGCTCCGAGTTCCCGCCCTTAATCCTGAGAATACCTGCATCTCAAGGGAATTGGGGGGGGGGTCTTTCCCTTTCTAGCCAGTCGCAAGTGAACTAGTCTCATTTCCGACCCCTGGCAGCCTATGGCGTCAGGGGTCCTTCAGACCACCCAAGTCGCTACTTAAACCCCCACCAGTCAGGAGCTCTTTCCTTTTTCTCCTACTTCGCCCCATCCACGCCCATCTCCTCCCCACCGGTCCTCCTATCCCTTCTTCCCTTTCCCCTTCTTCTTTTCTCCCCTTCCCTTCCCCTCCATGTGCCCCTTGGTCCCAACCGGCTCTTAGGGGCCGGTTAATAAATCCCTCTTACTACCCAGTGGTTTCTGGCATGGGTTTTTGCCCTTCACTGTTAGACTCTGGAGTGGAGAACTCTGGGTGATTGTGTATGTTTATATGATGGTGTGTGTCTGGGGGTTGAAAATATTGTCTATTATGATGTTGTTGGTTGAGGACCCATTTGGAACACTGTGATGTCAAGAAATGTTGCATAGACAAAACCTAATAACCTAAGCAAATGGCAATGTGGATCTCTTCAAAAAGGGAATCAGATGGGTTTTGTTTTTTGTTTATCTTCCTCTTTTTCTGAATAACCAGCCATTTTATTGCTCCAATTTTAATATTAATTTCTGTGGAGTACTCTTTATGGAAGTTGGCTCAAACTAATGATTCAAGTGTCAAGCCAACCACAGCAATAGGCACAAATTAATGTTTGGAAGATAGGACCTAAGATTCCAGGAGTTCTTCTAATGAGGCCAGAGGCTAGAGTATTGTAGCCATCCTCTCTTATCCTCCATTGATGTTCCACAATTTACCACTGCAGGTGAGTGTGTGAGTCTTATTATTGTAGCAACCAATTACAGGGTTAGTGTGATGGCCATTTGCTCCCAGGACTGAAGTGGTCTGTTTCTCTTTTGCTCTCTTGCTCCCAGCAGTTTTTCTGCCTCTGCTTCCCACCCTAGTTCCCCCTGCCTGCTGGTGACTCCCCTACAGAGAGGGGTTACATTAGCAAGGGATTTTCCAGGGCAGGGGGTCACTGCATTTTGGCAGGCTGATTACTGACCCAACAGTCAACTGGCTACAGTCACTGAAATACACAATACCTAGTGTGGAGTCAGTGGGTGGTGAGGTGTGTTGGGGTGGGTCATCCTTAGTCCTTTGTATTCCCCTTATATTGGCACTTGGGTTTTTGGAGGATTTGGAGCCTAGACCAGAAGTGTGTGGCTTGTATCAGGTTTATTTGCTTAAAAAGCTGTTGAGAGTCTATCTCCTAGGCCAGGAGCAGGAATCATGTAGGGCTGTACATTCACGGAGTTCCCTTCCTAGATGGGGAATTAGATGTGGTCAAAAATAATGAGAGGAGGAGAACATCTGCCTCTTGGTTCTAAAGTGGAATCTGGGTTCCACTTATCAGAGGGCAATATTAAAATCTCTTCCCAGCAAAACAGCTCATAGAGTGCCTGGCCTAGACCCACCCCTCACATAATGTCTATTGAAGCTCAGAGAATACCTTTCTTGGGGCACATCATCTTAGTAGGTCCAGTGTTGCAGTCCTGATCTGCCAGTTTGTGATGCTCCTTCTCAGGGGTTCTGAAGTTCTAAGCATGGTTCTGGGGGCAATTTAGAAAACACATGGACAGGAGGTGAAACTGTTGGTCTGCTTTTTGCCTAACTCCAGGCAAAATGTCAGTGAGAGCCCAGGCTAATGTAAGATTGTGGCCTAGATCCAGTAAAACCCAATGAGGACTCAATGAGCTGTTTTGCTAGATGCACTTCCAAAATTTTGTGCTTTTATAGCCAACCTCCCTTCTGCTTTTCTTTTCTCCCACACCCATTGCATGTGATAATCAGTATTCTCCCTAAGCCTATAGCACTTCTGGGCCTTGCACACATCTGCAGATCCCCTTCTGCAGTGTTCCCCTGAGTTGAAGGAGTTATGAAGGGAGTGGACTAGTAAGGCGGCACCTGGTGACAACTTCCTGTTGCTCAGTGTAGGGTTTCACTTCCTTGGGGGCCGTGAGGGGGATGGCCCAGTGAACCAAGCGTATGCAGTGGATTAAGTTTTTCCCCACATTCTCCCTTTCTTTCTGATTTCACTGAAGCCTGAGACTATAGACACCTGTGAAAACAAAACCAGCCTGGGTGTTTGCTCACCAGTATTTCTCTCTCTCTGTGTCTTTGTCCCTCTCATTTCTTCCAGATACCACTGTGATGCTTCCTGACTGATGATGTTATAACGGCACTTGGAAGGCTAAGACTGTATTTCCAGCTAAACATACCTGAATTGTCCACATCACCATGGAGACCCAGAAGGATGCAGCTGCTCAGACCAAGAGAGCAGCATCTTCTGGAGATATCCAGGACCAGGAAGCAGAGAAAGGAGCCAAGAACAAGGCAGCTGAAGCAACAGAAGGGCCAACATCAGAGCCATCCTCATCTGGCCCAGGTAGGCTGAAGAAAACTGCCATGAAACTCTTTGGTGGCAAGAAGGGAATCTGTACTCTGCCTAGTTTCTTTGGAGGGGGACGAAACAAAGGTTTTGGGAAAAGCAGCTCTAAGAAGGGTCTAAGCAAGAGCAAGACCCATGATGGCCTGAGTGAAGCAGACCATGGCCCTGAAGACATTGTTGTTGATGGAACTGGCATCTCCCTGCCTTTGCCTGAGTCACCCTGCCGATTTCCCAGCTCCCAGAGTGCCCATGGGGCTTTGGAGACAGGCTCAAGACAGAAGACTCCTGTGACTGGAGCCACTGAAAAAACAGGGGCTGAGAAGTTTCCCTCTGTGCCCAAGCCAAAGAAAGGCCTAAAAGGCTTTTTTAGTAGTATCCGCCGTCACCGGAAGAGCAAGGTTGCTGGTGTTGAACAAAGTGAGCCAGAGGCCAAGGAACCTGAAGGGGCCAGAGCAATGTCTTATGAATATGCAAGCTTAGCCCCTCTGCCTTTCTCTGAGGAGACTGCCCAACACCACAGAAAGGAAAATGCCAAACCTCATGATAACCCAGGGTCAAAAATTCCTCCAGTACCAGAGTCTTCTTCACCAAATACTGAAAATACAGCCTGTAAAAATCCAGAAACATCCAGTACTGGGATCTGTGCCTCAGCACTTGTGCAGCCTAAGCCAGACCCTGAAGCCAGTAACATAGATGAACACCACAGCCCAGAAACAGGGGAGAAGATGGTGGCAGGAGAAGTAAATCCACCCAATGGCCCTGTGGGAGATCAGCTGAGCCTCTTGTTTGGAGATGTCACATCCTTGAAAAGCTTTGACTCTCTAACAGGTTGTGGTGATATTATAGCAGAACAGGATATGGATAGTATGACAGATAGTATGGCCTCTGGGGGCCAGAGAGCCAATCGAGATGGTACCAAACGAAGTTCCTGCTTGGTGACTTACCAAGGAGGTGGAGAGGAGATGGCCTTGCCAGATGATGATGAGGAGGAAGAAGAAGAGGATGAGGAGGTGGAATTAGAGGAGGAAGAAGAGGAGGTCGAGGAAGAAGATGACTTAGAATATCTGTGGGCAAGTGCCCAGATGTACCCAAGGCCTAATCTGAATCTAAGCTGTCATCCCACTACATCCCCAGGCCACCAGGGCTATGTGCTCCTTGACCCAGTTCAGTCTTATCCTGGCCTAGGCCCTGGGGAACTTTTGACTCCTCAGAGTGACCAGCAAGAATCTGCTCCCAATAGTGATGAAGGTTATTATGACTCCACCACGCCTGGATTTGAGGATGATTCAGGTGAGGCCCTAGGGCTTATCCGCAGGGATTGCCTCCCCAGAGATAGCTATAGTGGAGATGCATTATATGAATTCTATGAGCCAGATGACAGTCTTGAGAACTCCCCACCTGAGGATGACTGTCTTTATGACCTCCATGGTCATAGCTCTGAGATATTTGACCCTTTCTTGAACTTTGAGCCCTTTTCTTCCCCCCGGCCACCTGGGGCAATGGAGACAGAAGAAGAACGGCTAGTGACCATCCAGAAGCAGTTGTTATATTGGGAGCTTCGTCGGGAGCAGCTTGAGGCCTGGGAGGCACGTACTCAAGAAGCTCATGCAAGGGAGGCTCACACCAGGGAGTGCTATACCCGAGAGCCTCGTGCCAGGGAAGCCTATGCCCAAGAGGCCCACATTCGGGAAGCTCATGTCAGGGAAGCCCGAACCCGAGAAACTCAGGCCCGAGAGGTTCGTGCTAGAGAGGCTCAAGTGCGAGAGACCCGGGCTCGGCAGGAGAAACCCATCTTGGAGTATCAGATGAGGCCTTTAGGCCCATCAGTGATGGGTCTGGTAGCAGGAGCATCAGGTACCTCTCAGTCTTCCCACCGGGGAACCACCTCAGCTTTCCCTGCCACTGCAAGCAGTGAGCCAGACTGGAGGGATTTCCGTCCTCTGGAGAAGCGTTTTGAGGGAACCTACTCTAAGAAAGATCAAAGTACTTGCCTAATGCAGCTCTTCCAGAGTGATGCCATGTTTGAACCAGATATGCAAGAAGCAAATTTTGGAGGATCTCCAAGGAGGGCCTACCCTACTTACTCACCTCCTGAGGAACCAGAGGAAGAAGAGGTTGAGAAGGAAGGAAATGCCACTGTGAGCTTCTCACAGGCCCTGGTAGAGTTCACCAGCAATGGAAACCTTTTCTCGAGTATGTCCTGCAGCTCTGACTCTGACTCGTCCTTCACTCAAAACCTCCCTGAGCTGCCCCCCATGGTGACCTTTGACATCGCTGATGTAGAACGTGATGGGGAAGGCAAGTGTGAAGAGAATCCTGAGTTCCACAATGATGAAGACCTTGCAGCCTCCTTGGAAGCATTTGAGCTAGGCTACTACCACAAGCATGCTTTCAACAACTACCGAAGCAGATTCTACCAAGGTCTGCCCTGGGGTGTAAGCAGCCTCCCTCGATACTTGGGACTACCTGGGATGCACCCACGACCTCCACCTGCTGCCATAGCGCTCAACAGGAGAAGCCGCTCCCTTGATACTGCAGAGACCTTGGAACTGGAGCTCTCCAATTCTCATCTGGCCCAGGGCTACCTAGAATCTGATGAGCTTCAGGCCCAGCAGGAAGATTCAAATGAAGATGAAGAGGATGAAGATGGAGAATGGGGCCGAGACAGTACCCTGTCCCTCTATACTGAACCCCCAGGGGCCTATGACTGGCCTGCCTGGGCTCCCTGTCCTCTACCAGTAGGAACAGGCCCTGCCTGGATAAGCCCCAGCCAGTTGGATGGGTCTTCCAGCCAATCTCCATATGGGCAGGCAACCTGTTGCATACCTCCTGTGGCCATTTCAATGTCATCAGAGCCAGAGCCAAGAGCACCTGGGGAATCTGGGCCTCAGCTTGCTCGGCCTTCACACTTACCCCTGCCCATGGGCCCTTGCTATAATCTCCAGCCACAAAACTCCCACAGTGTGAGGGCCAGGCCTCGAGATGTGCTGCTGCCTGCTGATGAGCCCAGTTCCTCCTCCAATTCTGGAGGTTGCAGCCCCAGCGCTCTGCCCCAGACCAAGCCTGTGGGCATCACCCATGGCATTCCTCAGCTTCCCAGGGTTCGACCTGAGCCTTCCCAGCCTCAACCCAGTCACTACGGAGCTTCTAGCCTTGATCTGTCAAAGGAGAGGTCCAAGCAAGGTGCTTCTCTACCCACCAGCTGTTCATCCACTGTCATGAATGGAAATTTAGCCAAGTAGTCGTCATCATTTCTGGAGTGGGGGCATGGGGCCTGAGCATGTGAATGGGGATCAGGGTTGGGCAGAAGGGTGGGGGTGGGGGTTGCTGTTTAACTTGAAAATCCTTTTGGCCAAGGAAGACTCCCTGAGTTTCACCTTTTTTTCCCCCTTCCCTCTTCTGCCATCTATGGCCACATTCACCTCAAGTACATCTGCCCAGGGAGGCTGCTTCTGTGCTCCAGTTTTTGCTTTTGGGATTTCTTCTTGTGACCCACACAGATTTTTGGGATGCTATAATTTTGTGCCTATTCCAGTTGCCAAGTTAGTGATTTTATATATATATATATATATATATATATATATGAAATGAATGATGCATCCTCAATGCAGGCTATACCCTTAGCATTCCCCTATTCCCTCCTCCTAGTGATCAGTGAGCCACTGACGAGCAGCCAAGTCTGTACTCCTTCTGGTGCAGAGACAGGGATTGAGGGAGGGCTTGTTTGCTGATAACAATGTGAAGTTATGGTACAGATCCTCCCTACCCCCATTCCTTTCACCCTTGGCATACATCACCATTACATCAAATGACTATAAGCTATTTGTCCCAGATAGCTGTCCTTAGAGAGGATCAAGTAGCGTGTGTCTCACTGCCTATTGCTGTGGATTTTGGCATCATAATCAGATGGTGGCCTTTTAACTTGGCCTGCCATAATTTAGATTGAAAACAAAAACACTAAAATCCATAATGGACTGATTAAATTTGCACACATGTGAGCAGAAGACAAAACAAAGTTCTTTCATGGACACTGCCATGGAGTCTTGAGCTCTGAAAATAGCAACTTTTTTTTTTTTTTTTTCTTAAGCCTGTGACTACTTGAGTTGCAGGCATTTTTGAATTTTCATTTTATCCTCTAAAGGAAGTTTTTGTAATCTCATTGCAAGGAACATAGTCTTTTAATTGAGATAAGGGAAGAGAAGCAACCTATATTAGGCTTGGCTATAGGGCTTGGGGTTTTTGTGGGATGCAAGGGAAAGAGAAAAAAAGGAAGTCCGTTTGTCCCAACCAGCAAGAAATTAGACTTCAGACTGTGGAGCTTGAAGCAACTATGCTTTTTTAGCAGGGAAAACTATTTCCCACTTTTCCCCCAAAGCAAAAAGTTCCTTTAGCCTTGCCCATCCCTTCATTTGGATGCTGTAAAGAGGCCCCAGGTTTGCACTCCCAAGACAGCATACCAAAGGCATATCAGCTGCTGTTCCAGGCTCTGAAGAGCTTTCATCTTAAAATTAGCCAAGTCCTTAGCATCATCAAAGGAGCAGCCTTCTTGAGAGGAAAGACTGACATGCCCTCACTCTGCCAAGCTACAGGACTCTGATTTGCCTGGCAGTTGCAGCCCTTTATGAAATGAGTGGCATCCTCCCATTTCCTGTGCCCATGCAATTTTTATATTAAACTAGGTTGGAAATACTGGTGGGGAAGAACTTGCTGTTAGGAAGGGATTGCAATAGGCTTATCTTGTGAGGCTCAGCCTCTCTTAATCAGCCATAAGAGAGGGTTCTCTAAAATTCTTTATTGGAAATAGCATATGGAATATGTTTTTACCTGGATGTGGTGACCCAAATTATGATTCTTGCCCCTTCTGTCCCTCACCCCACCATATCCCCCAGCCATCTTCATGCCTGGAAAAAGAAGTGAACAGGGCTTGAGCCATTCTTAAGATTTGGCAAATTAGCTTGGGAACAGATGCTGTTGGCCCCCTGAGTCAAGGTGACTTTGTGGGCAAATTGTTCCTTAGTCAGGGGTTGTATCCAGGCTGGTCTTCGTTACCACTTCTGATTGGGGTTGGCCCTCCCCAAAACAAGCATACCTGCTGCTAAAAGCTACACCTGGAAGTACCACGTGTGTTTGCATGGCACCAATACCACTTCTCAAGGGACCCAGACCAGCTCTCCACTCTAATTTTGGCTACATTTTGAAGAAACCTATCTTCCATTGAGCTGGAGAATGGAATAGGGTGAGGAAGACCCTCCTCACCCCATGCACAGCATTCTAAGAAAGAAGTGCCCAGATTTTCACCTTCTGGCCTCTTAGCAAAGCTACTCTGAAAGGGTAAGGATGAAATTGGCCTGGCTGTTTGGCAGGAAGTTAAAACTCACCAAATGCCTTTACAACAGGAGAAAATCCAGCTCTTGCCTCATCCTTCAGGGCAGCTTGAGCTCCTGTCTGCATATGGACTGTGCCAGCCACAGCAGGCAGTAGAGCTATCACCAGCGTCTATAGCCCGCTGGAAAAGAGCCACCAGCCTAATCTAGGGAGAGGAAAAGGTGGTCAGCCTTTGACCAAGGGCTGAGAGCTGCCCTCAGGTTTGGGAGTACAGCAGGGTGTGCTGCCTATAAGGGGAGTGGCCATAGCCCTGACACTGTGCTGGGCTTTAGAAGGTCACACACCACAGAATAGTACCTGGAGCTGAGTAGGAGTTCATGGTTTAAGATGGTGTTGCTTGCCTGCAAGTCCCTTCACTGCCCCAGCTAGCCCTAGGACAGAATCCTCACCACCAAAAGTGGGGCAATCAGGATACATGGCTGCAGAAGCAGGCACCTTTGAGTTGATAGAGCTGAGGAGTTCATGGCCAAGTGCTAGGTGCAACCTTCAAAAGGAAGAAGGACTTGGCTGGGGTTTTGGGTTGATGGCAGCTTGGGTTGACAGTGGGAGAACCAGCCAAGTTCTAGGCCTCTCCCCAAACACAGACTAGTGCTTGCTTGACTCACACCAAATATGCACCAGATATCATGTCCACACCTCTTATGCTATGTCCAGATGAACACCATTTCCCCATTGCAGGGTCCTGGGATAATACTTTTGGATGTGACTAGAGAAGGGGTAGCCACCATCATCTTGCTACCCAGTAGGCCTGTCTAATGTCAGATAGTCCTGATCCTGAGAATCCCAAATGAAACTGCTTCCTGGGGGATCAATGAATGTGGATAGGGAAGGCCACCTAGCAGGCCTCTCCCAGGGCCAGGATGCCAGTTTTTGGTGCTTTAGAGTCTCCAAGGAAGCACTGCCTTGTTGCCAAGTTAGAGCCAGCCCTGCCCATCTGGTTGTAACTTGGGTACCAAGGCCACAATCCTCCCAGGATAAAGGCTTCAATAAACACCAGTCTCCCTTATTCCCTCAGTGCTGTTATCAAGGAGGGAAGTAGCTTTCCACACTCAGAAGGCTGGTTGTGTGCTCTCATTCTACTGCCAATGGCTTTTCCACCTGTGCCATCACCCCACCTGCCCTCGGCTCCCAAGCTTAGTTGCTAGAGGGAGACATGGGGAGGTTAGCTGGGAGACTTTAAATTTATCCATGTGTATGTTGCATCCAATTGTTTTTAATATATATATATATATATATATATATATATATATCAAAAGTCAATTATCTATTTTTGTATTATTTGCATTTTATATTCATGGAAAACAATGTTTATCAATTGTTCTTTTCTGATATATTTTATTTTTAAGCGGTGCTGTTTACAGTTTTAAACAAAACAAAAGATGACACAAAAATCGCTGCTGCTTGTGCAGAGGGCTGGCATCTCAATTGCCTATGCCCTCCCTCTCTCCTTTTTCCCCACCCTTGCTGTATCACACTGTTTGTTCCATACCCCCATGATAGGGACAACTGAAAGATGTCCAAGTATTTAAGAAAAATGCCAGGTGAATCAGGTGTGTGGAACCTGATAGTGTGTCATTTTTCTGGCTCTATGTTTTTCTTTTGGACCTTTCCTCCCCCATGTGTAGACCTGAGAGTACTCATCTCTCTTGTTTTTACTTTTTTTTTTTCCTCCTTATGTTTTGTGCTTCTGTTTTGAAACCAGAGTGCCCATGTTGTGCTATTTGTCATATTGAGTTTCTCCAAAGGAACATTTTGGGAACATTCTCCATCCAGTGGGGAGGGCAAGGGGTTTAAACCACACCTTCTTTCCTCAAGAAACTGGGGGAGACAAATGCCAATGATGCGTACACCATCAGGAATTAATCATCTCATTGAGGAAACCCTTGCATGGGACTTTCCAGAAGCTCAGTAGATTGTGACATTTGCCCAGAAGAGACTTTGGGGACCTTCTTGACCCTTCTTGCTGCTTTGGGGGAATCTCTCCTCCTACCATTCCCCTCCCCCACCCTGCTCCAACTCACATGTGGATAGTACTTTGAGGACCAGTGACTGTCAGGGTGATGGCTTGCTGGCCTGATCCCCCACTTTTCCATCCTAGAGTCACTAAAGTAGAAAATCCACATGGCATGTATGTGTGTGAGGGTTGGGTCTATTAATAGGCAGGTCTTTAATTATTATTCTTGTTACTATTGGTGCTTACTTTCCCTGCTATATAAGGGGGTGGGTGGGGGGTCAGAATACAGGAATGTATATTTAGGTTATGTTAAATAAAATGACTGGGGGAAGGAGGGAAGAAATTAGGAACTGCAGTACGTCCACACCCCAAGTGTAAGAGTTCTTTCTCTCCCATTACATGAAGGGAAGTGTGGCCCCTTGCTGTGCCTGAACAGCTCCTTCCCCATCTCTGAGACATCACAGAATAACCTGAGCTGTGACCAATCCTAGCTCTTTTTGACATTTGGATATCTTGAAGCACTGCCTGTATGTTATGACATATATTTCTTTTGCTGAATGCTAATAAAATTCTGGGTTCAGGAGGGACCCCCAGTCACTAGAATGCAATCTTGTGGTTTGTTCCATAGCAGCACGCCTGTGATCTGTGGTTGGTGTGCTTGCCCTTGAAGGGATATTGAGAAACCAAGAAGGGTGTGGGCACCCAGGAGGGGAAATGAGCCAGAAAAAAGGAAACAAATTCTTCAAGCCATACCCTGCATCCCAATCAGATTTTGTGGCAGTAAACTCTCTATCACACCTTACATGCCTGGAGACCTGCTCTTGTGCATTGTCATGGGCTAGCTAGCACATTTCAAGATGGCCTCTTTGTGCTACCTCCCTACAAGCTAAGAGACAGCCACCTCCTGCTGGTGGCTCAATGAAAAGGATGTGTCAAATGGAGGGATGAATAGTCAGGCCAAGCTACCAGAAAGGCATCCTTCACCTGGGCCTATGGGCAGAGATGCTGGCCAGGTAGTTGCCTGCATTTGGGTTATGGGACTGCAAAGAGGAATATAGTTTCTACCCCTTAGTGCATGACATGTTATCTAATGGCCCACCAGAAGTATAGCACAGCAACAACTGTCACCTTGGGATCATATGCTGATTTCCCAGCCTGTTGTAATCTAAAACAGTAGTCACTTGTCACATCCTGTTACCCACAGAAACACCTACCTGGGCCACTGACCAGAAGAAAGTGATTGTTTTCATAGTTTGGGGTTCTTTTATGCTTGACTCCTAGCAAGCAAGGCTATGAGGCACATACTGTGTGGGCTTCCCTGAGTTCTAAACTGCAATTTTGCAACTGGTCAGAAGGCATGAATTAGCAGCTTCCTGATTGCCCTGTGAGCAATACTGCCACACACAGACAATGGGAGAGGATCTTTGTGTCCACTTAGACCAGCAAAGAAGCTTGGTGGCCCCCAGAACCTCATGAGTCAAGCAAAGCAAAATAAAAAGAAATTAGCAAAATAGAAGCTAATGGAAGGGGTGTTGATATTTCACCAAAAAAAAAAAAGAAAAGAAAAAGATGATGGTTGTTCTGCCCTGGGCTGCCCAAGGAGAAAGGGCCAGGAGTGTTTGTTAAGGGAGCTTTGGGAGCAAGACCCTTTGGAGAGGTGCATCAACTCTCATTACAAGCATTGGATATTCATTGGGATGGTAAAGTCAGGGAAACCTGGGTTCCTGTGTTTTTTTTTGCTCTTCCTTAAATCAACCAGACTGTGGGCAACTCTCTACTCCTTTGCAAGTCAGAATATTAAGTTACCTCAGGGTAACACATTGAACTTTTATAGCTACCGTCCAGTTCTTGTCATATTGTTTCTGACTAAGTTGACCTGAAATGGAATTCCATTAGTATTTTTGTGGTTATCCACATGACTCTGGAACATTGGACCTGTTGGACAAGATGGGTAATAAAAACTTGCCCTGTTTTGCACTGACACTTTCAGTATAGCCCACTGGGGAGTCCTTTGCAGTGATCTAGGGTGTTATTTGTAGAGGGAACCTCATAACATCTTCCTTTTTATCAGTAATAAACCACTTCAGTCAGTCCCAGGCTATTATTTGGTTTGCTTAAGAGCCAGGGTTGTACCTAGAGAGTAAGCTGCCTTCATTACCACTTTTCCTTTAGAGCAGATGTAAACCAACAGATAAGGAGCTTTGTACCAGCCCTTTAGGGACTGCTATGGGTGAGTGGCTAGCTTCCCACAACTCTATCCACAAGGAGGGTTCTGGACCCTACTAACTGTGGTTATCCCTCTCTGGATAATTTCCAGACTTTAGTGGGGCTGCATGGCTTCTGGGAATGAAACCTAGCCATCAGTCACATCAAGTGACTTCAGGGCAGTACTTTCTATTTTGACAAATTCTTCCATCTCCATTATCTTCTAGGAGGCCCTAAGAAGCAGACAGAGTAGGTGATTTCATGCACACTTTATACATGAGTAAATGGAGTCATGAAGAAGAGAAATGACTTACAGATGTTAATATTGACTTCAAGTCAGTGTGGGCAGGCCAGATTGGAAGAGAAATTTATTGCTAATAATTCTCCAAACACAGAATGAGTAATATCATTGATATGTGCCAGGCACTACACACTTTTCATTTTCTTATGTAATCCTCACTTTATGCCTACCAGGTTGACATTGTTATTATCCTCATTACCAGGTGAGAAAACTGAGGCTCATCGAAGTTAAGAACCTTGCCAAAATTCACACCATCATATCACTGGACTCCAAATCTTGTGCTTTTTCCATTGTTCTTTAGTAAAGCTGCTGGTCACCTGAACATTAGGGGTGAATCCCAGCAATACCTCCTAGCAGTTGGCCTCAGGCAGGGTATCATAAAGCTAAAAGAGACCACTGGCCACCTTCCTTGTAGCACTAGATCCCAACCCAGCCTTCCAGTTCCAAACTTGGGTCAGCATGACAGGGACACAGGCCCTTGTGAGCTCAGGGTGGGATTCCCTTCCCCACTCCTACCCCCAGGCTTGAGGGTCTAGGAAATGTACCCAGCCAGGTGGGCACAAACATCCTCCCACTTCAAACTGCTAATAAGCAGCCTGGGAAAGATGATGAATAGCAGAATTAGTCAATAGACATGAGCACTTAGATGTCTGGAGAATGGGGCCTCCTGTTACTCAGACCTTCACCATCAAATGGAGCACTGCCTCATGAAGTGTTACTTAATTGTAAATCACTTAATAGCCACAGTGGGAAACAGTCTCTTTCTCTGGGAGAATATATGCTCTTTGATGGGCTCTTGAAGGCTGCTCTACGCTGCTCCCTCAGTTTCTCTTTTTCTTTCCCACCTTCTCTCTCCTGATGCTGGAGCACATTTTCTTTGTGATCCTCACAGCCTATGGGGTGCCTTGTGCAGTGCTCCAAGGGTTCATTTGCAGCATCCATCACCAACTGGAAGAGGATGCTCTGTGGATCACAAATGCAATGATTTAAAATGATGCTATATCCTTAAGGGGGCTGAAAATGGATTGGAAATCCATTTCTGTCCATAAATTCAGATGTAGTTGGGAAAGAAATGGTCATTGTTTATTTTCCAAAACGCAACTGAATCCTGACTCCAAACCCACCATCCTAATAGTAAAGTGGGAAATTCCATGTCATGTCAGTCAGAATTGGGAGATTCCACCCAGTCATTCCTCCCTCTGAGAACCTCAGGGCCATCTCCTTTTCCTGAGGCACTGCTAAGTATTCCTGCATCCCCAGACTCAGGATCTCTCCCTTCCGAGTAGGGGCTGGGAGTGGTCGGATTCTTTCTTCTTTTCTCTTTGGGCTTTCTAAAACCTTTCCCTTCTCCCCTTTGACTTTAGGACAATATGTCCTCAGTGGGGTTTTCAAGCTTTTATAAAAGAAAGATGAATTCAGTGGTTTCAGTACTCAAAGACCTCAAGTTTCTTTGGTGGGGGAGGCAGACACTAAACAAAAAACACAGTATGTCAGATGGTGATAGGTACAATGGAAAAAATAAGTAAGGGAGGAGAGACAAGGGTTCTAATTTAAAATGAAATGGTCAGAAAGGACTTGCTGAACAAGTCATATTCCATAGAGGAGCTAAAGCTCTGAGGTGAGAGCAGATAATGTATTCTAGGAATAACCAGGACCCAGTACTACTGAATTAGAGTGAGTGAGGGGGAAAGTGATAGGAGGTGAGATCACAGATACAGTATTGGACCTGAGAAAATTAAAAAGGACCTTGTAGACTATTTTAAAATGTTGGCTTTTGTCCTGTGTAAGATGGGAGCAGAGTGACATGAACTGACTTATGTCACCTGGAGTTGTCTCTTTTTATCCAAGCTCAATAGCTTCAGATATGTCTTAGTTTGTTCAGACTGCTATAACCAATTACCATCAACTAAGTAGTTTATAAACAACAGAAATTTATCTCACAGTTTTAGATCTAGGTAGTCCAATATCAATGCACCAATAGATTTGGTGTCTGGTAAAGGCAAGCTTCCTCACTGATGGAGACTTCTTGCTTTGTTCTCACATGGTGGCAGGGCAAACTCTCTCTTTTGGGCTTCTTTTATAAGGGCACTGATTCTATTCATGAGGATGGAAACTTCATGATGTAATCACCTCCTAAAAGTCCCACTTCTTAAGAATATGGCATTGGAATTATGTTTCAACATAAGAATTTGGGTAATATACATATATTCAGACCACAGCAAATTTTTACCAAACTTTCCCCATGTGCCCTTGGTCTTAACCCCCTTTCCAGTCTTTTTGCTTTCTCCAGAACACATCCTGTTGTATTTTGGCCCTCTTCTAATAGGGTCCCAGAATAGGACACAGTTTTTCAGGGACTGCCTAACCTAAGCACAGCTGTGTGGAGCAGTTGCTTTCCTTGATATTCTCCAATACCCTTTTAATACTGACATTCTTTTAGGAAAATGAGGTTTTAAAAGATACCACCACAGAACAGGTAATTCTATTCATTTTAATATGCTGTGAATATTTTGGACAAATTCATTGAGGAAAAATTCATTGTCATTCTTCTTGGAAACCTGTAAGAGACTAAATGTTATTGTAAATTTTAGAGTCAAACATGGGTCCTATCCCCAGTTCCACAATCTACTGTCTGTATAACATGGGATAAATTAGACCTCTAAACCTCATCATCCTCATGTATAAAATAAGAAAAATAACCTGCACCTTGTCATGTTGATTAGCAATAATCTGTATAAAGCCTCTCTCTACTTTCTGGCCCATGCAGGCCAGACTGATAGTGGCCAAACTTAGCTGTCACTGTGGTCTCAAAAGCAG
Source organism: Tamias sibiricus (assembly GCA_025594165.1). Classification (NCBI taxonomy): domain Eukaryota; kingdom Metazoa; phylum Chordata; class Mammalia; order Rodentia; family Sciuridae; genus Tamias; species Tamias sibiricus. Next base: position 56,106,362 of record CM046667.1, on the reverse strand, counting down.
CCTCATTTTGAATTCTTGGTAGGTATGGATCCTGTAGCAGGAGAAAATCTGGTCAATCTGGTCACCTAATATGAAGGTATCAGCATCTGGGGAAGTAAGAATATGGACCCTTCTTGTTTCTCCCATTGATCACTGTGAGTGTCCTAGAGCTTCCAGGGGAACCAGTGCTCAAGTTCCAAAGCCCTAAGCCGGGCGCGGTTGCACACACCTGTAATCCCAGCACTTGGGAGGCTGAGGCAGGAGGATCGCGAGTTCAAAGCCAGCCTCAGCAATGGTGAGGCACCTAGCAACTCAGTGAGACCCTGTCTCTAATAAAACACAAAAAAGGGCTGGGGATGTGGCCCAGTGGTCGAAGTGTCCCCTGAGTTAAATCTTTGGTACCAAAAAAGAAAAAAGTTCCAATGCCCTCACCCTGAGAGAAGGTGTAAATGGAGACTTCAAGGGGAAAGTGGCAATTTTTATTTTACCTTAATTTGGAAACCATGAGATCCAGGAGACCTGTAGCAGGTTGTATCTGGGAAGGCAAATTTAGATCTGAGTTGCCTTATCAGGACTAAAGCAATCATCTTAGTAAAGGAGCCTATAGTGGGCATCAGAAGCTCAGTGCCAAAGGAGGAAGCAAGCATGGAACAGTGGGACCAAACAGGTAAGTGGAAAGGAGATGATAATGGCTGGTGTTCCATTCTAATGCTGGGCTTTTATGAGTTCCTGAAGGCTTTTGTGGGAGTCAGCTGTATCCGCCTACAGTGTACACAGGGGACCCAAAAAGATGTGTTCCTCAGGGTCCCTACATTGATGACTATTTTCAGGGTACCTCAAGCTCTAAAGTCAAATATTTGTAAGATAGTTCCACCTCTGGGGTTGACTTGGTTGGAGGCCAGTCTGAAGATAAAATCTGCTCACCTGGAAATTGAAATAAATGTTTGTAGCAGGTCTTGGCTGAGAATAAGCAGGGTAATAGGCAAGTCCTTGAGAATCTGGATAGGTCTGCCCTCAATACTGAACATGTTTTCTCACCTGCTAAATGAGACCAATAATACTGGCTCAGCCTCCCTCCCAACAATCTTTGGCTCCAGAGCAGGCCATCATCATTTTCCCCACTAGACATGAAATATAAAAGTACTTTATAAAAACTGTGAAGGCTATAACAACGTAAGGTGGTAGTATGACTCAAGTACTTTGGCACTGGTTGTCTGCCCTCTCTGAGCTGAGCTCTCTTACAAGGCCAGGGCCCTGTGAAAATTCCTTTGAACCTGCAAGCAACTAGACCTAACGCTGTGATAACCCACTCATTGGACATGATGAATTAAGAGTGTTATTTTAACTCTTTTTTTTATAATTACAAAAATATTGCTATACTTAGAGAAATTCACTCTTGACACTACCAACTCCTCAATTTCATTTTCTTTGTTTCTGTCTCTCTCAGTATTTTGATATTTCTCTCCCTCCTTCTGTCTGCCTTCTCTGCCTCTCTCTGTCTATATCATTCTCAGAATCAAGGCTGAGGATGTTTTGGATTGGCTAGAGGATTATACCGAGTACAGATGGCTTCATGTAACTCCATCTTTGGTTGGCCATATTCATGGGAGCCACTATTTAGGCTAATTGTGGTAGACTAGTGAAAATGGTCCATAGTTTCTCAGATCCTGGATCATGAATCAGCTAGTATCTTCTCCATATAACCTGAGATGGAGCTGATCTCAGAGAGTAGAATTCAATAGCAGAAGGAGTGGCCACCTGTCAATCCTGGGAATTAGATCAGAGACTTGCCTTTCTGGTCCTAGCATACCCATCTGTATTACTTTAAGTATTTTCCTTACTTCTCTGGACCTCAGCTTCATTATTCATTGGGTGAGAATGTGAATCACTGCTCTGACTAGAAATTGTAAAGGGAGGTATCAGAATGGTCATCATCATTTCTGGCATTCTCTGTGGCTTGGATTGTCAAAGAAAAGACTGTATCTTCAAAATAAAAATATTTTTCTTCCCTTATGCTAAGTCTGAACGTTTGTGCTATAGATAATATAGATGGATAAGCAATAGAGTGCCAGAGCCCGCTTGAATTGTGGGGGCTGGAGTTGTGGCTCAGTGGTAGAGCATTTGCCCAGCATGATTGAGGCACTAGATTTGATCCTCAGCACCACATAAAAATAAATAAATAAACTTTAAAAACTAATGCTTAAAAAAGCCAATTGTGCATAACTCTTTCTAATACCACATGCAATGACATCCCATTGGTGAATTGAATTAGTCTATAGTGGGAGTAATTTACATCACAGAAATCAGGAAACACTGTAAGTCAGCAATTTTTTATATATTTTTCAGGTATCCAGACCTGTCTTAGAGAACTGCTGAGCTATGACTGGTGTGTGTGTGTGTGTGTGTGTGTGTGTGTGTGTGTGCGCGCACACACGCACACACACACACATATATGCTGGTAGTAAGATAAGCAGACAAATGACTATAATAGATAAAAGTATTAAGTTGAACTATGTGAATATTGTTTGTGTCATTCAAAACTAGCCTAATATTGTCAATTTTACAGGGTTCAATCTAACAGAATGTTATTTATATCAAAATGAATTAACTGGGCTTGTAGAAAGGATTTCCCAAGGCCCATTAGATGATCTGAGACTGGGCTGGAGTTAGATTGTTCTCACCCAGAAGTCTTCATTGTCTTCATTAATCACTTCTCTGGGCCTTTAAGAGGACCCATTTGTCCTCTGATTCCTTGTGAAAATGGCTAAGCCTCTCACATGGGAACCACAGTACCAAAGGAGTAGGATAACCACCTGTCTTTTGTCTCATTTTCACTTTCACTTCTAAGTTAAAGGTTAGAATCCAGGTTATTTCCTTATGTCTTAGTCTCATTCATTCTCTCTCGCTCTCTCCCTCTCTTCCTCCCTCTCTATACCCCCCTCTCTCTGCCCCTCCCTCACTCCCTCCATCTATCCTATAATCACCACTCTGTGCCTTGTGTTCTTAGAGTACCAGAGATTGGAAAGTGTCTAGAGGAAAGCAAAAGAAAATGAATATATTAGTTGGAAATAGGATCCCTGAGGAAAGTGAAAGGAATTTTTCCTTGTTAAAAGAAGTCTGCTTCTCAACAGAATAATAGACTTCATGTCTCAAAAAAAAAAAAAAAACTGCTATACAGAGGATACTGTAGTGCCTTTTTCCATTTCCTGAAGCTAGAAGAATTCAACATTTCAGTTAATGATATTACCACCCAACCAGGCTTTTAAACTGAGAGTCATCATTGGCATTTTTCTCTTACTCAGTCTCCATGTCTGATTATTCCCTGAATTCTGTTGATTCTTAAATAGCTATTGAATCCATCTCTTCTTCATCTCAGTTACCATGTTCCTAGGTTAGACATTATCCCTGGCCTCTGTGACATTCTACTCTTAGATTTTGCCACCAGATTATTCTTTGGAAATCATCAACTGCTCAAGTTAGGCCTCTTGTGTGATCATTATTGCCTACAAAATTAAGAATGTCTTCCTCAGCCTGGCATTCAAAGGCTTCTAGCTTATGGCTCTACCCTCCTGTGTAGCCCCAACTCCCATCACTTAATACACTAAATGTATCAGCTCTCTCCTCTGTAGCCCCCATTTTTACCACTACACGGCCTTTATACATATTCTTCCCTTCATGTAGACTTCCATTAGGTTGACACCCTGAATCCTATTTCTTTCTCATGATGCCTCCTAAATGCCAGTTCCTACTGACCTCCACACTATGATGGGTTCATTTATTCTTCCGAACCCCGTAGGAATTCATTTGCCTCTTTCTGTTGGCACCTGACTTAGTGGTAAAGTAACAGCTTTTAAGCCATACTGTGTAGGTCTCAATCTTTGTTTACACAGCACTATTCACAACGGTCAAGACATGGAATCAATCAAGCATTTGTCAACAGATGAATGGGTAAATAAAATGTGATATATATATATACATATATATGTATATATATATATTGAGATATATGTATATATATATATGTATATATATATACATACACACATACATACAGATATATATGTGAGATATATATATATATACATATATATACACATATATATACACACACATATATATATATATATACATACATATATATATACATACACACATACATACACAAAGGAATATCATTTAGCCTTAAAAATATGAAATTCTGGCATTTCTAACAACATGAATGATCATCACATTACAGAATGCAATCATTCTGTAAAGTGAAATAAGCCATGCATAGAAAGACAAGTACTAGGGCTGGGATTGTGGCTCAGCGGCAGAGTGCTCGCCTAGCACGTGCGCGGCCCGGGTTCGATCCTCAGCACCACGTACAAATAAACGCATTGTGTACAACTAAAGCAAATTGATAAATATTAAAAAAAATGCTCTTTAAAAAAAAAAAGAAAGACAAGTACTATATGATCTCATTCATATGTGGACTCTTGAAAAGTTTATTGTACAAAAATTGAGATTAGGAATGTTTACCAGAAGGTTGGGAGAGTAGACTAGTGGAACAAATGGGGAGAATTTGATCAATGAATACTAAATTATAGCTAGATAGGAGAAGGAAGTATTCATGTTTTATTGCACAGTAGGATGATTATAGATAGCTATAATACATTGTCTATTTAAATGAAAAAAAATCTAGAAGAAAGGATTTGGAATTTTTTCACTATATGGAAATGATAAATTCTTATTGTGATAGATATGATAATTGCTCTGATTTGGTCACAGATGAACACATGTATCAAAACATTAATTGTACTCCATACAATTTTATAATTATTATGTCAATTAAAAATAAATTGGGAACAGAGTATTTGAACAGACTGTTTTCCAAAGATATACAAGTGGCCAATTAGCTATATGGATAGATTTTCAACATCATTTATTCTTTAGGGAAATACAAATCTAATTTCAATGCAGTAGTCTTTCATACCCATAATTAAGGATGTAATTAAAAATCAGGAAATAAAATATAACAAGGATGTGGAGAAATTAGAACATGTATTGTTTTCCTCATTGCTGACAGGAATGTAAAACAGTACAGCTGCTGTGAATAAAAGTTTCACTGTTCCTCACATAGTTCCAAAAATACTATGTTTAATAGTTACCATATGACCCAGAGTTTCCAACCCTAGATATTTACTCAGAATAATTGAAACCATATGTCCACATGAAAACGTGTATATGAATGCTCATAGCAGAAATATCCATAGTGGCTTGAAGGTGGAAACAATCCAATGTCCATAAAGTAATTAATGGGTGAACAATATATGTAACATCTATGCAATGGAATTTTATTCAACCATAAATGTACTGAAGTTCTAATACATACTGTGTAATATATAAACCTTGAAAACATTGTGCTAAGTGAAATAAGCCAGACACAAAAGTCCTCATATTGTATGATTCTGTTCCTTTAAACTATCCATAATAGACAAATTTATACAGCTAGAGATCTGATTAGTGGTTGCAAGGGGTTATGCATAGGAAAAAATGTAGAGTGGCTGGAAATGGGTATGTGCTTTCTCTTTGGGTTATGTATATGTTCTGAATTTAATGACGATGGGTGCATATCTCTGTGAATATATTAAAAACCCAGTATAGTACCCTTCAAAATGGTGAATTTGGGGGTCTGCCAATTACACAATAAAAAGGCAATTATTTGAAACAATATTATAAAATTGTAGTTGTGGGTCCTAAAACATATGGAAAAGCAAGGCATTTGACAATAACAACATAAAGGAGAAGAGTAGGAATTATGCTATACTGGAGAAAGGAAATGACAACAGAGAGGAATTCATATCTAAAGGAAGAAATAAAGACCACCAGAATGGTAAATAAAAAGGCTCATTTGGGGAAAAAAAAGCCATAAATATATTTGTTCCCTTCTTTATTGTCTTCACTTACTTAGAAATGCATAATTTTATATGAGACAATAATTAGAAAACATTGCTTAAAAACTTATATAAGTATAATATGTATAATAGTAATGACATAAAAAAGAGGAAGAACAGAACTATGTAGGCATAAAGTTTCTATACATTGATAGAATTTTTTGAAATAGACTTTGATGCATTATGACATGTTGTAAGTCCTCAGAAAATAACAAGATCTTAGAAAATAACTCAAAAGTTATGTAATCATTAATTAGTATTGTACATTAGAAAATATCCAGTTATAATAAAAGAACATAGTGAAGGAGGAACAGAGAAAAAGTATAGTCATGGGACATATAAAAAACAAAAAAGAAAAGTGGCATATACAGGTCAAAACATATCAATGCTAATATTAAATGTGAATGCAGTTGTGTACTGTGGCACACCCCTGTTATCCCAGAGGCTTGGGAGGCTGAGACAGGAGGATTGCAAGTTCAAAGCCAGCCTCAGCAACTTGGTGAGGCCTTAACAACTTAGTGAGACCCTGTATCTAAATAAAACATTAAAAAGGGCTGGGATAGCCGGGCGCGGTGGCGCACGCCTGTAATCCCAGCACTTTGGGAGGCTGAGACAGGAGGATCGCGAGTTCAAAGCCAGCCTCAGCAATGGCGAGGCACTTAGTAACTCAGTGAGACTCTGTCTCTAATAAAATACAAAAAAGGGCTGGGGATGTGGCCCAGTGGTCGAGTGCCCCTGAGTTCAATCCCCGTACCAAAAAAAAAAAAAAAAAAAAAAAAAAAAAAAGGGCTGGGATGTGGCTCAGTGGTTGGTCACCCATGGGTTCAATCCCCAGTACCAAAAAACATGTGAATGGATAAAAAAAACATGATCAAACTTTATACTCTCCACAGGAGAACAAAATATAGATTCAAAGACACAAATAGATTGAAAATAAAAAGGATGTAAAGAAGGATATAATATACAAACAACAATCAAATGAGAGAATGAGTGACTAAGATGGATATCATTATCCTAAATGCATGATTGAAGACTTGAATAGTACGAATATACTTTGTATGTTAACAGTGTTATGTAAAAAGATGCTCTATATGGGTATTATGAATTGTAATACATGCTACTGTCATAAATACAACAATTTTGAATAAAAAAAAAAACAAAAAAGAGAATGAGCGACTAAAATGAGACAAAAACTGTCACCATAGATAAATATGGTCATTTTAGAAGCGTAAAGATAGCAGAATATACCAAGAATATAGAAGAACTGAACAAAAGTATAAATCAACCAATCTTAATAATCCATGTAACATTTAATCCAATAACATCCAAATACACATTCTTTTAGAGTGAACATGCAACATTTTCTAGTATAGACCATGAAAGAAGTCTAAGTAGTTTTAGGATTGAAATCATACACTTTATACTCTCTCTGCCAGAAATGAAATTAAAATAGAAATAAACAACAGAAGAAAAGTTGAAAAATTCACATATATGTAGAATTTTAAAACACACTTCCAAAAAACCAATAGTTTGAAGGACAAATCACAAACAAAATTTAAAAAAATAATTTGAGATACTTGGATATTATTCTCCATGTACATATATGATTACACAACTGGTGTGATTCTACAGCATGTACAACCAGAAGAATGAGAAGTTATATTCCATTTATGTATAATATGTCAAAATGCATTCTACTGTCATGTATAACTAATTAGAACAAATTTTAAAACTGACAAAAAACCTACTACCATAACACAAAAATTTATGAGATGCAGCAAAAGTACTTTGGGGGAATTTATAGCTATAAATAATCTATATCACAAAAGAAGAAATATAACAAATCAATAAACTATCCCAAAGCAAGAAGGAAGGAAATAATGATTATAAATAAGCCAATAAAATACACAATAGAAAAGTGTAGAGAAAAATCAACAAAACCAAAAGTTGATTCTTGCAAAAGTTAGATAACATTGACAATCCTATTGCTAGTGTGACCAGGAATAAAAAGAAGACTCAAAGTATTTAATTCAAGGGATATCACTATTGACCATACAGAAATCAAAATATTATAAAGAATACATGGACATGTACATATCAATAAGTAATTTAAATGAAATGAACGAAAATTCCTAGAAAGACACAAACATCTCAATCTCTGTATAAACCTATTACAAGTAAAACATTGAATAAGTAATCGAAAATTTCCCATAAAGAAAAACCCAGACCAAGACAACTTCATGTTAAATTGATACACCTGTAAAACTCCAAAGTTTTTATAATTAGATGCATGGTTCCTAGCTCAAAAGATATGTATCATCAATTCTTCCTGGTTTATGGACATCCATTCTATTGGGAAATCTTAGGCTGATTATTCTTTTTATTTATTTGTTTTTATGTGGTGCTAAAGATCAAACCCAGTGCCTCATACATGTTAGGAAAGCACTCTGCTACTGAGAATCCTCCAGAAGCAGCTGACTTCAGAGGTAGATAGCTTCTTCCAAGATGATGGATGTCAACTTGGTGTTAAATTTTGTTTCTTCAATTTTCTTTACTCTTTACTTCCTTTACTCTTCTAATTATCTTGTCTATTATTCTACCTTGAAACTCTCTGAAACACCATTATGCTTTCCCTTATTTTCAGTGTATTATTTCTCATACACTTTGGTCTCCAAAAGGAGCCCGCTTAAGGAAGAAAAAAAAAAAAAAAAAGACCTCCCATATGTTTGTGCAGACCACACACTATAGATACTGCTCTGAATCTAATGTATTCCTAGAACTACCATCTCTTTTCTGAGTTGGCTAACAAAATTTAAAAGGCTGGCTTTATATCTCCAGTGAGAATGGCAACTACTAGGAATACAAACAATAAATGTTGGCAAGAATGGGGGGGGAAAGGCACACTCATACATTGTTGGTGGGACTGAAAATTGGTGCAACCACTATGGAAAGCAATATGGAGAGTCCTTGAAAAACTGGGAATGGAACCACCATTTGACCTAGCTATCCCACTCTTCGGTCTAAACCCAAAGGACTTAAAAACAGCATACTACAGGGACACAGCCACATCAATATTTATTGCAGCACAATTCACAATAGCTAAACTGTGGAACCAACCTAGATACCCTTCAGTAGATGAATGGATAAAGAAAATGTTGTATATATACACAATGGAATATTACTCAGCAATAAAAGAGAATAAAATCATGGCATTTTCAGGTAAATGGATGAAGTTGGAGAATAAAATGCTAAGTGAAGTTAACCAATATCAAAAAACCAAATGCCAAATGTCTTCTCTGATATAAAGAAGCTGATTCATAGCGGGATAGGGAAGGAGAGCAAGGGAGGATAGACGGACTCTAGGCAGGGCAAAGGGGTGGGAGGGAAGGGTGGGGACAGGGGGTTAGAAATGATGGTGGAATGAGATGGACATCATTATCCAAAGTACATGTATAAAGACATGAATGGAGTGAATATACTTTATATATAACTAGAGATATGAAAAATTGTGCCATATATGTGTGATATGAATTGTAATGCATTCTGCTATCATATATAACAAATTAGAATTTAAAATATTAAAGAAAAGAATATAAATAATCTTGCAGAATACCCATCTTAGACAAGGCTCTCAGAGAACATAAGAAAATGAGACAAAGCAAGGCCACTTCATAATTTTCTCTAAGCCCATACAAAAATAAGTTTGCTGTGATACCCACAATTACCAAACATCCCAGACGTTGACCAAAATGAATGATTGCTACTTCTTTACCCAATTTTATTTTATCTTTACTCTTATATCCCCTCCCTAATGATATGACTTATTAAGATGTATTAATATTAGAATAGCCCTAAATTATGGACATCATATAATCTAGAGCAAACATTCACTTATTTATTTATATCCTTCTCCAAATCACCCAACCAAAGCCCAAATCCTATACAGTAGTTCCCTTTTACTTATGGGAGCTATATTTGAAGATCTCCATTGGAATACTTGAAACCATAGATAGCACTGAATCCTTTAAATACTGTTTTTATCCTATGCATACATACCAATGAAAAGGTTATACATGAAACACATTAAGAGATTAACAACAATAATCAATAATAATGGAACAATTATAACAATATGCTATTATAAAATTCCTTTAAATCTTATGAAATATCAATTTCTGGAATTTCCCATTTAGTATTTTAGATTGTATGTCAATGAAACTGTGGAAAGTAACACCATGGGGGAGGACAACATTGTCCTGACTGAGACGCCCTATGGCTCCCCATGGTGTGTGTTTTCACTCTTTGCAATAAGTAATAAACCTAATTTGTTTAACTACAGGTGTGTTCCTGTTGGCCTTTTCCTGAAGGGCATCAACAATGGATACAAGACTTCTTTGGGGGATGACAAAAATGTCCTCAAATTAGGTTATGATGATGACTGGGCTAATGCTTTCTTCTTCTTCTGTCTATGGCAGGAATAACACAGAGTAAGTCATCCGATATAGCCTCTGGATACCTTGCTCAGGGATAAAACAGTGTGCAGTATAGGACAAAATCCACTAACTCCTCATAATAGTAGTGATTGCTTACCTGTCAACCCAACAGCAGAATTTTCTGTCTTTCTGATCCTCCTGGGCCTGCATGACCCTGATTGTGTGACCTTTGGCATTGTTCTTCTCTTCTCTGGTTCTCAGCTTCCTCATTCTCCAGATTCTCAGGTTTACCATAAGGAAGCATGAGAGAAGGAGAGAATGTGTGTAGCATCTCTTAGAAATGATCACATGCTCAAAAAATTCTTGGAAATGAAATGTGGTTTGCCTTTGGTTTTTAAAGACTTCCCTCTGAAAATTGGGGTTTAGACAATTCTGCCTTGCTAGCTGCATTGTGACTGAGGGGGTAGAAAGGAACAAAGTTCCTTCATCTGGGTTGGGGGCTTGTGTGGCTAGACTGAGTTGTTTTTTGTCTCAATGCTATCAAACTTACCAGATGGCTTTGTTAATCCTACTTTTTGAGGGGGCTGTTGAGGGAGGAGAGGCAGAAGAAGAGGACCATGGGCACAAATGTGCTTGTATCTAATAACTCACAAGCTCCTTAGTTCAAAAAGTGTCAAAATAGGCAGCATTCTACTAAGCTCTCCTCCTGCCTTCCACTGGCTACCATTGAATCCTGCTCAAACAGATATAAGTCAATGGCAGTTTTCAAGACTATTCCCTTAGGCACCCTTTCCAAGGTTTAAATAAAGTTACATTTCATAGCTGGAAAGGAGCTTAGTTCCATTTTACAGTTAGGAAAGCTGAGGCCCAAAGTTGAAATATGGAGTGGAGGTTGTTTAGCACAATAAGGTCTGAAGTCATACTGTTTGGATTTAAATACTAGTTCAGCCCACTTCTTAGATATATGGACATGGACAAGCTATATCCCTTTTGGAACATCACATTAACAGTGTCTTCTTTACAAAGTGGTTGTGAGTACTGAGTAATATAATTTAGTGAAAGTTTCTACATCTATGGAAGACACACAGTGAACCCTAATGAAATGGTAGGCAATTGAGTTCTCACCAAACATTGGAATGCAACCTAGGTGGCGGCTTCTTGTTGTTGTTGTTCTTCTTCTTCTTCTTCTTCTTCTTCTTCTTCTTCTTCTTCTTCTTCTTCTTCTTCTTCTTCTTCTTCTTCTTCTTCTTCTTCTTCTTCTTCTTCTTCTTCTTCTTCTTCTTCTTCTTCTTCTTCTTTTGGTAGTTGTAGATGGACAGAATTCCTTTATTTTATTTGTTTGTCATGTCTCACAACTAAACACTCAAGGTCACTCCAGGTGAACTGGGCTGGCTTGAAATAATCACACAGAGACAGAGAAATACATTTGTCTTTGGGTCTTGTGATGGCTCCTCTGAACTTGGGTTCCAGGGAAAGAGAGAGAGAGCATGCCTCAAGCCAGGTTTTATTGGGGAGAAGCCATTCAAATGATGCAAGGGGTCAGGTTTCAGGGGATTGAGTCTATCTTCCTGATGTCTGCTGTCAGCAGATTGACTGACATCTTTGAAGTCCATACCCATCTCATGTGTTGTGTGGAGATCAAGAGCAGAGCAAGAGAAGTGGAAACACATAAGGAATTTTCATGGAACATTCTATCCCAAACAAGGCAAAGGGGTATGATTACAAAGGAATACAGACCAAAAGTGGTTGAGCAGAGCCTTGTGCATCAGGAGTTAAGGATGTGTTCATCCAGGGCAGCTCCTAACATTTGTTTACTTGTATGTGGTGCTGAGGATTGAACACAGTGCCTCACACATGCTAGGCAAGTGCTTTGCAACTGAGCTACAACCCCAGCCCTGGCCTAGGTTTCTTGACTCCCCTTTTGGTGCTCTTCTCATTTTAAATAGTTACATACACTTTAACATATACCAGTTTTAACTTCTCAGCCCCAGACTCCTCATTGAGGGACCATGTGTTATGGCCCATGCTCACTTTCACTTCAATATGCTGTTATTGTTTTCCACCTTTCATTCTTTCAATCATTTTACTGAAGAATCTGAGGCTGTAAAAAGCCTGTGCTTCTCCACAATGATAAATAGAACTTGTGGCACTTATGGAAGCTAGGGAAATGAGAAGGAGATCACAAGTTAGGAAACCAGCACAAATAAAAAATTGGAGCCTCTTGCTATGGATTCCAGCAGGGAGAGTGTTTAGCCTGATACAACAGAAGGTCACACTTAGCCAATTCTGTCTGGACAGCAAGGGGATCTGCTGCTGGGAGACAACATGGCCTTTTGGCAATGTAGAGGAGAGTAGTGAAATGCAAATACACAGTTGTTGTTAAGGAAACCCTCCATTTTTACTTTCTCCTCAGTCCCAGACTCCTAGTTGAGAGCACTCTTATGAACCATGGTGACCTTCACTTAAGGAAAGCCCACTAATGTTTGATGCCAAACAATTCCCTCCATAATGAGTGATTCACTGAAGGCCATATGACCAGCGTTTGAAGTCTATATGCTATTAAAATCATTCCCTTCTTGAGAGCTACAAATGTGCCTGGTTCTTTAAGTGCACTCATTTGTATAATCTTCTCAACAACTTTTAAGACACAGGTTCTGTAATTAGCCCCATTTTATAGAGGAACATAAATTTCCAAAAAGGGAAGTCACCAGCTCCAGGTACATAGGTTTGCAACCCAGGGAAGGTTCTAGGCTCATGCTCCTAAGCCTGATGGGATTCATAAGCTATCTTTACTACTTACATCCTTGAACAGGTTGCTTCAGTTTCCTCTTGTATAATCTAAAGCTAATGATCATACATTCCTCACAGGGTTATTTTGAGGGTTTAAATGAACTGATGCATGGAAAATAGCTATGTGCCTGTCATGCAGAAAGTGCTCAATAAATATCAGTGGAGTTGATTATTTTTCCAGTAGCCACACTGGACCAGGACTGGCTTCAGTTCACGGCATTTCAGTTCAGTGCTAGCTTTACATTCAGGACAAATCCAAGGCTATATACCAGCCTTAGAAAATGTAAATCTGGTGCTTCGAACAGAGTAGGCATACTATAACTTAGCTTCCTCCTTCACCTTTTTTTTTTTTTTTTAATAAATTTAGGGTTACATCCTATTTATGGATTCAGTACTTATGTGGATAATTGTGCAAGTATTTCTCTTACAGACTGCTTACTGTCTGATCTTGGACACACCATTTCCATTTTTGGGACCTCCATTTCCTTTCTGAGGAATGGGAAATGAAAGACCTTTTCTGTTGTAAGATTCTGCGATTCTGTCTCATCCTCTCCTTAGCTTATTTTTTCTTCCTTCCATTCTGTTTTTTTTTTTCTTTCTTAACTAACTTTTCCTCAGTTTTCCCAGTTTTTTTTTTTTAATTTTTTAGAAGGAGCTGGCCTTTCTCCACTGTTGAGCCTATGGACACCAAAGCCTGGAGTATCCTAATCTCTAACAGTCCAGACTAAAACCTGCTTGCCAGGGGAAGTTGCTGTCTGGAAAGCCACAGTCTCTCCAAATACATTTTTAAGGTCAGGCCACAGCTTGTCAGACTAGCTCTGCCCATATTTTAATGGTTTCTTGGACCTGTCAAGGATGGTAGAAGTAACCTGTCATGTCACAACACCAAGCTGGTGTTTATCCATTTTTATTACTTTCTCTTTCACTTCCTAGCCCAATGCCCCAGGGCTCTCAAACCATACTGATACCTGTTACATTACATATAAGTAGTCCCTTGTTTTATTCTTCCCATCCTTCTCTCTCTTTTCCCTATATCCCCACACTTGTGACAGGTTCTCAATCTTCTTGAGCCATGGCTATCTCCCTGCCACCTACTTGGTCAAAGGAAGGATTTGGATAAAATGGATGTGTTTGAGCCCAAATGCCATCCAGAACTGATTTCTTGAGCCACCTTCAGACATTTAGCACTCACATTCCTTATAGTTGTTCTCTTTCTCAATTCTACCCCAGTACCTCTGTCCTTCTGACTGAGAAGACTTAGACCACTTTAAATGCTACTTTGAAACATTTGTCTTCTGACTATTCTTGTGCTCCCGTAAGGAAGACTGTATGGAAGTATCCAGGAGCATCTGAGAGTGCTAAGGAGCCAGAGAACCTGTCTAGTGTCAACAATAACAATGATTCAGGATGTCCTTAGACCCAGTCCTTCCCTGGGACTTAATATTCTATTCAGTTCAGTCACTGAGATTAGATGTCATAGGACAGCACAAAAAGAGAACATTTTCTTCTTGTTGTCAAGGTAGTTTTTGAAAATAAGTTAGGGATTGGTTTGCATTTGAAAAGTAGGTATTAATATTACTACTAATTGCAATAACAAACAGATAGTACTTACCACAAACTAGGCATAATCCTAAGTATTTTATATATAGTAACCCATTTAATTTTCACCATAACCTCTGAAGTGGGAACTCTGACCATGATCTCTATTTTTCATATGGTAAATAAGAGGCATAGATAGGTCAGGGAACATGCCCAAGACCACGAAGCTTGGAAAAAAAGAAGCCAATATTTGAACCTAGGAAGCCTACCTTTTAAAATCCATGCTATTTGACTGAATACTATATCACCATACTCTATTGTGAGGAGAATGAAGATTTTTTAAATGAAAGCGAGAGCTCCTGTGATTAAAGCCCTGGAAGTGAACTTTGCTAACCTATTACCCCTGGGAGCTGGAGGCAGAAAGAACAGCTGTTAGACTCACTGGGAAAAAGTCATAAAGACTCAGCCTGAGAAGGGGAAAAAAGAAATAAGGAAAACAGAAAAAGTAAAAAGAAAAGAAGAAACACAGAAAAAGACGTTGTACAAAACAATCAATAGATTTTGTGACAAATCCTATTTGAAAACAAAAGGACTCAGAAATTTTGAATCTGGGGTATTCTGTGAAAAGGACAATAATTGGTTCAGGGGGAAAGAGTCAGGTTTGGGGAGAATTGTTTAAGTTATAATTTAGACCATTTTGATGAAAGGTGAAAACAAGAGCTTGGGATAGGGTCTCACTGGGAGATAGAGAGCTGGCAGTTAAAGCTATGTGAGTAGAGTCAGGATGTGCCCAACATGGCACTGTGCATTGGGATAACAAGGGGAGCCAAGATCTAATTTCCCTAGACCTCAAATGTGAGCATACATCACATTCATCTGAAGGGCATATTAGAACATAGATTCCTAGATGTGTCTACCAGAGATTCCAATTTGGAAGGTCTGGGACTATTTGAGAATTTGTATTTCTAACAAGTTTCCTGGTGATGCTGGTATTTCTAACTTTGTAGCTACACTTTGAGAATCACTTCTCCAGAGTAACTCTGGACCCATATTGCAGCCTTGTCTGTGTGACAAACTCTGATCTTTTTATATTTAGAGCTACACAGACCTTAAAAGTCAAGTGATCAAACTAACTTCCAAATATAGTAGTTTCTTCTGCAATATCTCTGACATATGTCATTCAACATTTTTATTCATCCATTCAACAAGAATTTATCGAGCACATATAAGGTGATACTTCTCTAGGCTCTGTGTATATAAACAAGCCAGAAAATTCAAGGTCCATGTTCTCATTAAGCTTACATTTTAGGCGTGATGGTGGGAGAATAACAAACACAAAAATATTAGATAATGATTAATGATGAATAGAGAAAAAACAGGAGTCTGTACGTTGTTACTTTAAACTGGATGGTCAGGAAGGCCTCTCTGAGGAAGTGACATGTAAGCTGAAGTCTGAGGGCCAAGAAGAAGCCAGCCAGACAATGAAAATTTGGGAAGAAAAACTGGTAGTGAAATAGCTTGAAAGTGATCACACAATTTCAAACAAACAATTCCAGTAATCAATGGATCGTTACTTCACAAGAAAGTGCATTTTGTAATTGATATTATCTTTATGTTTAACTGATAAAGGCTTCCCTGGAACTCAGACTCATAGGCTTAAGGCCATACAAACAGTCTTCTCCCTCTGACAGTGAGAACCTTTCAGTTATTCACACATTCCTCTGAATCTGCTATTTTTTTCTGTCAAGAATCACCAAAGACTGAGGGACACATCTTTCAGAGGGTAAGGTCACTTGCCTGAAAGTGTTGCTGTCTGGAGGTTTCCTCCTATCTTCTCTGTGCTCTGACTTTAAATAAAGAAACCCTTTGACTCTGATGCCTCCTCTGGTTCCAGGATTCTGCATTGACAGTGAAAGCCTTCTTACACTTATATCCCTGAGATGTAGATACAGGGAGTCTGAATTCCAAAAATAGCTGGATGTTAGCCATTGACTGACTGTAGATTCCTTATGCATCACTACCTGACTGTCATTCCTGGCATTCACACAGGGACTGGGATGCCTGATCTCCATCCCTCTTGGAGGGAATGTGAAGACAAAGAGAAGGATTGGAGGTGACCATACTTTGGATAGAATTAAGTCTAGCAATGCAAACATATTGCTATTTTTCTGTAGCCTTAATCTCATTTGGAATTGGTTTCTTGGTGGAACATGGGAGGAATACTAGATTCAACAAGCTACTCCAAAGTTCATTCTGCCCTGAAACTGATACATGGCTCTATGGAGGACATTTGACTTGCTCTTTGAGTACTTTGCCTGGCTGCTGAGCAGATTTTTACCATCAAAAAGGAGTGGCAAAAGGTAAAGCAGGTAGGTTTAAGACACATCATTATTGCTATCCAACTTGATAAAAGCAACTGAAACAACTAATGGGAAACTAAGTCATGTCTCATATGTAGACACTGGGCCAGACTGTACCCTGGAGGAGTCAGAAAGGGCAGAAACATTATCTATACTCAGTCTCTAGGTGGTGGGTGATGCCAAGGAGCATTGATTTATCAAATATATTATAGAACAACTAGTATATAAAAGACACTATTTGAGGTGCTTGAGATTTAAAAAGTGAATAAGACAGATTAAAAAATATTGATGAATGGATAGTAGAATAAATCAGGGATGAAATAAAAATATTTAGAAGCAAATGAGAATAGATATAAAATATATTAAAATGTCTGGGGCACATTTCTAAGAGGAAAGTTCAGATCATTGAGTTCATTCATTGAAGGAATAGAAAGATACCAAATAAATAATCTAACATTATTTCTCAAGGCTGTAGAAAATAAGAACAAACCAACACCAAAATCAATAGAAGAGAAATAATTAAAATTAGAGCTGAAATCAATGAAGCTGAGAATAAAAAAAAATTAATGAAACAAAAAGTTGTTTCTTTAAAGTAATTAACAAAATTGATAAATTCCTAACCTTGCTAAACAAAGGAAAGATATTTTAAAAACACAAATTGTTAAAATCTGTGATGAAAAAGGAAATATCACCATGGCATTGCTGAAATACAGAGGATAATCAGAAATTTTCTAAAATCCATATTCCAATAAGATAGAAAGTCTTGAGAGCATTGACAAATTCCTAAAGACATACTACCTTCACCTATGGAACCAGGATGATATAGAAAAATTAAACAGACCAATTTCAAGTAAAAAAAAAAATTGAAGTAGCCATGAAAAGCCTACCAACAAAGAAAAGCCCAGAACAAGATGGATATTGAGCAGAGTTCTACTAGACCTTTAAAGAAGAACTAATAACAATCCTCCACAAAGTATTCCATGAAATAAAAAAGGAGGGAACTCTGCCAAACACATTCTATAAAGCTAGTATCACCTTGATACCCAAACCAGATAAAGACACATCAAAGAAAAAAAAAACTTGTGACCAATATCCTTGATTAATATAGATTTAAAAATTCTTAATAAAATATTGCAAATTACATAAAAAAACACATTAAAATATAGTATAGCGAAATCAAGTTGTTTTATTCCAGGGATGCAAGTTTGGTTCAACACACAGAAATCAATGAATGCAATTCATCACATAAATAGACTTAAATACAAGTTCCACATGATTATCTCAATAGATGCAGAAAAATATTTGTAAATACAGCATCTATTCATGTTTAAAACACTGGAAAAACCAGGGATGGAAGGAACATACCTGTACATTATAAAAGATTCCTATGCTAAACCCAAGGCCAACATCACCGTAAATGGAGAAAAAAATTGAAAATATTTGCTCTAAAAACAGAAAGAAGACAAGGACGCTTACTTTGACCACTTCACTCAACATAGTCCTTGAAATCCTAGCCAGAGCAATTAAGCAAAAGAAAGAAATTAAAGGGATACAAATAGGAAAAGAAAATCTCAAATTATCTGTTTCCTGAAAACATGATCCCATAGTTAGAAGACCCAAAAAACTTCACCAGAAAACTTCTATAACTTATATATGAATTTAGCAAAATACAGGATAAAAATTAACACACATAAATTGATTTGGTTCCTATACACCAATGAGAAATTAGCTGAAAGAGAACTTAGGAAAACCACCCCATTCACAATAGCCTAAAATATATTTGTGACTCAATCCTAGAGGAGAAGGACCTCTACAGTGAAAACTACAGAATAGTAAAGAAAGAAATAGACCTTAGAATATGGAAAGACTTGCCATGTATTTGGAAAGACAGAATTAACATTTTCAAAATGGCCATACTACCAAAAGTACTATACAGAATCAAAGTAATTCCCATCAAAATTCCAATGCCATTTTTCATACTAATAGAAAAGGGAAGTATGAAATTCAACTGGAAAAATAATAGACCCAGAATAGCCAAAGCAATCCTTAGTGAGAAAAGAAAAGCAGAATGCATCACAATACTATATCTTAAATTATACTACAGAGCTATATTAATAAAAACAGCATGGTATTGGCACCAAAACAGGCAAGAAGACCAATGGAATAGAATAGAAGACACAGAGACAAACCCACAAAAATGCAGTTACTTCATACTTGATAAAGGTGCCAAAAACATATATTGGAGAAAAGAAAACCTCTTCAACAAATGGAGCTGGGAAAACTGTAATTTATAAGTAGTAGAATGAAATTAAAATCCCTTTTTTGGGGCCAGGGATATGACTCAGTTGGTAGAGTGTTTGCCTTGCATGCACATGGCCCTGGGTTCAATCCCCAAACCCACCAAATAAAAAAAAAAGAAAGAAAAGAAAAGAAAAACCCTTTCTCTTATCCTGCACAAAACTCAACTCAAAGTGGATCAAAGACCTAGAAATTAGATCATAAACCCTGCAAATACTAGAAGAAAATATAGGCCCAACACTCCACAATATTGGCAGAGAAACTGGCTTCTTTAACAAGATTCCTAAAGCACAAGAAGCAAAATCATTAAGTGAGATGTCATCAAACTAAAAAGCTTATTTACAGAAAAGGAAACCATCAAGAATGTGAAGAGAGAGCCTACAGAATCAGAGCAAATTTTTGCCACCCATACCTCAGATAGAGCCTTTTTTTCCAGGATATATAAAGAACTCAAAACGCTTAGTACAAAAAAAAAAAAAAAAAAAAAAAAAAAAAAAAAAAAAAAAAAACTATCCAATCAATAAATGAGCAAAGGAACTGAACAGACTCTTCTCAGAATACAAGTGGTCAATAAATATATGAAAAAATTTTCAACATCTCAATGAATGTTGACAGGGATGTGGGGTAAAAGATACACTCATACATTGCTGGTGGAACAGCAAATTCCTGCAACCACTATGGAAAGCAATGTGGAGATGCTTTATGACATTTGCAAGTAAATGGATGAACCTGGAGACTATCACACTAAATGAAATAAGGTAGTCCCAAAAAACCAAAGCTCAAATGTTCACTGATATGTGGAAACAAACACACAAGTAAAGGGGAGGGAGTGGAAGAATAGCTATTCAGTAGATTAGACAAAGGGGAATGAAGGGGGGGGACATAAAAGTGGAATGAATCTGAATTAATTTTGCTATATACTTATATGAATACAACATTTTGAATCCCACCATCATGTGCATCCATAAGAATGGGGTCCTAACTAGAATAAGATATTTTCCATTCTTGTACAATTATGTCAGAATGAATCTACTGTCATGTATAAAAGAAACAATAAAAACATATACAAAATTTAATATTGTTATATTAGATAGTGATAAATATTATGCGGAAAATACCATGGAGAATCATGAATGAGGAAATTAGGTGAGTTTGGAGGCTATTTTAGAGTAGTGTATTAGTCAGCTTTTCATCACTGTGAACAAAATACCCAATTAGAACAATTTAGAGGAAGGAAAGTTTACTTGGGCACATGGTTTTAGAGGTTCAGCACATGGTTGACTGATTCCATAGCTTTGGGCTTAAGCTGAATTAGAGCAACATCGTAGAGGAATGTGGCAGAGAGACAGAAAAAAACTGGTGAATAAAATTGGCTTGAAGGAACCTGAGGAACAGAAAAGGACACTGATCTTAACTAACACAGACAAGGTAGGGGAAGTTGTCAAGTGAAAAGTGATTAAAACTGCTTAACCTAGTGGTGGAGAATCCAACAGCAACTAGAGTCCAACAGCAGGAACCATTCTCAAGTAGCCACACAGCAGCAAGTCAGAGATGACAGACTGAGAACTCATAAATGAAGTTGCTAGCCTGACCCAAAAGTCACATATTGTGGGGTACAGAGAGTGCCTGGACCAGCATGATTCAAACAGACACAGAGAGGATTGTGTGAGGGCAATCCACACTGGGGATACAAAGGTGACAGAGCTCCTTTGTTGCTGGCATCCCCTATGAGCAAGTAGGAAGACCCCAGTAACAGTCAGAAAGAGGCATCTGCACTCCAGATTTGATCCTACATAATTCACACCTATGGTAATAGAATACATGAGGCCTATGGAGGTTGAGACTCCTCACCATAAACGTGGAATTTTCAGGAAGCCTCAGTCACCCAAATATCTAGCAGAGTTCGGCTTCTGCCCAGCAGTGTGTGGGAGTATGTGAATCAAATGTCAATTACCCAGTGACAAAGTTCCAAAGGACAGCCAAGACTAAACCCAAGCTTCTTGAACTTCCAATTTATAAATCTGCACCGGCTATGTAATGGGAGTACATTTGTCAACACTCTCCAGTCTATCCCATCCTATACTGTGAGATGGAAGCTGAGAGCTACTAAAACCAGTTTTGGCTCCAGGCCACAACAGCTGGCAGCTTTTATAGAAACACAAAGGAGTGTGACTTAACATCCTCCAATCCTTGACTCAAGGGTTACAGAGCAGAAAAATTAATACAAAGATAGCACAATATAAGCAAAAAATCTTTGCTAACAATACTGACCACCTCAGTGGAACAAGCCCTTTTTTCTCAATAAGAATTTTTTTCCTATTCCCTCTTTTCTTTTTAATTTAAAATTTATTTTTAAATTTTTATTTATCAATTCATTTTTTCCATTATGCATGATTTTGTGTGTGTGCTCGTGTGTTTGTTCTTGCTGATTCAATAATACACAAACACATGCACACATATTAATGTAAGTTTTCTTTCATTTTGGTTGATTCCTTCTTCACATGTTTATTATTTTAGCCTTGGTCTGACTTTGTGGGGTAAAATTTTACATGGGTTTGATTTGTTTTTTCTTATATGTATTTGTACCTTGGATTCTGTTCCTCTTATACCCCTTCATTACTGTCTTCCCTCACTAATGGCCAAATGTTCCTGTTCCCTCTTCCTCTCTTTATTTTATTATTTTTAGTTATTTTTAAAAACGTTTCATCCTCTATAGCCATCATCTGCTACATCTCCTTCGCTTGTTTTCTGTTCACTATTTAAATATTTCTAAATTTTTCTTGCCTCCTACTTTATTTTCACTTATGGAACTATATTTCCACCATCTTATGTAATTATACAGTTTATGTAATTTCTACCATACCCAATCTGCTGTGATATTTAACACAGTGGACCATATAGTAGACACTTGCTGCTTAATGTCTGATCTAGTTTTATGATCATTTATTGTTGGTGGTGATGTTAAATGCTGACACCACTGTCCCTCTGGTGGTGGTAAATAATGTTATAGATGTCAAAATAGATGTTGGTCATTTATTTTAGGGCTGTCTGTCATTGCTAACACTATTGCTATTCCTTAACCCCCCTTTCTCTAAGAGAGGCTGGGAAATGATTAAGACACTTCAAGTTTACAGAGTAGAGGTGCTGCTGAGATGTCCCAATCCTGGACATCTATCCATGCATAAGAAATGGATAGAAGTTCCCAAAATAAAAAAGAAAGAAAGAAAGAAAGAAAGAAAGAAAGAAAGAAAACTACATACTAAAGGACACAGTTATAAAATAGAAAGAGGATATAATCCCATAATTGAATGAAACTAGAAGTCAACAGCAAGTAAAATTATAGAAACTACATTAATACATGGCAATTGAACAATACTCAAATAATGTATCATAAAAGAAATATGGGAAGAAGTTGTTAGAGACAAAAGAGAACAGAGATATTACCTATCAAAATCTCTGGAGCAGTATGATGGCATTTCTAAGAGAAAAATTTATAGAATTGATTCTCTACATTTAATAAAAGTACGAAGATCCACAAGAATAATACAATGCTACACCTCAAGTTCTTAGAAAAGGAAAAACTAACTAATACCAAATCAGTGGAAGACAGGAAATAATTATTATCAGAGAAATTAATGAAATTGAGAACCAAAAAGTAATACAAAGGGTTAATGCAACAAAGAAGTGGTTCTTTGAAAAGTAAACACGATTAACACTTAGTTAGCTAAACTAACCAAGAGAAGACCCAAATTGTCAAATTTAGTTTCTCCCCACACCCCACCCTCCCATTATGGGTCAGCATCCACTTATCAGAGAGAATATTCGGCCTTTGGTTTTTTAGGATTGGCTTACTTCACTTAGCATGATATTCTTCAACTCCATCCATTTACCTGCAAATGCTGCCCCTCAAAATTTTACAAGGGCTCAACATAAACATTATAATCAATCGGGATATTCTAGGCAAAATTATCATAATCAATCAGGCTATTCTAGGCAAAATCCCCAAAGAGAAATAAGACCAAATTCATACCGTACTCCAGGTTGCTGCCCCAGGTGTAAGAAAGGAAATCATTGGGCCAATAAATGCTATTCAAAATTTGACATCCATGGAAATCCTTTGTTCAGGAATTCAAAAAACAGGGCACGGGGCCCAATGCCCCGGGGCCCACAAATGTACGAGGCATTGGAGGAGGAGTATCCTCAAGCATCCACTCAGATGCTTCCCCGACACAATCCCTATTACCCATCCACTCCCTCGCCAGAGGAACAGGAGGAAATGCAGGATTAGACCTCTGTTCCACCGCCCGAATAGTGTTAACACCTGAAATGGGGGTTCAACTGATTCCCACAGGAGTCAGGGGACCTCTTCCCTCAGGGACTGTAGGACTTATTATCGGGCAAAGTCCTGAAAGCTTATTAGGTTTGCAAGTGACCCCAGGCGTAATAAACTCAGACTATAAAGGGGAAATAAAAATAATGCTTAGCTCACCCCAAAGTATAAGTTCTATTAATCAGGGAGATAGAATTGCTCAGCTGCTCCTCCTTCCAAATTTACATAATTCATTTAAAATGAATATGCCTCTAAATAGGAACAATAGAGGATTTTGTTCCACTGATTCAAAACCCATGGTTTGCTGGGTTCGGGACTGTACAAGGAGGCCTATGTGTAAAATAAGAATCCAAGGAATAGAAATGGAGGGTCTTATAGATACTGGAGCTGATTCTTCCATCATTAATTTACGTCAATGGCCCAAACACTGGCCTCTACAAAAAGCTTCAACCAGTTTAAGAGGCTTGGGATATAATAACCTCCCAGAAAAAAGTGCGGTAATTTTAAAATGGGAGGATGATGAAGGACATAAAGGCACATTTCAGCCTTATGTTTTACCTAATCTACCGGTTACTTTATGGGGAAGAGATATTTTACAACAAATGGGAGTACACCTTGCAACCAAACCTGCAGGTGTTAAATGTAAAAACATACAGGGTAATCTTAACCCTAAAAGAAATCATCAAAAAGTACAGGGTAAGCTTAACCCTAAAAGAAATCATTATTATATAGGAAAAAGACATTTTTCTTTGGGGCCACTGAGAAAATAATTTTGAAAATACCATGGCTTTCTGATAAGCCAGTGTGGGTCCCTCAGTGGCCCCTATCTAAAGAGAAATTACAAGCGGCCCACCTACTAGTTAAGGAACAATTAAAAGCAGGACATATAGAACATTCCACCTCTCCCTGGAATTCCCCCATATTTGTGATCAAGAAAAAATCAGGAAAATGGCGATTATTACATGATCTTAGACAAATTAACAAAACCATGCAAGTCATGGGCCCTACTCAACCTGGACTTCCGAATCCTATAGGTATTCCAAAAAATTTCCATGTTATTAGTCTTGATATAAAGGATTGCTTCTTTTCTATTCCCCTACATCCTCTGGATGCCCCCAGGTTTGCTTTTTCAGTTCCTTCTATTAACAATAATGGCCCTGATCAGAGATATCAATGGAAGGTTTTGCCGCAGGGAATGGCTAATAGCCCCACCATATGCCAAATATATGTGGACAAGGCTATCCAACCCATTAAAAATAAATATCCAAACCTCATGTGTCTACATTACATGGATGATATTTTACTGGCCCACCCTAATCAAAAAATCTTATTTAATATATTCAGTGACATGGTAGAAAATTTTAAAAAATACGGATTATATATAGCAGAAGAAAAAGTTCAAACCAGATCTCCCATATTATATTTAGGATTTAAAATCATGGATACTTTTGTTAGACCCCCCAAAATTTTAATAAATAAAGAACATTTAACCACCCTCAATGATTTCCAAAAACTACTGGGAGACATTAATTGGCTTCGCCCTACGCTAAACCTCACTACTGGCCAATTAAAACCTTTATTTGATATCCTTCGAGGGGACCCTGATCCATCCTCACCGCGAACATTGACTCCTGATGCTAGGAAAGCTTTAAAGGTAGTAGAAAAAGCCATAGAAGGAGCTCATTGTGACAGATTTGATTTAACTCAACCGCTGATATTGATTATTAGTTCTTCACAATATACACCGACAGGAGTATTTTGGCAACAAGGGCCTTTATTATGGATACATTTGCCTGTCTCTCCTAAAAGCATAATTGAGTCATATACCTCCATGGTGGCTAAACTTATTCTTCAAGGACTTAAAACTTCTACTAAAATATTTGGCATTCACCCTGCTACTATTATTACTCCCTATTCATCGTCACAGATTGAATATTTATGCTTCAATGATAATGACTGGGCTATAGCTAGATGCTCTACCTCTGCAAATTTTGATAATCACCTTCCTAAGTCTCCTATATTATCTTTTTGTATTAATCATCCTATTATATTTCCACAGGTAATAAAAAATCAACCTATTCCTAAGGCATTTAATGTATTTACAGATGGGTCCTCAAATGGTACTGCTGCAGTAGTCACTACAAAAGAAAATATGACTTACATAACTGCACACAAATCAGCTCAACTAGTGGAATTGGAAGCTGTGGTAAGAGCTCTGGAAAATTTTAGAGACCAGCCCATAAACATTTTTTCAGATAGCCACTATATTGTACAAGCCGTCCCAAAATTAGAGTTAGCAGGACCAATAGCACCTCATACTCCAGCCTTTAAATTGTTTTATCAGATACAAAAACTTTTGTGGGCAAGAAAAGAACCTCTATTCGTAGGCCATATTAGAGCACATTCTAATTTGCCTGGCCCCCTCCATGAAGGTAATCAAAAGGCAGATGAACTTACAAAAACAATATTTATACTTTCAGCACTACAACAAGCTACTTTATTTCATTCCCAGTTTCACGTCAACAGCACCACCTTACAACGTAGGTTTAAAATCACAAAGAAGCAAGCCAGAACAATTGTAAAAGATTGTAAATCTTGTATAACACATTTGCCCAATCCTCATTTTGGTGTTAACCCTAGAGGATTAATGCCCAATCATTTGTGGCAGATGGATGTTACTCATGAGCCAAGCTTTGGAAAATTGCAATTTATTCATGTAACCATAGATACATGCTCAGGCATGATTTTTGCTTCCTTACATTCCGGAGAAAAAGTTAAAGATGTCACATCTCATTGTTTACAAGCTTTTGCTGCATTGGGTATCCCCAAAATGCTTAAAACAGATAATGGTCCCGCTTATACGTCCTCATCTTTCAAACAGTTTTGCGCAAAATTCAACATATCCCATAAAACAGGCATCCCATACAATCCTCAGGGTCAAGGCATTATTGAAAGAGCAAACCGCACACTAAAAGTTATGTTGTTAAAACAGAAAGAAGGAAACTGGAAAAATCCTAAGGACAGATTGGCAGTTGCCCTGTTTACTTTAAATTTTTTAACTTTAGACTCTGATGGTTATTCTGCTGGAGACAGACATTGGAACCCACATCAACAACATAAACCTTTGGTTTACTGGAAGGATGTTCTTTCAGGTTCATGGAAGGGTCCAGATCCAGTATTAATTTGGGGGAGAGGATCTGTTTGTGTCTTTCCAAAGCATGAATCCTCTCCAATATGGATACCATCTAGATTAATAAAGCAGGTACCACATCAAAAGGATCAAGATGAAGTTGTTGAGGAATCAAGATTAATAAAAAAGGTACAAAATCGAGAGGACCATGATGAAGATATGGAATGATTCCCTTAAAAGAGTCCTTCAAAATATGTCACAACTTAAGTGTCATTTCTCCCGGCTGGGACGAAGAGATCTCTCTTTAGTGTGCACACAATTATATATATATATATATTTTTTACTTTTTATATATGTGTTTATTTGTGTATTTGTCTAAATTTCATGTTAATGTGACGTCACAAATATATGTTTGTATGTGCGTCTGTCCAGTGTGACATCAAAAATAACAAAGCGCTTGTGAATATATATATATATATATATGGATCCAAATAACTCTAATTCATTTAAGTTTAAGAGTATTCAAAATGGGTAAATAATTTAATAAGTGAAGGTACCTTCAATTTTGTTTTATAGGTGTCCCAGGGACTTCTCTTTAGCAAAAAATATGACTAGTGCTGTATAACCTGATATTTTGGTGTTTTGACATGAGGTTGCTTATTTGTTATTAACTTCATTTGTTTAATAAATGATTAATTTCAATTATTTCAACAGGTAAAGGACTGCTGTGTATGCAGAAACTCGAGAGTTCCAGCTAACAAATTATTTCTCCAAAGTGCTTTTAGTTTTTCTTTAATCTATCTTTAATGCAGTAATTACCCTCAGTCTTTCTTTGTTTTGTTCTAAATATGATATTTTGCCAGCTTATGTTTGTGGGAGCACAGGCTACAATGTGTGTGAGCAGAAATCAACTTATTTTTCCAATCTAATAATTCTATTTTTTAGTTTGACAACTCGCCTCTTGACTCAGTGCTGGAATAGCACTGCCTTTCCTTTAACAATTGATGCTTCAGTCTCTAGATAGCGGGCCCTGAAGATTTGCCGGTGGCATCGTCTAGACATAAAAAAGACGGCTGCTTCTACAGCTGCAGGGATCGCGGTCGCTGCAAGCATCCCTGCTGCTCAAATGTCAAACAACCTCACCAGCAGTGTGGCCTCTGCTCTGCATGCATGGGGCCTCCTAGATCTACGTGCTATAACAAGTGGACATTTTGATCTTTCATTGTTTGGGACTTCATGGGACAGTACCTTGCGGGTATTTGTTTAGAGAACTCACTGTGTTACTTGATAGAACTTAGGGCAGCTGATTTGTTTAAAGAATTTGATATGCTATGCAATTTGACTTGTCACCAAAAGGCTTGTCGCCTTAAAGCCGCAGCATCTCCTCCCAATTGGACGGCTGTTAGTCATCTTACACAGTCGATCCTAAAGGGCTCCATTGGATGGCTGGTTAGCCAATGACGGGTAAGATCCCCAGAGGGGGACAACCTAAGACAGGCACAGTCGCACGGGACAGTCTCATGTGGCCGACATATCAACCTAAGACAGGAGTCAAGGGCACAGCCTTGATTATCCAATGACGGGTAAGAATGTTGGTTGCACATAGACGTCCTAGAGCATCCCCTCTTTTAAAACAAAAGGGGGAAATGCAGGAGCCCTGTTTGGGGAGATAGCTAAGATTGCGGTTGACTATGGGCCATACACATTTTTGGGCATTGTCGCCTTCCGTTCCGTAGTCTCACGGGACTTGGCCCAGGATCTCGAGAGATTTGAGCAATGACTCAGCAGATTGACATTTTTGGGCATTGTCGCCTTCCGTAGTCTCACGGGACTTGGCCCAAGATCTCGAGAGATTTGAGGAGTGACTCGGCAGATCGAGCAAGCACCATTCCTGCTCGGGCGCATGGGATGAGACCAGAGAGAGAAAGGACAGGGTTATAGCTATTGTATAGATACATTGTAGTTTCTTGTAAGAGTACGTGGCTAGGTTTCTTGTGAGAGTGAAAGGACAGGGTTATCGCTATTGTATAGATACATTGTAGTTTCTTGTAAGAGTACGTGCTTGGTTTCTTGTGAGAGTGTGTATGTAGTGTTAGAAATTACAAGAGACAGAGACAGAAAGATTAAAGAATTTTTTCGTCTCCATCCTGTCTCCGGACTCCTTCCCGCGGCGCTGCCGTTCCAGGCTGCAATCCCTTTCCGGCGGCTAACAATCCATTTACCTGCAAATGCCATAATTTTTATTCTACTTTAATGCTGAGTAATATTGTGTATATATACCACAGTTTCTTTATCCATTCATCTGTTGAAGGGCATCTAGGTTGGTTCCATAGTTTAGCTATTGTGAATTGAGCTGCTATGAACATTGATATGGCTGTGTCACTATAGTATGCTGATTTTAAGTCCTTTGGGTATAGACCAAGGAGTGGGATAGCTGGGTCAAATGGTGATTCCATTCCAAGTTTTTAAAAGAATCTTCATATTGCTTTCCGTAATGGTGGCACTAATTTTGCAGTGCCACCAGCCATGTATGAGTGTACCTTTCCCCCCACAATTTGCCAACATTATTATTGTTTGTATTCTTGATAACTGCCATTCTGACTGGAGTGAGATGAAATCTTAGAGTAGTTTTGATTGCATTGCTCTAATTGCTAGAGAAGTTGAACATTTTTTCATGTATTGGTTGATTGATTGTATATCTTCTTCTGAGAAGTGTCTTTTCAGTTCCTTAACACATTTATTGATTTGTTTGTTTGGTGTTAAGTTTTTGAGTTCTTTATATATCCTGGAGGTTAGTGCTCTATCTGATGTGTGTGTAGTAATGATGTTCTCTCATTCTGTAGGCTCTCTCTTCACATTATTGATTGTTTCCTTTGTTGGGAAGAAGCTTTTTAGTTTGAATCCATACCATTTATTAATTCTTGATTTTGTTTCTTGTGCTTTAGGAGTTTGGTTAAGGAAGTCAGGAACAAATCTGACATGATGAAGATTTGGGACTACTTTTTCTTCTATTAAGTGCAGGGTCTTTTGTCTAATTCCTAGGTTCTTGATCCACTTTTAGTTGAGCTTTGTGCATGGTAAGAGATAGTGGTTTAATTTTATTTTGCTGCATATGGATTTCCAGTTTTTCCAGCACCATTTGTTGAAGAGGCTATCTTTTTTTTTTTTAATCAATGTATGTTTTCAGCACCTTTGTCTAGTATGAGATAACTATATTTATATGGGATTGTCCCTGTGTCTTCTATTCTGTACCATTGGTTTATGTGTCTGTTTGGGTGGCAATATCATGCCATTTTTGTTACTATGGTTCTGTAGTATAGTTTAAGATCTGGTATTGTGATGCCTCCTGCTTCACTCTTCTTGCTAAGCATTGCTTTAGCTATTCTGGGTCTCTTATTTTTCCATATGAATTTCATGATTTCTTTTTCTATTTCTATGAGGAATTTTATTGGGAGTTTAATTGAAATTTTATCAAATCTGTGTAACGCTTTTGGTAGTATGGCCATTTTGACAATATTAATTCTTCCTATCCAAGAACATGGGAGATCTTTCCATCTTCTTAGTTCTTCTTCAAGGTCTTTTTTTAGTGTTCTCTAGTTTTCATTTTTGAGGCCTTTCCCTCTTTTGTTAGATTGATTCCCATGTATTTTTATTTTTAGGCTATTGTGAATGGGACAGTTTTCCTAATTTCTCTTTCTGAGGGTTCATCACTGATGAATAGAAATGCATTTGATTTAGGTGTGTTGATTTTATATCCTGCTACTTTGGTGAATTTATTTATTAATTTTATAAATTTTCTGGTAGTTTTTTGGATCCTTTAAGTATAGAATCATGTTGTCAGCAAATAGTGATAGTTTGAATTTTTCTTTTCCTATTCATATTCCCTTAATTTATTCTGTCTAATAGCTCTAGCTAGAATTTCAAGGATTATTTTGAATAGGAGTGGTGAGAGAGGGCATCCCTGTCTTGTTTCAGTTCTTATAGTCAATCCCTTCAATTTTTTTCCATTTAGAATAATGTTGGCCTTGAGCTTAGCATAGATAGCTTTTACAATGCTGAGGTATGCTCCTACTATCCCTAGTTTTTCTAGTGTTCTGAACTTGAAAGCTTGTATTTTATCAAATGCTTTTTCTGCATCTATTGAGATGATCATATGATTTTTGCCTTTAAGTCTCCTGATGTGATGAATTATGTTTATTGATTTCTTTATGTTGGACCAAACCTGCATACCTGGGATGAAAGCCACTTGATCATTGTTCACTGTCTTTTGAATATGTTTTTGTGTGCAATTTGCCAAAATTTTATTGAGAACTTTTGCATGTATGTTCATCAGGGATATTGGTCTGAAGTTTCCTTTACTTGATGTGTCTTTGTCTGGCTTAGGTATCAGGGTGACCCTAGTCTCATAGAATGAGTTTGGAAGGGTTTCCTCCTTTTCTATTTCATGGAATAATTTGAGGAGTGTTGGTATCAATTCTTCTTTGTATGTCTTGTAGAATTTGGCTGAGAATCCATCTGTTCCTGGGCTTATCTTGGTTGGCAGGCTTTTGATGGTGTCTTCTATTTCATTGCTCAGAATAGATCTGTTTCAATTGTGTATGTCCTCCTGATTCAGTTTGGGCAGCTCATATTTCTCTAGAAATTAGTCAGTGTCTTCAATATTTGCTATTTTATTGGAGTATAAATTTTCAATATAGTTTCTAATTATCTTCTGTATGTCTGTGGTATCTGTCATGATATTTCCTTTTTCTTCATGAATTTTAGTAATTTGAGTTTTTTTCTTTTTGTAAGGGTGGCTAAGAGTTTATCAATTTCTTTTTTTTTCAAAGAACCAGCTTTTTGTTTTGTCAATTTTTCATTTTTTGTCTCAATTTCATTGATTTCAGCCTTGATTTTAATTATTTCCTGTCTCCTACTACGTTTGGTGTTGATTTTTTCTTCTTTTTCTAGGCTTTGAGATGTAATTTCATGTTGTTTATTTTTTCTTACTTTCCTTTCTTTTAATAAATGAGCTTGGGGCTGGAGTTGTGGCTCAGAGGTAAAGCGCTCGCCTAACACGAGCTCGGCCCAGGTTCGATCCTCAGCACCATGTAAAAATAAATAAAGGCATTGTGTACAACTAAATAAATAAATATTTTAAAAAATGAGCTCGATTCAATGTACTTTCCCTCTTAGCACTGCCTTCATCGTGTCCCAGAGATTTTTGTTATGTTGTATCAGAATTATCATTTTCCTCTAAGAATTTTATCTCTCCCCTGATATCTATGCATCATTCAATATAGTATTATTTAGTCTCCAGGTGTTAGAGTAGCTTCTATTTTTAATCTTATCTTTGATTTCTAATTTCATTCCATTATGGTCTGATAGAATGCAGGACAATATCGCTATTCTTTTGTATTTTCTAAGAGTTGCTTTGTGGCATAACATATGGCCTATTTTAGAGAAGGATCCATGTGCTGCTGAGAAAAAAAGTGTATTTGGTTATTGATGGATGAAATATTCTATATATGTCTGTTAAGTCTAAATTATTTATTGCGTTATTGATTTCTATAATTTCTTTGTTTAGTTTTTGTTTGAAAGATCTATACAGTGATGAGAGATGTGCATTAAAGTCACCCAGTATTATTGTGTTGTGGTCTATTTGATTCTTGTAGTTGAGAAGAGTTTGTTTGATAAACATAGATGCTCCATTGTTTGGGGCATAAATATTTATGATTGTTATGTCTTATTGATGTATGATTCCCTTAAGCAGTATGAAATGTCCTTCTTTATCCCTTTTCACTAACTTTGGTTTGAAATCCACTTTATCTGATTCATATCATCCTCATGGATGGAAACTGCTGCTTGTTTACATGGTTCATATGAGTGTTATGTTCTTTTTCCCATCCTTTCACCTTCCGTCTCTGGATTACTTTTCCAATAAAATGAGTCTCTTGAAAGAAGCATATTGTTGTGTCTTTTTTAAATCCAAAATGCCAGTCTATGTCTTTTAATTGATGAGGTTAGGCCATTAATATCCAGGGTTATTATTGAAATATCATTTGTATTCCTAGTCATTTTGGTCTGTTTTGGTTTTTTACCTGGCTTCTCTTTTGATTGGTTTTTCATTTAGTGTAGTTTCTCCCTTTGATGATTGTTACTTGTATTCTTGATAATTACCATTCTGACTAGAGTGAGATGAAATCTGTGTAGTTTTAATTTTCATTTCTCTAAGTGCTAGTGATGTTAAAATTTTTTCATATATTTGTTGACCATTTGCATTTCTTCCTCTGAAAAGAGTCTGTTCAATTCATTTGCCCATTTATTGATTGGGTTTTTATTTTGGTATTAAGTTTTTTTAAATTCTTTATATAACTTAATGCTTTACCTGAAGTGAAGGTGGCAAAGATTTTCTCCCATTCTGTGGGCTCTTTTTTCACATTCTTCAGTGTTCCTTTGCTATGAATAAGCTGTTTAGTTTGATGTCATCCCATTTATTGATTTTAATTCTTGTAGTTTTAGGAGAGTTATTGAGAAATTAAATTCTTAAGCTTACATGATGGAGAGTTGGGCCTACTTTTTCTTCTAATTTTCACAGTGTCTCTGGTTTAAAGCCTAGGTCCTTAATCCACTTTGAATTGAGTTTTGCACCGGGTGAGTTATAGGGGTTCACTTTCAATCTACTACATATGGATTTCCAGTTTTCTCAGCACCAGTTTTTGAAGGGGCTATCTGTAAGAGCCTTAATGAGGAGGTAGCTAAGATGGCGGCTGGCTGAGAGCCAAAGAGGAGACGTTTAATTGTTTTCTCCTGACCTTAATGTAATCTACTAAGAATCTTTCTGTGCCCGTAAACACTGTTTGAAGCATCCGTCAGTTGAGCTTGTGACACGTGTATACTTGTTAAGGTGAAGAGTATTTAACCAGGTAGGGCTGGCAAGAGGGGTGGTTGGAGTTGAGAGAGAATACAGAAGAGAGAGCAGAGAAGAAGAAGCAAAAATAAAGGAACCAGTCATTCCCAGTCTGCCTCCGATTTCTTTCCCTCGGTATCGTTGCTGTAGGCGGCAACAGCTATCTTTTCTCCAATGTATGTTTATGGTAACTTTGTCTAGTATGAGATAACCACATTTATGTGGGATTGTCTCTGTGTCTTCTATTGTGTTCCATTGGTCTTCATGTCTGTTTTTGGTGCCAATACCATGCTGTTTTTCCTACTATAGCTCTGTAGTATAATTTAAGGTAGGGTAACGTTTCGAAGCCTCCTGCTTCACTTTTCCTGCTGAGCATTGCCTTGGCTATTCTGGGCCACTTAATTTTCCCAGTGAATTTCATGACTGCTTTTTCTAAACCTATGAAGAACATTATTGGAAACTTAATAGGAAATGCCTTAAATCTATGTAGCACTTTTAGTACTATGGCAATTTTGACAATATGTATTCTGCCTATCCAAGAGCATGGGAGATTGTTACATCTTCTAAGATCTTTTTCAGTTTCTTTCTTTAGATTTCTGTAGTTTTCATTGTAGAGGTCTTTCACCTCGTTTGTTAGATTGATTCCAAAATATTTTATTTTTTGAGGCTATTGTGAATGGGATTGTTTTCCTAATTTTTCTCTCAGTTGAATCATCACTGACATATATGAATGCAATTGATGTATGAGTGTTTATTTTATATCATGCTATTTGCTAAATTCATTTATAAGTTCTAGAAATTTTCTAATAGACTTTTTTTGATCTTAGAGATAGTTAAAGTTCTTCTTTTCCTATTTATATCTCATTAATTTCTTTCTTTTGCTTAATTGTTCTGGCAAAAGTTTTCAGGACTATATTGAATATGAGTGGTGAAAGAAGGC
Source organism: Tamias sibiricus (assembly GCA_025594165.1). Classification (NCBI taxonomy): domain Eukaryota; kingdom Metazoa; phylum Chordata; class Mammalia; order Rodentia; family Sciuridae; genus Tamias; species Tamias sibiricus. The sequence goes on along the minus strand of CM046667.1, from coordinate 56,071,738 downwards.
ATCCCTGTCTTGTTCAGGTTTTTAGAAAAAATGCTTTCAATTTTCCTCCATTTACCATGATGTTGGTCTTGGATTTAGCATATATAGCTTTTATAATGTTGAGATATGTTTCTAATATCCCTAGTTTTTTGGTGTTTTGAACATGAATAGATGCTGTGTTTTGTCAAATGCTTTTTCTGCATCTATTGAGATATTCATTTGATTTTTGTCTTTATGTCTATTGATGTGATGAGTTATGTTTATTGATTCCTGCATTTTTAACCAACCTTGCATCCCTGGGATGAACCCCACTTGATCATGGCGCACTATCTTCTTAATATGATTTTTATGTGATTTACCAATATTTTATTAAGGATTTTTGCATCTATATTTGTCAGGGAAATTGATCTGAAGCTTTCTTTCCTTGATTTGTCTTAGGCTGTCTTTTTAATATTTATTTTTTAGTTGTAGTTGGACACAATGTCTTTATTTATTTATTTATTTATTTTATGTGGTGCTGAGGATTGAACCCAACGCCTCACCTACCCTAGGTGAGCACCCTAACACTGAGCCACTACCCCAGCCTCATGTTTAAATTTTTTATGTTCTCCTGTTTCAATTTGTGTAGGTCATATGTCTCTAGAAATCTGTCAATGTCTTCAAGATTTTCTATTTTATTGGAGTATGAATTTTCAAAAATGTTTGATTTTTGTCTGTATTTCAGTAGTGTCCACTGTGATATTTCCTTTTTCATCGTGTATTTTAGTGATTTGAGTTTTCTCTCTCTTTGTCTTCACTAATTTGGATAAGGGTTTATCAATTTTATTTATTATTTCAAAGAACCAACTTTTCATTTTATTGACTTTTTGAATTGTTTTTTTTGTTGTTGTTGTTGTTGTTGTTGTTTCAATTTCATTGATTTCAGCTCTGACTTTAATTATTTTCTGTATTCTACTGCTTTTGATGTTGATTTGTGCTTCTTTTTGTAGGGCTTTGAAATGTAATGTTAGATTATTTATTTGTTAACTTTCTATTCTTTTAATGAATGAACTCAATGCAATGAACTTTCCTCTTAGCACTGTCTTCATAGTGTTCCAGAGATTTTTAAATATATTCTATCATTATTCTCATTTACTTCTAAGTATTTTTTATTTCACCCCTGATTTCTTCTGCTATCCATTCATCATTGAATAATATATTACTTAGTCTCCAGGTATTAGAGTAACTTTAACTTTTATCTTATCATTGACTTTTAATTTCATTCCATTATGATCTGATAGATTGCAAGGTGTTGTGTCTACTTTTTTGTATTGGCTAAGAGTTGCTTTGTGTCCTAAGAAATGGTCTTTTTAGAGAAGGATCCATGTATTGCTGAGAAGAAAGTGTATTCAGTCATTGATGGATGAAATATTCTACCTATGCCTGTTAAGTCTAAATTATTAATTGAATTTTTTAGTTCATGGCTTCTTTTTTAAAATATTTATTTATTTGTTTTAGTTGTACACAATGCTTTTAGTTTTATGTGGTGCTGATGATTGAACCTGGGCCGTGAGAGTGCTAGGTGAGTGCTCTACCACTGAGCCACAACCCCAGCCCTCTACAACTTCTTTATTTAGTTTTTGTTTGTAGGATCAATCCACTGCTGAGATATGTAGTTAAAATCACTTAGTATATTGTGTTGTGTTCTATTTGATTCTTGATGTTCAGAAGGATTTGTTTGATGTATCTAAATGCTCCATTGTTTGGGGCATAAATATTTATGATTTTTATGTCTTCCCTTAAACAGTATGAATGGTCCTTCTTTGTTCCTTCTGATTTACTTTGTTTGAAGTCCATTTTATCTGATATGAGGATAGAAACTCCTGTTTGTTTATGAGATCCATGTTCATGATAAGTTTTTTCCCATCCTTTTACTTTCCATCTGTGTATTTATTTGTTTATGAGATCAGTCTCCTGAAGATAGCATATTGTTCTTTTTTTTTAAATTAATTCCAATATGTCAGTTTATGTCTTTCAATTGATGAATTTAGGCCATTTACATTCAATGTTGAGATATGATTTCTATTCCCTGTAATTTTGATTTATTTCCCCTATATCTCATCCTGTGCAAAACTCAACTCAAAGTAGATTAAGGTCCTACACTTTAGACCAGGGACACTGTGCCTACTTGAAGAAAAAATAGGCACAACTCTTCATCATGTAAGCTTAAGAACTTAATTTGAATTATTTTCTTATCTGATTGACTCTTCTTCTTGTGTAGTTCCTCCCTTTTCTGGTTTTCACATTTATTTTTCATTTCTCCTTCATTATATATCTTATTGAGTTTGTTTTATAGCACAGGCTTTTTAGTTGTGAATTCTTTTAACTTTTGTTTATCATGGAAGTTTTTTATTTTATTATCAATTCTGTACCTTAATTTAGCTGGCTAGCAGTATTCTTGGTTGGCATCCATTTTCTCTCACATCTTGATATATATTATTTCAAGACCTCCTAGTTTTGAGGGTCTGGGTTGAGAAATCAGGTGAGATTTGAATTGGTTTCCCTCTAAATGTTACAGGTTGCATTTCTCTGGCAGCTTTTAAAATTCTATCCTTATTTTGCATGTTAGGCATTTTCATAATAATATGCCATGGTAGGGGTCTATTATAATTTTGTGTATTTGGGGTCCGCTGAGTATCTTGTATTTAACTTTCCATTTAATTCTTTAGGTTTGGGAAATTTTCTGATATTCTTTTACTGAAAAAAATAGTGCATTTCTTTGTTTTGTATCTCAAAGCCTTCATCTATCCCAATAAATCTGTTATTTGATCTTTTCAGGTTATCCCATATTTTTTGGAAGTCCTCTTCATGGTCTCTTAACAACTTTTCTCCATGGTAAATTTTGCTTTCAAGATTATATATTTTGTTTTCATCGTGTGAAACTCTGTTTTACAAGTGATGTAGTCTGTTGGTGATATTTTGTATTTTAATTTGGTTAATTGATTCCTTCATTTCTAGCATTTCTGTTTGTTTTATTTTGTCAGAATCTCTATCTCTTCATTGAGGTGGTCTTTCACTTCCTGTATTTTCTCCCTGAATTCACTCTTTATATCGTCTTTTACCTCAAAGACCAGTTTAACTAACATTCTAAATGCCTTCTCTGACAGTTCTTTCACTGTGGTGTCAATGGATTCTGTTATTGGAGTATCTTGGTTTGTTTGGGGTGACTTCTTCCTTTGCTTTCTCATGTTATTTATGTGTCTACCCATCTAACAGTATGACTCTAAAGCAGGAGATTTTCTATGCTGTGAACTGATAGTGTCTCAAAGGTTTCCAGTGATTCATTGTTTAAGAGGAGAAAAATAATAACAACAAATGCAAACAACATAGAGCATTAAACCAAATAGTTCCTGCTATGATATCTACAATGTTTATTGTCACAATAGCAGAAATTATATAATCAGTTATTTCCTACATTAAAAACAAAAAGTTTGCAAAAGGGTTCAGAATTTCAAATGGTGAACAGGAAGAGAACAGAAGTGATATAGGATGGGATGGTTATGATGGAGAAGGAAAGAAGATAGAAGTAAAAAATTAAAAGAAAGTGGAAAAGAGAACAGTAGATATTAGCTGTTATCAGAAGAAAAGAGAGAAAGTGTCAAGGGAAACAGGTGAGAAAAAAGTATATATGAAGTGAAATTTTAAAAAATAAAAGAATAAAAAACAAAACTGAAATATAATAATCAAACATCCTAGTCCTAAAAAAACTGATACATACTGGTTTCAAAAATGCTAGAAAATAGCTGGGTGAAGTGGCATATGCCTGTAATCCTAGCAGCTCTAGAGGCTTAGGCAGGAGGATAGCTAGTTCAAAGCCAACCTCAGCAAAAGCAATGTGCTAAGCAAGTCAGTAAGACCCAGTCTCTAAATAAAATACAAAATAGGGCTGGGGATGTGGCTTGGTGGCTGAGTGCCCTGAATTCAATCCCTGGTACCAAGAAATAAATAGCTAGAAGTGAGAAAAAACAAATATGAATGTATATAAATGTCCATAAACCATTAACATCAAAATTAACCAGGGAAAAGAAAGAGACAGAGAGAGAGACACAGACAGAGAAAGAGGAAGAAAATCTCAATGAAAAGTTAAAGAATTGTTTCCATTGGAGTTCAAAAGATTCTCAGCTTCTCTTCTCAGAAGTTCTGTGAGTTCATCTGTAGCATGATGCTGCACCCTCCAGATTGCTGGAATGAGAAAGGTAATTCCATAGGTAGAATTCCTGGAGGCAGGGTTTAAACTTAGGTGGGCTCCAGAATCTTCTCTGAATGCTAATCACTCTGCAGATTTTAAATAAGTGCATCCCAGGGCCTAGCAATTGCCAATCAATGCTGGAAGACTGCACACCAGGGATCTCCCCTGTGTTCCTCTCATGTGGTGGTGGAAGAGCCATTTCTTCATCCAATAGATCACCTGCGAGCCCCACATTTCTTACTGTCTCCAAACTCAATATCTCCACTTCTACCTTTTGAATTCCTGGCCAAGCTTATCTATTCCTGCCTGTCTGGTTAGCAGCCAGATTGGGGGGATAGGGGGAGATCCAGGTGGGTTTCCATGACCTGTGTCCCCTGTGTGAACGTCTCTCCATGTTTGATTTTCCCCTGGTCACTTAGGCAAACTCTATGTTTTGCACTGTGGGTTTCCCAGGCTTGTATTTCATCCCAAATTCATGTTTGCCAGGAATTGGATCCATTTGCTTCTGGCCCCAGCACGAAAACCTTAAAATGCTTCCTTCCTCTCTCCTCTGCACAAAGCCTGGAGACATGGAGGCTTCTTTCCTGTACCAGGATATTATACTGCATGGCTTTCAGTTTAGTTAGGCAGTGTCTTTGATCGCTGAACTATCCTTACCCAGACACACATTAGGCCTCCAATAAATTCAGGTTCCTTTAATTCCCTTATCCTTCCACTTTGCTCACAGAGAGACTGATCTTGCTGGTACCTACAGCCACAGAAGTGGCTGTGGCTCAGAGATTTCTTTCTTCTTTTTCTTTCTTTTTTTTAATATTTATTTTTTGGTTGTAGTTGGACACAATACCTTTATTTATTTTTTAAAAAAAATAAAAAATTAAGGAGATCTTTATTATATACACCTTAGGAAAATAATTGTTGATCTATGAACATTGCAGAAGCCCTAATTAAAGAGTTGGCCGAGACCTCGTTTGTTTACATCGGAAATGCCTCAGGCATTACTGCCTTCCAAGTCTCGCTGGCCCTAGAATCTCCCAGGACTTGACGCGAGATAGAAAAAAACTTAAACCAGAGGAAAAAACCAGCCAGCGCCATTCTCCTGCGGACCGCGTGAGAGTGGGACCTTGCCTTGCCCGGGAAAATTAAAATAATCTTTTCTTTTCTATTTTGTCTTTGAGTTCTTTCCACAGCTCCACTCCTTTGAACAACAGCTTGTCCACCGGCAGTTTCAGTTGGTGGCCCTGACTGGGAAGCAGGCAGCGAGTAACGCAGAGGCATGGCCCGGCAGGGCACAGCGGCGGCGCTGGCGGGCGCAGAAATTAGCTGCAGCGCGCAGAGACCAGGCTCCTGCGGACCAAAACACAGAGGCCCGGCCCAGCTTTGTAGGCACAGCCCGGTGGCAGTGGCCAGCGGCGCGGGTGAGCAACGCGGGGATTAGCTACAGCGCGCAGAGACCAGGTTCCTGCGGACTGAGCAGCCACCTGGCCCGGTGCAAAGCAGTCAGCTCCAGTGCTCCCGGGTAGGCTCCCGGGTAGGAGGAGGTGTCCTCGGCAGGTAAGAACTGACTGAAAATGGGAGCAAATGTGACTAAGAGTCACATAATAAAAGCCATGGATGAGTTTTTCGATATAGCGGATTCAATATATGGCGAGGAAAGCGATCAGGAAAGCATAGCCCCTAAGTCAATTAATACCAGGGAGAAAAATAATGATATAAATTCAAAGACAAAAGCTGCAAAAGCCATCAGGAAATTATTGAAGTTAGCCGAAGATTATGTACTTTCCTTAGAAGCTGAAATTCAGGATTCCAGTAAAGGTGATGAGAGTGAAGGACAATCCAATGATTCTGAGAGCACAGTCTCTAATAAAAACACCAAAAAGAAAATAAAAAAGAAAAAAGACCCTCAAAGAGAGGAACCTGTTAGCCGCCGGAAAGGGATTGCAGCCTGGAACGGCAGCGCCGCGGGAAGGAGTCCGGAGACAGGATGGAGACGAAAAAATTCTTTAATCTTTCTGTCTCTGTCTCTTGTAATTTCTAACACTACATACACACTCTCACAATAAACCAAGGCACCTACTCTTACAAGAAACTACAATGTATCTATACAATAGCAATAACCCTGTCCTTTCTCTCTCTGGTCTCATCCCATGCGCCCGAGCAGGAATGGTGCTTGCTCGATCTGCTGAGTCACTCCTCAAATCTCTCGAGATCCTGGGCCAAGTCCCGTGAGACTACGGAAGGCGACAATGCCCAAAAATGTCGATCTGCTGAGTCACTGCTCAAATCTCTCGAGATCCTGGGCCAAGTCCCGTGAGACTACAGAAGGCGACAATGCCCAAAAATGTCTATGGCCCATAGTCAACCGCAATCTTAGCTATCTCCCCAAACAGGGCTCCTGCATTTCCCCCTTTTGTTTTAAAAGAGGGGATGCTCTAGGACGTCTATGTGCAACCAACATTCCTACCCGTCATTGGATAATCAAGGCTGTGCCCTTGACTCCTGTCTTAGGTTGATATGTCGGCCACATGAGACTGTCCTGTGTGACTGTGCCTGTCTTAGGTTGTCCCCCTCTGGGGATCTTACCCGTCATTGGCTAACCAGCCATCCAATGGAGCCCTTTAGGATCGACTGTGTAAGATGACTAACAGCCGTCCAATTGGGAGGAGATGCTGCGGCTTTAAGGCGACAAGCCTTTTGGTGACAAGCCAAATTGCATAGCATATCAAATTCTTTAAACAAATCAGCTGCCCTAAGTTTTATCAAGTAAAACAGTGAGTTCTCTAAACAAATACCCGCAAGGTACTGTCCCATGAAGTCCCAAACAATGAAAGATCAAAATGTCCACTTGTTATAACACGTAGATCTAGGAGGCCCCATGCATGCAGAGCAGAGGCCACACTGCTGGTAAGGTTGTTTGACATTTGAGCAGCAGGGATGCTTGCAGCGACCGCGATCCCTGCAGCTGTAGCAGCAGCCGTCTTTTTTATGTCTAGACAATGCCACCGGCAAATCTTCAGGGCCCGCTACCTAGAGACTCAAGCATCAATTATTAAAGGAAAGGCAGTGCTATTCCAGCACTGAGTCAAGAGGCGAGTTGTCAAACTAAAAAATAGAATTATTAGATTGGAAAAATAAGTTGATTTCTGCTCACACACATTACAGCCTGAGCTCCCACAAACATAAGCTGGCAAAATATCATATTTAGAACAAAACAAAGAAAGACTGAGGGTAATTACTGCATTAAAGATAGATTAAAGAAAAACTAAAAGCACTTTGGAGAAATAATTTGTTAGCTGGAACTCTCGAGTTTCTGCATACACAGCAGTCCTTTACCTGTTGAAATAATTGAAATTAATCATTTATTAAACAAATGAAGTTAATAACAAATAAGCAACCTCATGTCAAAACACCAAAATATCAGGTTATACAGCACTAGTCATATTTTTTGCTAAAGAGAAGTCCCTGGGACACCTATAAAACAAAATTGAAGGTACCTTCACTCATTAAATTATTTACCCAATTTGAATACTCTTAAACTTAAATGAATTAGAGTTATTTGGATCCATATATATATATATATATATATATATATATATATATATATATATATATATATATTCACAAGCGCTTTGTTATTTTTGATGTCACACTGGACAGACAGACGCACATACAAACATATATTTGTGACGTCACATTAACATGAAATTTAGACAAATACACAGACATAAACACATATATAAAAAAAAGTAAAAAAAAATATATATATATATATATATATAATTGTGTGCACACTAAAGAGAGATCTCTTCGTCCCAGCCGGGAGGAATGACACTTAAGTTGTGACATATTTTGAAGGACTCTTTTAAGGGAATCATTCCATATCTTCATCATGGTCCTCTTGATTTTGTACCTTTTTTATTAATCTTGATTCCTCAACAACTTCATCTTGATCCTTTTGATGTGGTACCTGCTTTATTAATCTAGATGGTATCCATATTGGAGAGGATTCATGCTTTGGAAAGACACAAACAGATCCTCTCCCCCAAATTAATACTGGATCTGGACCCTTCCATGAACCTGAAAGAACATCCTTCCAGTAAACCAAAGGTTTATGTTGTTGATGTGGGTTCCAATGTCTGTCTCCAGCAGAATAACCATCAGAGTCTAAAGTTAAAAAATTTAAAGTAAACAGGGCAACTGCCAATCTGTCCTTAGGATTTTTCCAGTTTCCTTCTTTCTGTTTTAACAACATAACTTTTAGTGTGCGGTTTGCTCTTTCAATAATGCCCTGACCCTGAGGATTGTATGGGATGCCTGTTTTATGGGATATGTTGAATTTTGCGCAAAACTGTTTGAAAGATGAGGATGTATAAGCGGGACCATTATCTGTTTTAAGCATTTTGGGGATGCCCAATGCAGCAAAAGCTTGTAAACAATGAGATGTGACATCTTTAACTTTTTCTCCGGAATGTAAGGAAGCAAAAATCATGCCTGAGCATGTATCTATGGTTACATGAATAAATTGCAATTTTCCAAAGCTTGGCTCATGAGTAACATCCATCTGCCACAAATGATTGGGCATTAATCCTCTAGGGTTAACACCAAAATGAGGATTGGGCAAATGTGTCATACAAGATTTACAATCTTTTACAATTGTTCTGGCTTGCTCCTTTGTGATTTTAAAACTACGTTGCAAGGTGGTGCTGATGACGTGAAACTGGGAATGAAATAAAGTAGCTTGTTGTAGTGCTGAAAGTATAAATATTGTTTTTGTAAGTTCATCTGCCGTTTGATTACCTTCATGGAGGGGGCCAGGCAAATTAGTATGTGCTCTAATATGGCCTACGAATAGAGGTTCTTTTCTTGCCCACAAAAGTTTTTGTATCTGATAAAACAATTTAAAGGCTGGAGTATGAGGTGCTATTGGTCCTGCTAACTCTAATTTTGGGACGGCTTGTACAATATAGTGGCTATCTGAAAAAATGTTTATGGGCTGGTCTCTAAAATTTTCCAGAGCTCTTACCACAGCTTCCAATTCCACTAGTTGAGCTGATTTGTGTGCAGTTATGTAAGTCATATTTTCTTTTGTAGTGACTACTGCAGCAGTACCATTTGAGGACCCATCTGTACATACATTAAATGCCTTAGGAATAGGTTGATTTTTTTATTACCTGTGGAAATATAATAGGATGATTAATACAAAAAGATAATATAGGAGACTTAGGAAGGTGATTATCAAAATTTGCAGAGGTAGAGCATCTAGCTATAGCCCAGTCATTATCATTGAAGCATAAATATTCAATCTGTGAGGATGAATAGGTAGTAATAATAGTAGCAGGGTGAATGCCAAATATTTTAGTAGAAGTTTTAAGTCCTTGAAGAATAAGATTAGCCACCATGGAGGTATATGACTCAATTATGCTTTTAGGAGAGACAGGCAAATGTATCCATAATAAAGGCCCTTGTTGCCAAAATACTCCTGTCGGTGTATATTGTGAAGAAATAATAATCAATATCAGCGGTTGAGTTAAATCAAATCTGTCACAATGAGCTCCTTCTATGGCTTTTTCTACTACCTTTAAAGCTTTCCTAGCATCAGGAGTCAATGTTCGCGGTGAGGATGGATCAGGGGCCCCTCGAAGGATATCAAATAAAGGTTTTAATTGGCCAGTAGTGAGGTTTAGTGTAGGGCGAAGCCAATTAATGTCTCCCAGTAGTTTTTGGAAATCATTGAGGGTGGTTAAATGTTCTTTATTTATTAAAATTTTTTGGGGTCTAACAAAAGTATCCATGATTTTAAATCCTAAATATAATATGGGAGATCTGGTTTGAACTTTCTCTTCTGCTATATATAATCCGTATTTTTTAAAATTTTCTACCAAGTCACTGAATATATTAAATAAGATTTTTTGATTAGGGTGGGCCAGTAAAATATCATCCATGTAATGTAGACACATGAGGTTTGGATATTTATTTTTAATGGGTTGGATAGCCTTGTCCACATATATTTGGCATATGGTGGGGCTATTAGCCATTCCCTGCGGCAAAACCTTCCATTGATATCTCTGATCAGGGCCATTATTGTTAATAGAAGGAACTGAAAAAGCAAACCTGGGGGCATCCAGAGGATGTAGGGGAATAGAAAAGAAGCAATCCTTTATATCAAGACTAATAACATGGAAATTTTTTGGAATAGCTATAGGATTCGGAAGTCCAGGTTGAGTAGGGCCCATGACTTGCATGGTTTTATTAATTTGTCTAAGATCATGTAATAATCGCCATTTTCCTGATTTTTTCTTGATCACAAATATGGGGGAATTCCAGGGAGAGGTGGAATGTTCTATATGTCCTGCTTTTAATTGTTCCTTAACTAGTAGGTGGGCCACTCGTAATTTCTCTTTAGATAGGGGCCACTGAGGGACCCACACTGGCTTATCAGAAAGCCATGGTATTTTCAAAATTATTTTCTCAGTGGCCCCAAAGAAAAATGTCTTTTTCCTATATGATAATGATTTCTTTTAGGGTTAAGCTTACCCTGTACTTTTTGATGATTTCTTTTAGGGTTAAGATTACCCTGTATGTTTTTACATTTAACACCTGCAGGTTTGGCTGCAAGGTGTACTCCCATTTGTTGTAAAATATCTCTTCCCCATAAAGTAACCGGTAGATTAGGTAAAACATAAGGCTGAAATGTGCCTTTATGTCCTTCATCATCCTCCCATTTTAAAATTACCGCACTTTTTTCTGGGAGGTTATTATATCCCAAGCCTCTTAAACTGGTTGAAGCTTTTTGTAGAGGCCAGTGTTTGGGCCATTGACGTAAATTAATGATGGAAGAATCAGCTCCAGTATCTATAAGACCCTCCATTTCTATTCCTTGGATTCTTATTTTACACACAGGCCTCCTTGTACAGTCCCGAACCCAGCAAACCATGGGTTTCGAATCAGTGGAACAAAATCCTCTATTGTTCCTATTTAGAGGCATATTCATTTTAAATGAATTATGTAAATTTGGAAGGAGGAGCAGCTGAGCAATTCTATCTCCCTGATTAATAGAACTTATACTTTGGGGTGAGCTAAGCACTATTTTTATTTCCCCTTTATAGTCTGAGTTTATTACGCCTGGGGTCACTTGCAAACCTAATAAGCTTTCAGGACTTTGCCCGATAATAAGTCCTACAGTCCCTGAGGGAAGAGGTCCCCTGACTCCTGTGGGAATCAGTTGAACCCCCATTTCAGGTGTTAACACTATTCGGGCGGTGGAACAGAGGTCTAATCCTGCATTTCCTCCTGTTCCTCTGGCGAGGGAGTGGATGGGTAATAGGGATTGTGTCGGGGAAGCATCTGAGTGGATGCTTGAGGATACTCCTCCTCCAATGCCTCGTACATTTGTGGGCCCCGGGGCATTGGGCCCCGTGCCCTGTTTTTTGAATTCCTGAACAAAGGATTTCCATGGATGTCAAATTTTGAATAGCATTTATTGGCCCAATGATTTCCTTTCTTACACCTGGGGCAGCAACCTGGAGTACGGTATGAATTTGGTCTTATTTCTCTTTGGGGATTTTGCCTAGAATAGCCTGATTGATTATGATAATTTTGCCTAGAATATCCTGATTGATTATAATGTCTATGTTGAGCCCTTGTAAAATTTTGAGGGGCAGCATCTCTCACAGCTGCTGCAATCACATTCCCCGTGACAAAGGCATCATTTACATCTTTACATAGTTGTATATATATGGAAAGATCCTTTTTATTTTTCCATGGCCTGATGACTTCCTGGCAATATTTATTAGCATTTTCGTACGCTAATTGAATAACTAATGGCATAACTTGATCAATGTCTCCAAAATCTCTACCTGCAGTTCTCAAAAGTCTATCAGCAAATTCAGCATATGGTTCATTAGGTCCTTGAATTACTTTTGACAAGCTACCTTGTAGATCCCCAGGTCCTTGTACAGTTTTCCATGCCTTTAAGGCAGCTGCATTTATCTGAGCATAAACTCCTGGGGTATAATGTTTTTGATCCTGTACGTCTGCGAATTGCCCTTCTCCTGTGAGCATTTCTATATTATGGTCTCCAAACCCTGCATCTGCATTTCTCTTAGCTGTTTCTATACAAAGTTCCTGAAATTGCAATCGCCAAACCAAGTATTGTCCCCCACTTAATGTTGCTTTACATAGACGTTTCCAGTCTGCGGGGGTTAAGCTAAAGGTGTTAAGGGACTCCAGTATACTCAACGTGAAAGGAGCTTGGGGTCCATAAGTCATTACTGCCTCTTTGAGATTTTTTATTGTTTTGAAATCTACTGGCTGGTGGCCCCTCTGTCCATTTTCATATTCAAATACTGGCAGTTCCCAATGTATCTGTGAGTTACTCTCGAGAGCACATAAGTGCTCAGAAAGACTTTTTATTTCTATTTCTAGGGTATGTAAACGTCTAGTGATACCCTTCATATTTTCTGTAATCGATTTCACCCATGGGGGAGTAGAGGACACAAGTTCCTCCACTTGATGATCCCTTATCTTGGTCTTCCTTAATTTCCTTTTATTCATTTTCTCAAAATCACCTTTAGTTAATTCCTCCTCACTACTACTACTCTCATTGGTCCTAACCGACTCAGTAACATCCTGAGTCCCAGGTTCAATTGAGACCATGTATCCTTGAAGTATCTCTAATAAATCTTGAATAGCTTTAGCAGCTCGGATCTTTGTAATTTTGGGGACACTTCTAATACTCTCCTTACTGGTCTTAGTTGACTCAGCGGAATCTACGCTTTTATGATTGCCTTCACTGTTTTCTAAATCCTCCTCACTAACGAAAGACTCATCCATATCAAAGAATTCATCAAGAGCCTCGTACACTTGGGTCTTAGTTATTTTTGAACCCATTTTAACCACTCTGACTAGAGACTCCTGCGAGGTTTCTCAGTTCTTACCTGCCGTGCTGAATTCCCCGTACGGGCCACCAACTGTTAGCCGCCGGAAAGGGATTGCAGCCTGGAACGGCAGCGCCGCGGGAAGAAGTCCGGAGACAGGATGGAGACGAAAAAATTCTTTAATCTTTCTGTCTCTGTCTCTTGTAATTTCTAACACTACATACACACTCTCACAAGAAACCAAGGCACCTACTCTTACAAGAAACTACAATGTATCTATACAATAGCAATAACCCTGTCCTTTCTCTCTCTGGTCTCATCCCATGCGCCCGAGCAGGAATGGTGCTTGCTCGATCTGCTGAGTCACTCCTCAAATCTCTCGAGATCCTGGGCCAAGTCCCGTGAGACTACGGAAGGCGACAATGCCCAAAAATGTCGATCTGCTGAGTCACTGCTCAAATCTCTCGAGATCCTGGGCCAAGTCCCGTGAGACTACGGAAGGCGACAATGCCCAAAAGTGTCTATGGCCCATAGTCAACCGCAATCTTAGCTATCTCCCCAAACAGGGCTCCTGCAGGAACCACCTGTGTACTCTACTCCCCCATGGGTGGAATCCATTACAGAAAATATGAAGGGAATTACTAGGCGTTTGCATACCCTAGAAACAGAAATAAAAGGTCTTTCTGAGCGCTTATGTGCTCTCGAGGGTAATACACAGATAAACTGGGAACTGCCAGTATTTGATAAAAGTGGACAGAGGGTCCACTACTCAATAGATTTCATAACAATAAAAAATATCAAAGAGGCAGTAATGACATATGGACCACAAGCTCCTTTCATGCTGAGCATGATAGAGTCCCTTAACACCTTTAATTTAACCCTCTCAGACTGGAAAAGTCTATGCAAGGCAGTTTTGAGTAGAGGACAATACTTGGTTTGGCAATCACAATTTCAAGAACTGTGTATAGAAACAGCTAGAAGAAATGCAGCTGCAGGGTTTGGAGATCATAATGTAGACATGCTCACAGGAGAAGGGCAATTCGCAGACTCAGAGGCTCAAAAATATTATATACCGGGCATTATATGCCCAGATCTATGCAGCTGCATTATAGGCATGGAAAAATTTACAAGGACCTGGAGATCTGCAAGGTAGCCTGTCTAAGGTGATTCAGGGACCTAATGAACCATATGCTGACTTTGCTGATCGACTTCTGAGAACTGCAACTAGAGTGTTTGGAGACACAGACCAAGCCATGCCGTTAATTGTTCAATTAGCATATGAAAATGCTAATAAATACTGCCAAGAAGCTATCATGCCATGGAGAAATAAAAAGGATCTTTCCATATATATACAACTATGTAAAGATATAAATGAAGCCTTTGTCACAGGGAATATGATTGCAGCAGCTGTTAGAGATGCTGCCCCTCAGAATTTCACAAGGGCTCAACCTAGACATTATAATCAATCAGGATATTCCAGGCAAAATTATCATAATCAATCAGGCTATTCTAGACAAAATCCCAAAAGAGAAATAAGAACAAATTCATACCGTGCTCCAGGTTGCTGACCCAGGTGTAAAAAGGGAAATCATTGGGCCAATAAATGCTATTCAAAATTTGATCCATGGAAATCATTTGTCCAGAAATTCAAAAAATGGGGCACGGGGCCCAATGCCCCGGGGCCCACAAATGTACGAGGCATTGGAGGAAGAATATCCTCAAGCATACATTCAGATGCTTCCCCGACACAATCCCTATTACCCATCCACTCCCTCGCCAGAGGAACAGGAGGAAATGCAGGATTAGACCTCTGTTCCACCACCTGAATAGTGTTAACACCTGAAATGGGGGTTCAACAGATTCCCACAGGAGTCAGGAGGCCTCTTCCCTCAAGGACAGTAGGACTTATTCTCGGGCGAAGTCCTCAAAGCTTAGTAGGTTTGCAAGTGACCCCAGGTGTAATGAACTCAGACTATAAAGGGGAAATAAAAATAATGCTTAGCTCACCCCAAAGTATAAGTTCTGTTAATCAAGGAGATAAAATTGCTCAGCTGCTTCTCCTTCCAAATTTACATAATTCATTTAAAATGAATATGCCTCAAAATAGGAACAATAGAAGACTTTGTTCCACTGATTCGAGACCCATGGCTTGCTGGGTTCGAGACTGTACAAGGAGGCCTATGTGTAAAATAAGGATCCAAGGAATAGAAATGGAGGGACTTATAGATACTGGAGCTGATTCTTCCATCATTAATTCACATCAATGGCCCAAGCACTGGCCTCTACAAAAAGCTTCAACCAGTTTAAGAGGCTTAGGATATAATAACCTTCCAGAAAAAAAGTGTGGTAATTCTAAAATGGGAGGATGATGAAGGATATAAAGGTATGTTTCAGTCTTATGATTTACCTAACCTACCAGTTACCTTATGGGGAAGAGATATTTTACAACAAATGGGAGTACACCTTACAACCAACCTTGCAGGTGTTAAATGTGAAAACCTACAGGGTAATCTTAACCCTAAAAGAAATCATTATCAAAAAACACAAGGTAAACTTAACCATAAAAGAAAACATTATCATAAAGGAAACAGACATTTTTCTTCGGGGCCGCTGAGAAGATAGTTTTAAAAATACCATGGCTTTCTGATAAGCCAGTGTGGGTCCCTCAGTGGCCCCTATCTAAAGAAAAATTACAAGCAGCCCACCTATTAGTTCAAGAACAATTAGAAGCAGGACATATAGAACCTTCCATGTTTCCCTGGAATTCCCCCATATTTGTGATCAAGAAAAAATCAGGAAAATGGCGATTGTTACATGATCTTAGACAAATTAATAAAACCATGCAAATCATGGGCCCTGCTCAGCCTGGACTTCCTAATCCTGTAGGTATTCCAAAAAATTTCCATCTCATTACTCTTGATATAAAAGATTGCTTCTTTTCAATTCCTCTATATCCTCTGGATGCCTCCAGGTTTGCCTTTTCAGTTCCTTCTATTAACAATAATGGCCCCGACAAAAGATATCAATGGAAAGTACTACCACAGGGAATGGCTAATAGCCCCACCATATGCCAAATATATGTGGACAAGGCTATCCAACCCATTAAAAATAAATATCCAAACCTCATGTGTCTACATTACATGGATGATGTTTTACTGGCTCACCCTAATCAAAAAATCGTATTTAATATATTCAGTGACGTGGTAGAAAATTAAAAAAAAAAAAAAAAGCCAGGCACAGTGGCGCACGCCTGTAATCCCAGCACTTTGGGAGGCTGAGGCAGGAGGATAGCGAGTTCAAAGCCAGCCTCAGCAATGGCGAGGCACTTAGCAACTCAGTGAGACCCTGTCTCTAATAAAATACAAAAAAGGGCTGGGGATGTGGCCCAGTGGTCGAGTGCCCCTGAGTTCAATCCCTGGTACCACAAAAAATAAAAATAAAAAAATAAAAATAAAAATAAAATAAAATAAAATATGGATTATATATAGCAGAAGAAAAAGTTCAAACCAGATCTCCCATATTATAATTAGGATTTAAAATTATGGATACCTTTGTTAGACTCCAAAAATTTTAATAAATAAAGAACATTTGACCACCCTCAATGGTTTCCAAAAATTACTGGGAGACATTAATTGGCTTCACCCTACATTAAACCTCACTACTGGCCAAGTAAAACCTTTATTTGATATTCTTCAAGGAGACCCTGATCCATCTTCACCGCGAACTTTGACTCCTGATGCTGGGAAAGCTTTAAAGTTAGTAGAAAAAGCCATCGAAGGAGCTCATTGTGACAGATTTGATTTAACTCAACCGCTGATATTGATTATTATTTCTTCACAATATACACCCACAGGAGTATTTTGGCAACAAGGGCCTTTATTATGGATACATTTGCCTGTCTCTCCTAAGAGTATAATTGAGTCTTATACCTCCATGGTGGCTAAACTTATTCTTCAAGGACTTAAGACTTCTACTAAAATATTTGGCATTCAGCCTGCTACTATTATTACTCCTTATTAATCGTCACAGATTGAATATTTATGCTCCAATGATAATGATTGGGCTATAGCTAGATGCTCTACTTCTGCAAATTTTGATAATCATCTTCCTAAGTCTCCTATATTATCTTTTTGTATTAATCATCCTATTATATTTCCACAGGTAATAAAAAATCAACCTATTCCTAAGGCATTAAATGTATTTACAGATGGGTCCTCATATGGTACTGCTGCAGTAGTCACTCAAAAAGAAAATATGACTTACATAACTTCACACAAATCAGCTCAACTAGTGGAATTGGAAGCTGTGGTAAGAGCTCTGGAAAATTTTAGAGACCCAGCCCATAAACATTTTTTCAGATAGCCACTATATTGTACAAGCTGTCCCAAAATTAGAGTTAGCAGGACCAATAGCACCTCATACTCCAGCCTTTAAATTGTTTTATCAAATACAAAAACTTTTGTGGGCAAGAAAAGAACCTCTATTCATAGGCCATATCAGAGCACATACTAACTTGCCTGGTCCCCTCCATGAATTTAATCAAAAGGCAGATGTTCTTACAAAAACTATATTTATACTTTCAGTGTGACAACAAGCTACTTTATTTCACTCCCAGTTTCACGTCAACAGCACCACCTTGCAACATAGGTTTAAAATCACAAAGGAGGCAAAAGGGAAAAAAAAAAGATGGCAGCAGAGAAGCACGCTCGGGAGACTGGCAATAAAACAGGCTTATCGGGATGATTGAACGCGTTCTTAGCAACATTCCCGCAACTGGAAGGGAGCTGAGACATCCGCGCATATACAGACCGTGAAAATACAAGAAACTCCACACCGCTGATGCACAGAGTCCAGTGCCAGTGGCCCACAGGCGGAGCCAGCATTAAAGGCGCAGCTGCTGTGGTAGCATTGCAGTACAGGAAGTGCAGACCATGGCAAAAAACAGAGCAGAATAAAAAGAGCGCCAGACGCGAGCAGCTGTCTCACAGACTTCTTTCGCGTAAATTGCCGAACGGGACCTGCACACATCAGAGTGACACACAGGACCGGGATACTGCTGTCGGGACCGGGGAAGGCACTGCCTTTTTGGAGAAGGGCTGCAGCTGACTGGGACAAAAAAACGGAGAAGAAAAACAGTTGCAGGCATCCAAGGAATGATCCAGAGCCCGGAGAACATCAAACACCTGGTGAGACGTGCACAGGCAGCCCGAAGAAAAGGGCCTGCCTGAGGCCAGCGCAGCAACCACAAGAGCTATAACCGGGGGCAGGCATGGGGAATGCATGCCTTTTTGATGAACGCTTTCTTGATGCTATTCACGTACTGACACCCCCCACCCCCCCCAGCCATTATTCCTCTGTGCCAATCTGCCGCTGGCCAAAGCTGCAGACTAGACTCTACTGTGACTCTGGGCGTGGTCCAAGTCAACTGGCTTAAACTCCAACTCTGTTTTTTTGTTTGTTTGTTTTGTTTTACTTTTTTTTGTTTGTTTATTTGTTTTTGGTTTTGTTCTGTTTGATAGTGGGATTATTTGTGTGTCTGTGTTCCTCTTTCCTTCCTTCCTTCTCACTTTAGTCTCTTCTGCCCTCATCTTATCTACTTACACTCTGTCATTGTGTACTCATCAGAGGTGAAAACAAAGTATACACAGAAATTGGGAATTCTAGGCTTGGGGCAATTGAAATATATAGAAAAGAGGTGTTATATATAGTTTAATCTCTATTTTTCTTGACTCAGTTTATCTCTCCTCTCTCTTACAATAAGTCTTAATTCTTTGTTATCTCTCATTGTTTCTTTTTATTTTTTCTTTTCCATCTTCCTTTAGCTTTCTTCTCTCAAAGGCTAAATAAGTTGGGTTTATATACAAATCGTCTTTCCTCTAAATCGCTCACTCCATTCTCCTTTCTCTCCTGTCTGCTGATATTAAACCACTTCTATAGAACTCTACTGTTATACTTCCTAAGAAAGAACATCTCAGTAATCTCACTTGCTTCTTCCAAAACATATCATCTCTGTATCCAATACTGAAACTGTAAACCCCAACGCAAGCATACAGAGTAAATTGGAAACAATATCTGGGTTAAATAAATCTGTACATTGTGATCAAACTGGGATTTGCTGTAAAGAAAGTGTTAGAGCTTAAATTGTAAGGTATTTATAAGGGGAACTGACAGCATTGTACCACGGGAGAAACATAAGGCTATAAGGTGAAATTGAAATAGCCAAGGTCCCACAGTGCTAGGAGAATAGACACAAAAGCATTATGAAGAAACAAGTAAAGAAAGTGGCTGAAACCAACGAACAGGCCCCCTCAATTGATTCCATGGCAAGCACAGTTGGTCAAATGCCAGAGATGAAATTTAGAAATTACATATTCCAAATGTTTATGGATCTTAAGATTGAACTCAAAAATGAGATGAGAGAGCAAGTAGAGGCGGTAAAAGAGCATTTTGACAAAGAACTCAAAAAACAAATACAAGAAGCAAAAGATTATTTCAATAGGGAGATAGAGATTCTAAAGAAAAACCAAACAGAAATTCTGGAAATGAAAGAAGAAATAAACCAAACTAAATGCTCAATTGAAAGCATCACCAACAGATTAGATCACCTGGAAGAAAGGACCTCAGATAATGAAGACAAAATATTTATCCTGGAGAAAAATCTAGAGGACATGGCAAAAGAAGTAAGAAAACAAGAACAGAGCATTCAGGAATTATGGGACAGCATAAAAAGACCAAACTTAAGAGTGATTGGTGTTGAAGAAGGTGCAGAGTTTCAAACCAAAAGAATGAGTAATTTATTCAATGAAATAATAGCAGAAAATTTTCCACACATGAGGAACGGATGGCAAAACCAAGTTCAAGAGGCTTACCAAACACCAAACATACAAAACCACAACAGATCCACACCAAGGCACATTATAATGAAATTGCCTAATATACTAAGCAAGGAGAGAATACTAAAAGCCACAAGAGAAAGGAAGCAGAGTACATATAGGGGGAAACCGATCAGATTATGCTCAGATTTTTCAACCCAGACCTTAAAAGCTAGAAGATCCTGGAATAGCATATTTCAAGCTCTGAAAGAAAAGGGATGTCAACCAAGAATCTTATATCCAGCAAAATTGAGCTTTAGATTCTAAGATGAAATAAAAACCTTCCACGACAAACAAAAGTTAAAAGATTTCACAACTCGAAAGCCAGCACTTCTGAACATCTTGGGCAAAATTTCCCATGAAGAAGAAGAGAAAAATAACATTGAAAACCAACAAAGGGAGATAGTAAACTAAAGGAATTACCAACCAGAGGAGAACCCAAATCAAGCTAATTACCATAATACATTTAAAAATGGATGGAAATAAGAATCACATCTCAATAATAACCCTGAATGTTAATGGGCTAAACTCACCATTTAAAAGACACAGATTGTCAGATTGGATTAAAAGAAACAACCCAACAATTTGTTGCCTACAAGAAACACACCTCATAGAAAAAGACATCAAGTGATTGAAGGTGAAAGGCTGGGAAGTCTTATCATGCACATGGGCTGCAGAAGCAGGCAGGGGTTTCCATTCTCATATCTAATAAAGTAGACTTCAAGCCAAAGCTAATC
This sequence comes from Tamias sibiricus, assembly GCA_025594165.1. NCBI lineage: Eukaryota > Metazoa > Chordata > Mammalia > Rodentia > Sciuridae > Tamias > Tamias sibiricus. The sequence goes on along the minus strand of CM046667.1, from coordinate 56,051,049 downwards.
AAAAGAGATAAAGATGGATATTTCTTACTACTTAAGGGAACCATTCATCAACAAGATATAACAATTATAAATCTATATGCCCCAAATAATGGAGCACCAACATTCATCAAACAAACCCTTCTCAAGTTCAAGAGTAAAATAGACCACAAAACAGTTATTCTAGGGGACTTCAACACACCTCTCTCATCAATGGATAGATCATCCAAACAAAAGCTAAATAAAGAAACATTAGGCCTCGTTAAAACAATTAATAACTTAGACCTAATGGACATATATAGAATATTTCATCCCTCAGTAAGCGAATACACTTTCTTCTCAGCAGCACATGGCTCCTTCTTCAAAATTGACCATATATTATGTCACAAGGCAACTCTCAGCAAATATAAAACAATAGAAATCCTACCTTGCATTCTATCAGATCATAATGGGATGAAATTGGAAATCAATGATAATACAAGAAATAAAAAAACTACCCCAATAGCTGGAAGCTAAACAACATGCTACTGAATGAACAAGGGGTTGAAGAAGACATCAAGGAGGAGATTAAAAAATTCCTAGAGGTAAATGAGAATGCTGATACATCATACAGAAATCTCTGGGACACTATGAAGGCAGTAGTAAGAGGAAAATTCATTGCACTGAATTCCTTCATTAAAAGAAAACAACAACAACAAATAAAGGATTTAACATCACACCTCAAAGCACTAGAAAAAGAGGAACAGATCAACACTAAGAGCAGTAGAAGACAGGAAATAATCAAAATCAGAGCTGAAATTAATGAAATTGAGACTAAAGAAACAATTCAAAGAATTGACAAAACCAAAAGTTGGTTCTTTGAAAAAATAAATAAAATTGACAGACCCATAGCAATGGTAACAAAAAAAAAAAAAAAAAAAAAAGAGAAAAAACTCAAATTACTAGCATCCATGATGAAAAAGGTAATATCACAACAAACACCTCAGATATACAGGAGATAATTAGAAATTACTTCGAAATATTGTACTCTAATAAAATAGAAAATACTGAAAGCATAGACAGATTTCTAGAGTCGTATGAATTCCCCAAACTGGAACAGGAGGCTATACACAATTTAAATAAATCAATTTTCAAGTGAAGAAATAGAAGACACTATCAAAAAACTTCCAACAAGAAAAAGTCCAGGTCCTGATGGGTTTACAGCCGAGTTCTACAAGACCTTCAAAGAAGAACTAATACCGATGCTCTTCAATTATCTCAAGAAATAGAAAAAGAGGGAGCTCTTCCAGACTCCTTCTATGAGGCCAATATCACATTAATCCCAAAGCCAGGCAAAGACACAGCCAAAAAAGAAAACTTCAGGCCAATATCTTTAATGAACATAGATGCAAAAATCCTCAATAAAATTCTGGCAAATCAGATTCAAAAACATATCAGAAAGATAGTGCACCATGATCAAGTGGGGTATATCCCAGGGATGCAAGGCTGGTTCAACATTCAGAAATCAATAAACATAATACATCACATCAATAGACTTAAAGATAAAAAACATATGATCATCTCAATAGACGCAGAAAAAGCATTTGACAAAATACAAAACTCCTTTATGTTCAAAGCTCTAGAAAAATTAGGAATAAAAGGAACATATCTCAACATTATAAAAGCTATCTATGCAAAACCTCAAGCTAACATTATCTTAAATGGAGAAAAATTGAAAGCATTCCCTCTAAAAACTGAAACAAGACAGGGATGCCCCCTCTCACCACTGCTATTTAACATAGTACTTGAAACTCTGGCCAGAGCAATTAGACAGACCAAAGAAATTAAAGGGATCCAAATAGGAAAAGAAGAGCTCAAATTAGCACTATTTGCTGATGACATGTTAATATACCTAGAAGATCCAAAAAACTCTACCAGAAAACTCTTACAACTAGTAAATGAATTTAGCAAAGTAGCAGGATACAAAATCAATACCCATAAGTCAAAGGCATTTTTGTACATCAGTGACAAAGCCTCTGAAAGGGAAATGATGAAAACTACTCCATTTACAATAGCATCAAAAAAAAAATACCTGGGAATCAACTTAACAAAAGAGGTGAAGGACCTCTATAACGAAAACTATAGAACACTAAAGAAAGAAATCGTAGAAGACCTCAGAAGATGGAAAGACCTACCTTGTTCTTGGATAGATAGAATTAATATTGTCAAAATTTCCATACTACCAAAAGCATTATGCAGATTTAATGCAATTCCAATCAAAATCCCAATGACATTTCTCAAAGAAATAGAAAAAGCAGTCATGAAATTCATCTGGAAAAATAAGAGACGCAGAATAGCTAAAGCAATCCTGAGCAGGAAAAGTGAAGCAGGCGACATCACCATACCAGACTTTAAAATATACTATAGAGCAATAGTAACAAAAACAGCATGGTACTGGCACCAAAACAGACCAGTAGACCAATGGTACAGAATTGAGGACACAGAGACTAATACATATAATTTCAGCTATCTTATGTTAGACAAAGGCGCCAAAAGTGTACAGTGGAGAAAGGATAGCCTCTTCAACAAATGGTGCTGGGAAAACTGGAAAGCCATATGCAACAAAATGAAATTAAACCTGTATCTCTCTCACCATGCACAAAATTCAATTCAAAGTGGATCAAGGACTTAGGAATTAGACCAGAGACAATACACCTAATAGAAGAAAAAGTAAGCTACAATTTCCAACATGTCAGATTTGGCTCCAAGTTCCTTAACAAGAATCCTGTAGCGCAAGAATTATTACCAAGAATTAATGAATGGGATAGATTTAAGCTAAAAAGCTTCTTCTCAGCAAAAGAAACAATAAGTGAGGTTAATAGAGAACCAACTAACTGGGAACAAATATTTAATACATGCACATCGGATAGAGCACTAATTTCTAGAATATATAAAGAACTCAAAAAAACTTGACACCAAAAAACCAAATAATCCAATTGATAAATGGGCTAAGGAATTGAAAAGACACTTCTCAGAAGAAGATACACGATTAATCAACAAATACATGAAAAAATGCTCAACATCGCTGGCAATTAGAGAAATGCAAATCAAAACTACTCTAAGATTTCATTTCACTCCAGTCAGAATGGCAGCTATCAAGAACTAAGTGAAATCAGTGAATCTCAAAAATCCAAATACCGAATGTTTCCTCTGATATAAGGAAGCCAGTTCACAGTATTGATGGGTCGGGGTACATAGGAGGACTCGAGGAACACTATCATGGTCAAAGGGAAGAGAGGGGAAGGGACGGTGCAAGGGGGGAAGGGGGAAAAAGTGGTTGAATAAGATGGATATCATTATTCTAAATGCACGATTGAAGACTTGAATGCTGTGAATATACTTTGAATACAAACTGTTTTATGTAAAAAGATGCTCTATATGTATAGTATGAACTGTAATAAATACTACTATAAATAAAAATTTAAAAAAAATAAAATAAAATCACAAAGGAGCAAGCCAGAACAATTGTAAAAGATTGTAAATCTTTTATGACACATTTGCCCAATCCTCATTTTGGTGTTAACCCTAGAGGATTAATGCCCAATCATTTGTGGCAGATGGATTTTTCTCATGAACCAAGTTTTGGAAAATTACGATTTATTCATGTGACCATAGATACATGCTCAGGCATGATTTTTGCTTCCCTACATTCTGGAGCAAAAGTTAAAGATGTTACATCTCATTGTTTACAAGCTTTTGCTGCATTGGGCATTCCCAAAATGCTTAAAACAGATAATGGCCCTGCATATACGTCCTCATCTTTCAAACAGTTTTGCGCAAAATTCAATATATCCCATAAAACAGGCATCCCATACAATCCTCAGGGTCAGGGCATTATTGAAAGAGCAAACCACACACTAAAAGTTATGTTATTAAAACAAAAAGAAGAAAACTGGAAAAATCCTAAAGATAGATTGGCAGTTGCCCTGTTTACCTTAATTTTTTTAACTTTAGACTCTGATGGTTATTCTGCTGGAGATAGACATTGGAACCCACATCAACAACATAAACCTTTGGTTTACTGGAAAGATGTTCTTTCAGGTACTTGGAAGGGTCCAGATCCAGTATTAATTTGGGGGAGAGGATCTGTTTGTGTTTTTCCAAAACACGAATTTTCTCCAATATGGATACCATCCAGATTAATAAAACAGGTACAAAATCAAAAGGACAAAAATGAAGTTGTTAAACAATCAAGATTAATAAAAAAGTCACAAAATCAAGAAGACCAAGATGAAAACAGGGAATGATTCCCTTATAAGAGTCCTTCAAAATATTTCACAACTTAAGTGTCATTCCTCCCGGCCAAGAAAAAGAGATCTCTGTTTAGTTTGCACACAATTGTATTTTTTCTCTTTTTAAATATATGTCTTTATGTCTGTACATTTGTCTAAATTTCATGTAATTGTGATGTCACAAATATATGTTTGTAAACTTGTGTGTCTGTCCAGTGTGACGTCTCAGATAACTAAGCGCTTATAAAAAATATATACCTATATATTCAAATAACTTTAATTCATTTAAGTTTAAGAGTATTTAATTTAGGTAAGTAATTTAATAAGTAAAGGTACCTTCAATTTTAATTTATAAGTGTCCCAGAGATTTCTTTTTACCAAAAAATAAGACTAATGCTATGCAGCCTGATGTTTTGGTGTTTTGACATACAGATGTTTATTTATAATTAACCTTATTTGTTTTATAACTGATTTATTTGAGTTCTTTCAACAGATAATCTCATACAAGGTTACAAAGACTCAATGGTTCCAGCTAAAAAAATTATTTTTCCAAAGTGCCTTTAACTTCTCTTTATCTGTAATACAATAAAACCTTCAGTCTTTCTTCATTTTGTTCTAAATATGTTATTTTGCCAGCTTATGCCTGCATGAGCTCAAACAACAATGTGTGTAAACACAAATCAACTTTAATTTTCTAATTTAATAGCTCTGTTTTTTAGCTTGACAACTCGCCTCTTGACTCAGTACAAAAATAACACTACTTCTCCTTCAATGATAAAACCTTAAGTTTCTAGGTAGAGGGCCTTGAAGATTTTGCCAACAGTATTGTCTAGGCATGAAAAACACAGCTGCTACAACTACAAGATCCACTCGCTCCAAACATCCCTGCTTCTCAAACATCAGACAACTTCACCAGGACAACTTCAACAACAGCGTGGCCTCTCCTCTACATCCATGAGACCTCCTAGATCAATGTGTTGTGACAGACATTTTCGTTTTTCATTTATTTGTGACTTTACGAGACAATGCCTTGCTGATATTTGCCTACAAGACTCAATATGTTACTTGATGGAACTTAAGACAGCTGATTTGTTTTAAAAATTTAATATACTATACAATTTAGCTCATCAACAAAAGGCTTGTCGTCTTAACAACATCCCCTCTTTTAAAACAAAAAAGGGGGAAATGCAGAAGCCCTGATTAAAGAGTTGGCCGAGACCTCGTTTGTTTACATCGGAAATGCCTCAGGCATTACTGCCTTCCAAATCTCGCTGGCCCTAGAATCTCGCAGGACTTGACGCGAGATAGAAAAAAAACTTAAACCAGAGGAAAAAACCAGCTGGCACCATTCTCCTGCGGACCGCGTGGGAGTGGGACCTTGCCTTGCCCGGGAAAATTAAAATGATCTTTTCTTTTCTATTTTGTCTTTGAGTTCTTTCCACAGCTCCGCTGCTTTGAACAATAGCTTGTCCACTGGCAGTTTGAGAACATAACATTATTAACAATGAAAACGTCCTCTAGTTGTATCTGGTGACTCAGACAAGTGCAGTGCAGCAAATATCTACATTAGGTATCCATTTAATGTTTACTTAACACAGTAATAGTAAGCCCAATGTATCATTGGTGTTTTATTCTTTTATTTTTTTAGATTTATTTATTTTTAGTCTAATTTGTTATACATGTTTGCAGAGTACATTTCATTTCATATTACATATAAAGAGCACAATTTTTCAAGTTGCTGGTTTTATATAAAGTATTTTTACAACAATTGTGTATTCATACATGAATTTAGGGTAATCATGGATAACTCAGTCTGCTATTATTCCTATCTCCTTGCCCCCTCCCTCTCCCCCCTCTTTGTTCTATTTAAAGTTCTTTCATCCCTCTCATCCCCACTCCCCTATTTATCTATTTTTTAGTGGTGCTGAGGAATGAACCCAGGGCTGTGCACATGCTAGGCGAGTGCTCTACTGCTGAGCCACAACCCCAGCCCTTTCTTATTATTTATATCCAACCTCCTGAGTCCCCAAGCTACTTTGAATATCCAGTTTTAAATTCCAGCAAAGTCCCTCTTCCTTTTATTTGTTCACCCACCTTGCTGAGATGCTGCCTGTCTGCTTTCTTGGTTTCATGCCATGGAGCAGCCAGGAAAGTGAGCCTCTCTATATCACTATCTTGAAAATTCTCCCCTACCCTACATTTTTGAAGAAGATTTAAAAAAAATTTTTGTATTCTGAGTTGTTATAAAAGACAGCAGAATGCATTATATTTCATATTACACTTACAGAGCACATTTTTACATATCTCTGGTTGTGTACAAAGTATATTTACACCATACATGTCTTCACACATTTGAAGCAGATTTTTAAAAATATTTTTTAGTTGTAGATAAACACAATACCTTTATTTTACTTATTTATTTTTTGTGTTGCTGAGAATCAAACTTAGTGCCTCACACATGCTAGGCAAGTGTTCTACCACTGAGTTACAACCCCAGTCCTTGAAGCAGATGTTTTACTCAGTTTTATGGAACATGCAGGTGACTCAGGATTATTGCCACATTTGTTGTTTTTTACCAAAGTAGTTTTATTAGCAAGTGGTTGATCTTTCTGTGGTGGGAGTGAAGCCTGGAAACACCTATTCTATCATCTTGATGATATCACTCTAATGATGTTTTTAAAGCATGAAATTTAAAAAGAATCTCAAGGGTGAAAAGATTTCTGATGGCAAATTCTCATATTTAAAGAAGAAATAAACCTCTTTTATACAATGACTTCCAGAAGACCAAACAGGAATAAATGCTTCCCAACTCATTCTATGAGTTTAACATTACTCTCCTAACAAGACCAGATGAAGACTGAAGAGGAAAAGAAAACTACAGACATCAATATCCTTCATAAACACAGACACAATGTGTTGAATCAAGCAATATAAGAAAAAATAAATACGCAAGGTCCAGCTGGTGTTTATCCTAGGGATGTAAAGCTGATTTAGTGTTACAAAAATCAATCAATGTAATCTACCACATTAAAAGACAAAAACCTGCCTGATGATGTTAACAGATTCAACAAAAAACATTTGAAAAGTTCAATACCTATTCAAGATAAAAACTCACAAAACTAAGAATAGAAGTTTCTCAACCTGATATACATCTACAAAGTCCTCACAGCTGACATTATAATTGATGATGAAAAACTGAAAGCTTTCTTCTTAAAATCTAAAACAGGGCAAGGATATTCACTATTACCATTCCTATTCAACATTATTGTAAAAGTCTTGCTCAGTGGAATAAGGTAATAGAATTTTTAGAAAGGCGTAAAGGTTGAAAAGAAAAATTTAACCTGTCTCTATTTATAGACAATATGAATATCTACATAGAAATTTCAGGAGGTCTACAAAAAATTTATTTGGACTAATAAGAAAGTTAAACAGTCATACGTTACAAGGTCTACTTTAAAAAGCAACTATCGGTCTATATCTTAACATGAACAAATTCGAAAATTATATTTAAAAATTAAAAAATGCTAAAGCTCAAAAAAGATAGGTTAAGTATAAATCTAGCAAGACATGTGCAGTTACTGTTGCTAAAAACTACAAAATTGTGATGAAGTAAAACAAAGACCTATATAAAGAGAAAAACATAAGATATTCATGGATTGGAAGACACAATATAATTAAGATGTTGATTCTCCTTATCTAATTTAACTATATATGACACAATACTGATCACTCTCCTTGCAAGATATTTGTAGATGAAAGGATAAAGAAACTATAATATCCAAAACTATTTTAAAAAATAAAAAGGAGAATTCACACTGCTCATATTTAATACTTACTATAAAAATACATTAAGCAAGATAATGTGGTGTTTGTGAAGAGATAGACACATAAAACATGGAACAGAATAGAGAATACTATATCCAATTGATTTTTATACATTTGTAAGAATAATTCAGTAAAGGAAGGATAGCATTTTTAACAAATGATGCTGAATCAATTGCTTAAATCCATATAAGCAGAAAAAAACAACCAAACAAAAACTTTTTATTTAAACTTTATACTATACAAAAAATTAACATAAAATGAAAACATTAGAAGAAAACATAGGAGAAAAGCATTTGGGATTTAAAGCTTTTATCAAGAGTTCTTAAACATGGCACTGAAAGCATGATCCATACAAACATCATAAAATATTGTGTCTCTTTATAAAAAAAAAGACTTTTGCCCTTAAATAGATCCCATGAAGAGGATTTATAAAGCTACAGACTGAAGGAAAATATTTGCAAACTGCATATGTCACAAAGGACTAGCATCTACAATAAAGAAGACACAAAATTTAGCAAAAATACATCTAATTTGATAATGAGCACAAGACATGCACTGAAATTTCAATGGAAAGAATATATAAATAGTAAATAAGCACAGAAAAATATTTTCAGCATCATTAGCTAATATGAAAATCCAAAATAAAACCACAGGGAGACACCAAAACATTCTAATGGAATGTAGATATAAATAAAAACATTCATGATGGGGTTGTATAACCACTTTTGAAAACAGTTTTGGAGTTCCTGTGTTAAAAATAGTATCACCATAAGATCTGGCAATAGAACTCCTAGGTATGTGAACAAAAGAAATGAAAACATATATCCACAAATGTTCATGACAGCATTATTATTAAAAGGCAAAAGTAGAAACAAACTAAATATATTTAAACAGTTGAACGGATAAATAAAATGTTTTATATCAATACTATTGACTGTTATTCAGAATTAAAAATGGAACACACTAATAATAAAATAGTAGGGATGAATTTCGAAGACATTATGCTTATTGAAAGAAGATAGTCTTAAGACATTACATACTGTATGATTCCATTTATATGACAGTCTTGGAAAGAAAAATATAGTGATGAAAAATAGAATAATGGTTGCTGGAGAGCAGGGATGGGAAGATGTTTCTACTAAAGGGAAACATGAGCAAATTTGAGGGAGATGGAATTTGAGGGAGAGATGAAAGTATGCTTATTGGGTTGATGGTTCCATACATGAATATATGTGTTAAAACTCAAAGGACTACATACCAAAAAAGGTAAATTTTAGTGTTTACAAGCTTTAAAAATTCTTTCAAATTCATTCTCCCCTCTACATCACTCATGATTCTTTCAGATTTTCAGTAACTTTTGTCCAGATGATTTTCTCAACCTCGCAAGTGATCTCCTATTTTCCCACTTTGATCCATTCTCTCTTCTGCTGCTATAGTGAATGCTCTGAACCTTACATCCAACCGTATCATTTTCTCTTAGAACCAATTCCATAGCTGTCAATTTCTTTCTACATGAAGTTCCAATACTTTGCTTGGTTTACTTGACCCCTCCTGAACTTTCTGCCACCAATTTATCCAGCCCCATCTGTCTCATTCATCACCTAATATGAAGATTGATATCTCACCTCCATGTTTCTCCATCCATATGGACTGCCTAAATTTTCCACTGCACTGGGCTAACTTTCATTCTTCAGTACTTAGCTGAGACAACAACTCCTTTAGAATGCATTCCCTGACCCTCTCTTAGTTGGCTAGACTATGATATTTATGTATTTGTTCTTTTTAAATATACATGACAGTAGAGTTTATTTTGACACATTATATATACATGCAGTATAATTTATTCTAATTAACATCCCATTCTTGTGGTTGTACATGATGTGGTGTTTCACTGGTGGTGCATTCATATATGAACATAGGAATGGTATGTCCAATTCATTCTACTGTCTTTCCTATTCCTATCTTTCTTCCCTTCCCTTCATTTCCCCTTGTCTTTTATCCCCCCCCCCCCCTTATTATGTGTTAGTATCCACATGTCACAGTGAACGTTTGACCTTTGTTTTTTTGGATTGGCTTATTTCACTTAGCATCATACTGACTGTGCCTCTTTTGTGTTTACCCACAATCTGTGTTTATTCCTATGATTTCATCATATGACAATTATTTGGGGGTCTGTTCCTCTCCAAAGACAATGGCACTCCCTAGGTATGGGAGATATCCTGATCTTGCCCCTTTACATTCCCAAGTGCCTGTTTTTCAGGTACCTGTGCATAGTTTTGGTTTATGAGATGGTGTTTTCAGACTCAAAGTTCTTGTATCTAGAAAGATGGCAAAGGGATGGATCAATTTGAAAATAGTCTTATTTGAGTCAATTCTGAGGTGGAAAGACTTCTTAATTTCTTTTTGGTGGCCAAGTAGCTGGGCATTAGACTCTATGGCTTTGACAGGTATAGGCAGTTTTCCATCTATTCCTTAATGGGGTGCAGGGCTTCCTATTCTGAGTTATTTGATATTTGATTGCCATAGATTTTCCATTATTAGTTTTCTCACAAGACCTGTCTATATATCTGCATCAGTGTATATTTTCATGTGCATGTGTTCCTGCTGTTTTGGAGATAAGCAGGTGCTAGATTCCAGGCAGGAAGATGAAATTGTGCAGGACACTCACCAAGGGTAGGGAATAAGCCCTATGCTAATAGAAAGCTCATGCATTATCACTCTCATTTTCTTTTTCATACACACACACACACACACACACACACACACACACACACACACTCTCTCATGCATAAATAAACTTCTGAAAAAAAAAAAAAGCCTGAACAATTGAGATTACAGACTATGGTCCTAACTTGAAAACTTACTTTTGTAAATCTTTCCTCCTTTCTGGGCTTCAGTTTCCCCATCTGAGCTTCGGAAGGGCTTGAAGTTGGTGGATTATAAGGTCGTTGTAGGCCTTAAAGACTGCTGCTCCTTAAGGTAATAGAATGCAAAAGTGGTATGGAGTGGGACTGCTCAGAGGTGGTGATGAGAAGAGACATTCATATTCAGTAGGTATGAGAAAGAGATGTAAATCTGTATTTTAAAAGGTTCCCTAATTTTTCCAATACAGCTGGCTGATGGGAGATCAGTTTTGGTAGCCCCACTAGAAAATAGTTTCCCTTCTTTCCTTCTTTCTTTACTTCATCCACTTCCTCTTGAGAACCCCCATCTTTGCCCAATTTGCCATCTTCAACACAGTCATGTATACTCATAAAATTTCCTGGGCCTATAATCCAATGGAAGGTCCGAGGATCTATGATCTGGGCTCTTCTCTCTCTTGACAAAGAACCAACAGGATCACTCTTTTCTTGTGTTCTCTCTATCTAGATGTCAATTACTTTTTAACCTCTAACCTCAGGTGCTTTTCTCCAGTACCCCCATACTCATGACATTTCCAAACTCCTAGTTGCCATTGCCTGGCTTTCTACAAACCCTGTAATTCAATATGTCCAATACAGAACTCATTATCCTTTTCCTGTACCCCTAATTCCCAGCTAAACCAGTCTCCCCTCTCCTACTCTAAGTGTAATTGAGTGGCACCACCATATCTCTCATTTCCCTGATGTAGACTCCCCGTCTTCTTCTCTATCTCTATTAATCATTTTGAGTTTATACTTAGAATTTACAAATTGTTTTTAGGGGACTTGCCAAAAAAATCTTATTTTTACCATTCTTGCAGGCATTTATTGACTATAACTACCAGTTGATCCTTTTGATGAAGTTTGTATCTCAATTGGAACAGTCTCTACCATTATCTGTTGTCTTGCATATGGCCCATTTCACTCATTTATTTTGGCTGCCTGGCTCCTAAGCATTTTATTTGCAATCATATTTTGCTATGTTATTTTCCTGCAGGAAAATCTGAGAATGTTATTTTCCATGGAGACTGAGGAGATAAGGGGCTATTGGAAAGGCTCTCACCACTGGTGCCTTGGTGTCAGGGGTCTGCCTTTATATGGAACCTTAAATTGGTAAAAAGACAGGAATGCGAACCTAGCTTGTCATTTTCTCATAGCTGCTTTTCATTCTTAGGTGTTATCAATATCTTTCAGTCAGTAAAAAAAAAAAATTATTATGTGCAAGTACTTTCTATGTACCTGCCACTGTGTTAGGTGCTGATAACACACATGTGCACCCACAGAAAGAGAGAGACAAACAGAGACAAAGAGAGAAACATAAAGATCACAGGAACAGCCCAAATTCCCAAGAATTTCACAGTCTGTGAGGGAAATAAGACAGATACAAAAAATGATAATACAAGATAGAAAACCATGACAAGGAAGTTTAGAAGTGAGAGAAAGGTCTTGATTGGAAAGACTGGTTTGCCTTCAGGTGGGCCTCCATGCAAGAGACGGTAATCATTAAGTTATCAAATTTTGGGTTAAGTCAGATTTAGGTTCCAAAGTCAGCATCTCTACTGCTTAGTTATGTGCCTTGGACAAGTTATTCAACCCTTTAAACCTAAAATCCCTCATCTATAAAATGGGAACATTCAGACTACCCTGAAGGATCAATGTGAGAATCAAATTAGAGCTTATATGTGAAGCATATAAACTACAGGATCCAGACTTGAGGTACTAAGTCAGCATTACTTGTTGTAGCTTGAATTATTGTTATCATTACTTTCATTATCTCACTACCACTTGCCTCTAATGTGGAGCCTTTTATACCAGGAAATGGTGTGCCATAGGGCTGCTGGATTTGATTCAATATTGTCTAAGTGGAATAAATAGATGAGGACTCATTCTAGCAATCATCCTTTCTTGATCCTTGGAAAGAGAACTGAACCTGATAATGCTCCAAATTGTATCAAAAGAAGCCTGTTGTTGCCATACATGGGCCCTGGTTACTGACCTCAGACCTGCTTTATTCCTGTGATCACCCTCTTTGCTTGAGTTTCTTCATCCACACCATGAGTATGCTTTCCTCAAAGACGTCTTAGGGGTCTTTCAGTGACAGATTTTTAGTATTTCCAGTTTAATTTGGGGACTGTTAAAACTATCTCAACTGAGAGCCGGGCACGGTGGCACTCGCCTGTAATCCAAGCACTTGGGAGGCTGAGGCAGGAGGATCACGAGTTCAAAGCCAGCCTCAGCAATGGTGAGGCACTAAGCAACTCAGTGAGTCCCTGTCTCTAATAAAATACAAAAAAGGGCTGGGGATGTGGCTCAGTGGTCGAGTGACCCTGAGTTCAATCCCCAGTACAAAAAAACAAAACACAAAAACACAAACAAAAACAAACAACAACAACAAAAAAAACTATCTCAACTGTATTGTAGGAAGCATTATTTTCTCCAGTGAGTTCTTAAAGTGAGGAGGAAGAGACCAGTAAGATTATCTCATACACTTATATGACTTGGAACAGAATTATCTTCAGGACTGACCTCATGTCCAACAAGTGAAACTCAATCAGTACAGTAAAATTTGCTGTTCGTAATATTTCTAGAGCACATTAGACTTTTCATACAGTTAGACAAATTAATATCCTCTCTCTCATCACTGCTGTCTGATCCCAGCAAGGAGAAGCTACCCTCCCAGTAGCCACATCTCTGAAAGTCAGAGGAGGCAATCTTGGCTGTCCAGGACCTGAGGATTTCAGACAAGAAGTGTAGAAATATTTTCAGTCTAAAAACCTCTGAATCCTCCATCCCACTCTGACCAAATATTATCAGAAACTGTCTCCTGGGTAGAAAATACTTGTCCCCCTTTACCCTTGTCTTCTTGGTCCTAATTACCACAGCCTGAGTATGTGTGTACATGTGTACATGCAGGCAAGTGGGAGGAAGGCCAGAATGAGTGTACAGTGGAGAATTTGGATCCCATCAGTGAGACTTTGCATTTGTTCCTTTTTTCTGCTTCTTTATTTGTCACTAAACATTTATCACAAATGGTTCTGAGTTCAGTGCTGGCATTATAGTCACTTTCTATACCTTATCTTGGCAGGCATCAGCAAGTATAGGTGGCAGGGGCAAAGCCTTTCTGCCTAGTGTGCTTAGCCTCTGATTTTGCTTTGGAGTGTATTAGTCACTCTGAATAAACAGTTTCTTCCCCTTTCACTCTTAGGGCTTGTGGATGGGCCCAAGGCTCCTATTCCCTTCCAAACTTATGTCTCTGGAACAAGCCAAGCTGACTAGGAGGAGACAAAAATGGGCCTCCAAACCAACTGGTAAAATAATCAGGTATTTGGTTTCTCCAACTACAGGGTTTTCCTGGATTTGCTCTTGATATATTAATAAATACCTCTGTTTATCCATGACTTCATCTCACTTAGGCCTACATCTTGTGAGTGACAATCTCCCACCCTACCTACCCCAATTGTGCAGATGGAAAAAGTTGGCCCAGAAAGATTACAGAATGTTTTCCAGGAGACACTGTGTGAGTAAGGACTTCTAAAGAAAGACACTTCTACTCTTCTGAGAACACATATGAAACAAACACTTTAATTGAGTGCATTATGTTTAAATTTACCAAGAATAAGGGTATAATCATACCCTTAGTTTACAGATGAGGAAAGTAGGACTTAGAAAATTTAGATAAGTTTCTGGCAGTCACTGAGAGCTATCTGATGCCTAGAGCCATGAGTTTTTCATATTATCAAGCCAGCTTGTGAAAACAAAATGAAAACAAAAATTAAAGTTAAAAAATCCTATGTTCTCACAGTCCAATCCAACACATTTTAGCACAGTGGATTACTGTGTTTGGGGAAGGTTCTAGACAGAACCAGGAGCAGCATGAGGGGATAGACCCAGGGGAGGAGTGTTTCATTTACTGCCCTGGACAGTATCTCTACTTACCATCTCCAGGCATCAGAAGACCAGAGGAAGTCAGCACTGCCTCCAGAATGTTGAGTACCTCTGTAATAATACCCCTCTAATGGCCTGTATGCCCTTCTCTTGTGATATTCCTTCCTTTCATTTCCTCAAATGATTCTAGGAAAAGCTTAATGGCAGTCTTTAATATTCTAGAAGAGGTCTAATGCCAGCAGAGACCCACTGAAACCCTATCCTTTTCAACATGGGGAAACAGGCCCAGAGAGAGAATTGTCTTATTTTTTGAGGAGATTTATGTTCAGCTGGAATGAGATCTGAGACAAAACAAAACAAGACACCAGATCAGGGAAGAGAGCTCCAGGAGAAAGCCCCTACTCCCTTGGTTTTTCTGAGCCCTTATTATATGGGGGAGAAGAAGATCATGGGGAGAGGATTCCAACCAATGTGTGTAGGTAAACACCTCATTAAACCTGGAGACACTAAAATGTATGCTTTATAGAAATCGGAGCAGAAGGCAGAAGGCATAGGATTTTTTTTTTAGAAATTGGCTCAACTAGGTACAAGAGGTACCAGTACTAGGAAAAGGGCCTGCTGTGACAAGGAATAAAGCTGGGGACTTCTACTCAAACCAGACTCTTCTAATATTGCATTGTTCAGGTGACTGTAGAACATTTACAATCTCTTTGCCACATGACCTCACTTTGACCTCATTACCTCAGGACCTTTTCCAGAGGGTGCCATAGCCACTTAGCCCAATCCAGGAACTAGTGATCTTTGGAGTATTCATATGTTCTCCCTGTTAGGTTACTAACATTCCCACTCTCCAAATCTCATTACTGAAAGGCTTTATCTGTACTTCTACCCAACATTACTCCATCACTGGATCCTTGAAGTCCTACATGAATGTAGGACTCAGAAGGGAAGCTATGCGGAAATGAGATGTCAAAACCTCAGCATCAGTACCTTGTACATTCAGATTATAATCGTAACTAAACCATGAGACATGGAATGACAAATAAATAATGACTGCATTCCCAACTGTATTCCGGGGGATCTCCAACCTGTGTACAACAACAGTCTCCAATGAGATCTTCTTCTTGACAAAAGCTGTCCCTCTGCCAATTCCTATTCACAGCACTTTCTGAGAACATTTAATAAAGTAGTACTTTGTGTGTTTGGAACACCCTTTAGAGACCACATTTCACCAATGCAGCCCCAGCCAGGAAAAAGCTTTATAGTAAATTAATAGTTTGGGTTTTGTTGGTTGTTGTTGTTTTGTCTTTTAAGCTGGCATGCCTTTCCTGAGGTATTCTAACCAATCATCCCCAGCCTCAAAGTAGGCGAAGCAGAATTTCATGAACACAGAAAGATGGAGCTTGACGGGAAATTATAGATCATCCAGTGCCTCCATATTTTACAGATAGTCCTGGAGAGACAGCAACTGAATCAGGCCCCACCAATTGTGGGTGAGTGTGCTTTTTCTCTGTAGCCTGTTGTCTAAGCAGTAGACAGAGTGAACAATACAGAAATCAGGAAAATAATAGTTTACATATGTGTGCTTCCTGTGTGCTGGGTACTGTTCTCTACATGTAGCATCATGTTTAATCCTCATAGTAGACCTCAGAATTAGGTATTATTTTCATCCCCATTTTACATATGAAGAAACTAAAAGACAGAGAGGACAAGTTTGTATGTTAATGAGTGGCAGTCAGTGTAAGCTGCCTTTCACGGCCAGCCACGGCGCCGCCACGGGAGGAAAATTCTCGGAGGCAGAGTTAAGCTTTTACTACTTTTACTTCTACTTTCTTAGAGCTTAGAGAGGGAAAGAAAGATTTTTCTTAGAGAGGGAAAGAAAGATTTTTAGAGAGAAAGAAAGATAGAGCTTGAGCTTAGCTTAGAGAAAGATTAGAGCTTCTTTCTTCTCTCTTCTTTCTTCCTTCTTCTTTCTTCTGTCTTCTGTCTTCCTCAGGAGTCTCGGCCTAACTCTGACCAGTCATTACTTCTTCTATCTGGTTTCTTTTCTGTAACCGCTCTGCCTACGTTCTGGCCGCTCTGATTCTTCCTCCGTTCTCCTAACTAGGACCGCTTTCACCCGGTTATATACCTTCAGGTTTGCGGGTGCCTACAGGTGCGTCACATACATATCAGGTGGAACCCATGGCTTCCAGCTAGCTACAACAGCCCTTCCCAATTAGGGCTCCTTCAAGTCAGATTGTGATGCAGGCAATCTGGCTCCTGAGTTCAAGATGCCCTTTTTTCCCCCTCCCTCCATTCCATGTCTGATCAGTCACTAAGTTCATCAAGTTCTTGCTATGTTTGTAGATCATTCATGGCTATTTCTTAAAATCCCTCTCTGAACTACCTGAAGAACCTAATGTGTTTTACACTTTAGTTGCTCATCCTCTATTTGTACAGCTAATTTCTTTTTAAACCCAAGTTCAAGCTTTCAGTGTTTCTCCTTTAGATATCACATTGTTAGTTTCCATTCATCTATTGGTCTACTGAACTCTCTTTAGGTATGGTTGTTTGAATAGTTAAATACACCAAACTAGTATCATTCAGTTAAAGTTTTCCACATAGTTCACAAAAATCTCCTAAGAAATTTTATCTCTTGTGTATATAGCTAGTTTTGGCTAAAATTTTGAAAATAAATAGCAGATATCCTGACATTTTATCCATAAATACTTTATTATGCACCTTTAAAAGGGAGGTCATTCTTCTATGTAATACTAATATCACAGCATAGAAAATTAATTCCCACTATTATCTAATATACAGTGGACATTCCAATTTTCCCCATTAGTTCCCAAAATGAAATTTTTGAACCAAAATGCAATTAAAGTTGTAAGGTTGTATTTTAATATATATTTTAATCTCAAATATTCCCCTCACCCTTTCTCCTCCTTGATATTGATATTTTGAAGAGATTAAGACAGTTGTCTTATAAATGTACTTCATTCTGGGTTTGCTTGATTGCTTCCTGAGGATGTCACTTAATTTGATACTCTATCCCTTATATTTTCTATAAAACTGAAAGTTAAGTCTAAAGAATGAATAGATTTATATTAAAAATTTTGGGTAAGAATAGTTCACGATGGTACTGAATTTAATATTGTACTCCACATCAAGACTCATACACACACAAACACCCACACAAGGGTTTGTCCCCCATTAATGAAGTTATGTTTGATCACTTGGGGAAGGTAGCTGGCACCCAATCTTTCCTTTGTGAAGATACATTTTCCAATGTAGTTTTGACTCATTTCTTAATGAAACTACTTTCAAGTTTGTTGGACCTCATTCTGTCAACTTTCTTGAGCAGTGGTTATAGTCCTTCTAGGTTTACTCTTCTTCTGTCCTGTAAGCATCAAAATAAGCGCTATTTTCTTCTACCACTGAAGTTTACTGAGGGCCAGAAGAGGTTGAAAGAGAACGCTTCAAGGACAGGAGGGTCAAGCTAGGCCTGGAAAAGTGGCCAGGTTTGAATAAACATAGGATAGCTGGGAGGACATCCCAGGAGCAGGGAACAATGACTAAATGTGTCGAGGCAAGAAAGAACTGGAAGTGACCATCCTAGCTTAAGAACAAATGCTTACTGGGGAGGAGTGGGAGAGAAAGAAGGGCAATGAAGGTCCATTTTACATAGAAGCTGGAGAATCAGACTGAAGGAATGAGATATGAGATATATAAGGGTAATCAAAACAGAGTCCCCAGACACACTCTCAATCAAGATACCAGCCTCCTGCCATGAAATATTAGGATGCCTTTAGAGGGCTCTTCCTTGAATCCTAAGAACTTTATCATCCTCTTCCTGTCACATAGTAGACACTCAATAAATGCAAATTTCCTCCCCCACCATGCCAATGAAGCATGAGGTGAGAGTGAAGTCAGCTTTTTCTTAATTTCTTTTCATGTAAATACCAACCACTCGGATGTATAGACACAAATCCCAAGGGCTTTCTCTTCCATTTTACTTCTTTAGAGAAGATCCAGGAGGCTCCCATTACCTCTAAGAGACCTAAAGTATTTGATTATATTAACCTCAACCTTAGACAATGTCTTATTGGTTTGTGAGTGTATTACTTTTTTGTTGCTGTATAACAAATTACTGTACGGGGACTTAAAACAGCCATTTCACATTTCATATTTTTATAGGTCAGAAGTCTTGCACAGCATGGTGGAATTTTCTGTATAGGCTATCACAAGGCTAAAATCATGGTGTTGTTAGTGCTGATTTCTTTCATGAGGGTTCTGGGAGTATCTATTTCCAAGCCCATTCTTGTTAAAAGGGTTAAGTTCCTTGCAGTTACAGCATTTAGGTCTACATTTTCTTGATGACTGTTATCTCCTAGAAGCCACTCTCAGGTCATTCCACATGTTCCCTTCTGATCTTCAGGCTAGCCAGGACATGCTCAATCTTTCTCATTCTTTTGATCTCAGACTTCCCTGCTTTTAAGGGCTTACAAAACTAGGTCAGGTCCACCTGGATGATCTTCCATGTATAGAATCAACTGTGTCATATGACATAGGCTTATCATGATGGTGAAATCCATCCCATTTACAGTCCCAAGAGTTATGCAGGCTATACACACACCATAAGTGCATGAAATGGGGCATCATAGTATTCTAAATTTCGCAGTCAACTCTTTGGCCTCACAAACATTTATGTCTCTTCAAACTACCAAAAAAAAAAAAATTAATCCCTCAAATTCCCCAAAAGTTTCATCTCAATACAGCACCATTGACCTGGGGTTTTAGCTCAGTGTAGAGCACTTGACTAGCACATTTGAGGTACTGGGTTCAATCCACAGCACCACATAAAAGAAAAATGAATAGATGAAATAAAAGTATTGTATCCATCTATGACTATTTTTTTTTAAATACAGCACTATCTCACAACCAAAATCACATCATCTAAATGAATTAAATCAGGTGCAATTCAAGTATTATGTTTTAAGTGCAATTACCATGGCATAATTCCTCTCCATCTGTGGAACTGTGAAACTAAAGAGACAAGTTATCTTCTGCCAATACTTTCAACATACAAATGTAACATAGGCTTAGGATAACCATTACAGATATTTGTGTTAAAATGGGTAAAACAGGGGCTGTGATTGTACCTCAGTGGTAGAGTGCTTCCCTAGCATGTGTGAGGCACTGGGTTCTATCCTCAGTGCCACATAAAAATAAATAAATAAAACATAGATATTGTATCCATCTACAACTAAATATTTTTTTAAATGAGTAAAACAAAAAGTAAATAGTGACCACCAGTTCAAAGCAGTGTTGAAATCCAGATAAGTGAACTCCTTGAAGAATTCTGTTCTTTTGGTTCTACATTCTGAGTCATCTTCTTCTTCTTCTTTTTTTTTTTTTTTTCATGAAAGGTAGCATTTGTTTACAGCTGAGAAGTTGTATCAACCCACTTCTTGCCCATAGTATTTTAGGAATCTGATGGTCTTCTTTCACCTTTTACTCTCTGTACCTTTTTTTTCAAATTTATTTTTTATTCTAAGTTGTTAGAAATGACAGCAGAATGTATTACATTTCAAATTATACATGTAGAGCACATTTTTACATATCTCTGGTTGTATACAAGTATATTCACACCATTCGTGACTTCATACATGCACTTAGGGTAATGATATCCATCTCATTCTACAATCTTGTTTTTTCTTCACCCTTTTGCCCCCTCCCTTTGGCTCCCTCTCCCCATTGGCCATTCTAGTGTTCCTCTAATCCTCCTATGCTCCCCATCCCAACCCAACTATGAATCGGCTTCCTTATATCAGAGAAAACATTTGGCATTTGGTTTTGGAGATTGGCTAACTTCACTTAGCATTATATACTCTAACTCCACCCATTTACCTGTGAATGCCATAATTTTATTCTCTCTTATTGCTGAGTAATACTCCATTGTGTGTATATACCACATTTTCTTTATCCATTCATCTACTGAAGGGCATCTGGGTTGGTTCCACAGTTTATTGTGAATTGTGCTGCTATAAACATTGATGTGACTGTGTCCCTGTAGTATGATGTTTTTAAGACCTTTGGGTAAAGACCAAGGAGTGGGATAGTTGGGTCATAAGGTGGATCCATTTCAAGTTTTCCAAGGTATCTCCATACTGCTTTCCATATTGGCTGCACCATTTTGCAGTCCCACCAACAATCTATGAGTGTGCCTTTTTCTCCATATCCTTGCCAACATTTATTGTTGTTTGTGTTCTTAATAGCTGCCATTCTGTCGGGAGTGAGATGAAATATTAGAGTGGTTTTGATTTGCATTTCTCTAATTGCCAGAGATGTTGAACATTTTTTCATGCATTTGTTGATTGATTGTATATCTTCTTCTGAGAAGTGTCTGTTCAGTTCCTTGGCCCATTTATTGATTGGTTTTTTTTTTTTTTTTGGTGTTAAGATTTTTGAGTTCTTTATATGTTCTAGAGATTAGTGCTCTATCTGACATACATGTGGTAAAAATTTATTCCCTATTAGTAGGCTCTCTATTCACCTCACTGATTGTTTCTTTTGCTGAGAAGCTTTGTAATTTAAATCTATCCCATTTATTGATTCTTGATATTAATTCTTGTGCTACAGGATTCTTTTTAAGGAACTTTGGATCTAATCCAACATGTTGGAGATTAGAGCTTACTTTTTCTTCTATTAGGTGTGGTGTCTCTGGTCTAATTCCTAGATCCTTGATCCACTTTGAGTTGAATTTTGTGCATGGTGAGACATAGAGGTTTAATGTCATTTTCTTGCATATGGATTTCCAGTTTTCCCAGCACCATTTGTTGAAGAGGCTAACTTTTCTCCAATGTACAATTTTGGTTCCTTTGTCTAATATAAGATGACTGAAATTATATGTGTTAGTCTCTGTGTCCTCTATTCTGTATCATTGGTCTACCAGCCTATTTTGGTGCCAATACCATGCTGTTTTTGTTACTATTGCTCTGTAGTATAATTTAAGGTCTGGTATAGTGATGCTGCCTGCTTCCCTCCTCTTGCTAAGAATTGTTTTAGCTATTCTTGTTCTCATATTTGTCCAGATGAATTTCATGACTGCTTTTTCTATTTGTATGAGGAATGTCATTGGGATTTTGATTGGCATTGCATTAAATCTGTATAGTGCTTTTGGAAGTATGGTCATTTTGACAATATTAGTTCTGCCTACCCAAGAACAGGGTAGATCTTTCCATCTTCTAAGGTCTTCCATAATTTCTTTCTTTAGTGTTCTGTAGTTTTCATTATAGAGGTCTTTCAGGTCTTTGGTTAAGTTGATTCCCAAGTATTTTATTTTTATTTTTTTGATGCTATTGTAAATGGGGTAGTTTTTCCTCATTTCCCTTTCAGAGGATTTGTCACTGATATATAGAAATGCCTTAGATTTATGGGTGTTGATTTTGTATCCTGCTACTTTGTTGAATTCATTTATGAGTTCTAGAAGTTTTCTGGTGGAATTTTTTGGGTCTTCTAGGTATAAAATCATATCATCATCAAATAATGATAATTTGATTTCTACTTTACCTATCTGTATCCCTTTAATTTCTTTCATCTGTATTATTGCTCTGGCCAGCATTTCAATTACTATGTTGAATAGAAGTGGTGAAAGAGGGCATCCCTGTCTTGTTCCAGTTTTTAGAGGGAATGTTTTCAATTTTTCTCCATTTAGAATAATATTGGCCTGGGGATTAGCATATGTAGCTTTTACAATGTCGAGATATGTTCCTGTTATCCCTAGTTTTTCTAGTGTTTTGAACATGAAGGGGTGCTGTATTTTGTCAAATGCTTTTTCTGCATCTATTGAAATAATCATATGGTTCTTATCTTTGAGTCTATTGATGTGATGAATTACGTTTATTGATTTCCGTATGTTGAACCATCCTTGCATCCCTGGAATGAACCCCACTTGATCGTGGTGTTTTATATTTTTGATATGGTTTTGTATTCGTTTTGTGAGAATTTTATTGAGAATTTTTGCATCTATGTTCATTAAAAATATGGGCCTGAAGTTTTCTTTTTTTGAAGTGTCTTTGCCTGGTTTGGGGATCAGTGTGATATTGGCCTCATAGAATGAGGTTGGAAGTGCTCCCTCTTTTTCTATTTCCTGAAATAAATTGAAGTGTATTGGTATCAGTTCTTCTTTGAAGGTCTTGTAGAACTTGGCTGTGTATCCACCTGGTCCTGGGCTTTTCTTTGTTGGTAGGCTTCTGATGGCATCTTCTATTTTGTCGCTTGAAATTGGTCTGTTCAAATTATGTATATCCTCCTGCTTAAGTTTGGGCAGATCACGAGACTCTAGAAATTTGTTGTAAAAGTTTTGGAGTACAAGTTTTCAAAATAATTTTGAATTATTTCCTGTATTTCCATAGTTTTTGTTGTATATTTCCTTTTTCATCGCATATGTTAGTAATTTGAATTTTCTCTCTCCTTTTTTTTTTGTTAGCCTGGCTAAAGGTCTGTCAATTTTATTTATTTTTTCAAAGAACCAACATTTTTGTTTTGTCAGTTTTTTCAATTGTTTCTTTTGTTTCAATTTCATTAATTTCAGCCCTGATTTTAATTATATCCTGTCTTCTACCACTTTTGGTGTTGGATTGCTCTTCTTTTTCTAGAGCTTTGAGATGTAGTTTTAAGTCATTTATTTGTTAACTTTTTCTCCTTTTGAGGAATGAACTCAATGCAGTGGACTTTCCTCTTAGAACTGCTTTCAAAGTGTCCCAGAGATTTCTATATGTTGTGTCTTTGTTCTCATTCACCTCTAAGAATTTTTTAATCTCCTCTTTGATGTCATCTGCAACCCATTGTTAATTCAGTAGCATATTATTTAGTCTCCAGGTGTTGGAGTAGATTTTATTTCTTATTTTATCATTGATTTCTAATTTCATTCCATTATGGTCTGATGGAATGCAGGGTAGTATCCCTACTTTTTTATATTTGCTAAGAGTTGCTTTGTGGCATAGTATATGCTCTATTTTAGAGAAGGGTCCATGTGCTGCTGAGAAGAAAGTGTATTCACGGGTTGAAGATGAAATATTCTATATAAGTCAGTTAAGTCTAAGTTATTTATTGTATTTTTGAGTTCTAAAGTTTCTTTGTTCAGCTTTTGTTTGGACAATCTATTCAGTGGGGAAAGGGGTGTGTTAAAGTCACCCAGAATTATTGTGTTGTGGTCAATTTGACTCTTAAACTTGAGGAGAGTTTGTTTGGGATGCACCATTGTTTGGTGCATATATGTTTATAATTGTTAAGTCTTGTTGGTGTATGGTTCCCTTGAGCAGTACATAGTGTCCTTCTTTATCCTTTTTGATGGACTTTAGCTTGAAGTCTACTTTATTTGATTTGAGGATAGAAACTCCTGCTTGTTTCCTCAGTCCATGTGAGTGATAGGATTTCTCCCAACCTTTCACCCTCAGCCTATGGATGTTTTTTCCTATGAGATGAGTCTCTTGGAAGCAGCATATTGCTGGTTCTGTTTTATTGATCCAATCTGCTAGTCTATGTCTTTTGATTGGTGAGTTTAGGCCATTAACATTCAGAGATATTACTGAGATGTGTTTTGTATTTCCAGCCATTTTTGTTTATTTTTGGTATTTAACTTGACATGATTTCTCTTCTTTTTTATTTTTATAATTTTTAATATGTACAACTCATAGTGCATATATTTAGTATCTTTTTACATACAACTGTTTGTATACAAAGTATATTCGTACAATTCAGGTCTTCAATCATGCATTAAGGAAAATGATATCCATCTCATTCAACCATCTTTTTTTTTTCTTTTCTCCCCCTCCCTCCCGTCTTGCTCCCTCCCTTACCCTCCCTTCCCTTGACCATTCTAGTGTTCCTCTAATCCTGCTATGTACCCCCATCCAACAATACTCTGAAATAGCCTCCTTATATCAGAGAAAACATTTGGTACTTGGATTTTTGAGACTGACTAATTTCACTTAGCATTATGTCTTCCAACTTCATCCATTTACCTGCAAATGCCATTAATTTATTTTCTTTTATTGCTGAGTAAAATTCCATTGTGCATATATACCACATTTTCTTAATCCACTCATTTATTGAGGGACATCTAGGTTGGTTCCACAACCTAGCTATTGTGAATTGCGCAGCTACAAACATTGAGATAGCTGTGTCACTGTAATATGCTATTTTTAAGTCCTTTGGGAATAGACCCAGGAGTGGGATGGCTGGGTCATAGGGTGGTTCCATTCCCAGTTTTCCAAGAAATCTCCATACTGCTTTCCATAACGGTTGCACCATTTTGCAGTCCCACCTGCAATGTATGAGTGTGCCTTTTTCCCAACATCCTCTCCAACATTTATTGTTGCTTGTGTTCTTGATAGCTGCCATTCTGAATGGAGTGAAGTGAAATCTTAGAGTAGTTTTTGATTTGCATTTCTCTAATTGCCAGCGATGTTGAACATTTTTTCATGTATTTGTTGATTAATTGTGTATCTTCTTCTGAGAGGTGTCTTCTCAATTCCTTAGCCCATTTATTGATTGGGTTATTTGTTTCTTTAGTGTAAACTTTTTCGAGTTCTTTATATGTTTTAGAGATTAGTGCTCTATCTGATGTGCATGTATTAAATATTTGTTCCCAATTAGTTGGCTTTCTATTCACCTCACTGATTGTTTCTTTTGCTGAAAAGAAGCTTTTTAGTTTAAATCTATCCCATTCATTAATTCTTGGCAGTAATTCTTGCGCTACAGGATTCTTATTAAGGAACTTGGGGCCTAATCTGACATGTTGGAAATTGGAGCTTACTTTTTCTTCTATTAGGCGTATTGTCTCTGGTCTAATTCCTAGATCCTTGATCCAGTTCGAATTGAGTTTTGTGCATGGTGAGAGATAAGGGTTTAATTTCAATTTGTTGCATATAAATTTCCAGTTTTCCCAGCACCATTTGTTGAAGAGGCTATCCTTTCTCCACTGTACATTTTTGGCATCTTTGTCTAATATAAGATAGCTGAAATTATATGTATTAGTCTCTGTGTCCTCAATTCTGTACCATTGGTCCCCCAGTCTGTTTTGGTGCCAATACCATGCTGTTTTTGTTACTATTGCTCTATAGTATAATTTAAAATCTGGTATGGTGATGCCCCCTGCTTCAATTTTCTTGCTCAGGATTGCTTTGGCTATTCTGGGTCTCTTATTTTTCCAGATGAATTTCATGACTGCTATTTCTATTTATTTGAAGAATGACATTGGGATTTTGATTGGAATTGCATTAAATCTGTATAATGCTTTTGGTAGTATGGACATTTTGACAATACTAATTCTACCTATCCAAGAGCAAGGTAGGTCTTTCCATCTTCTGAGTTCATCTATAATTTCTTTCTTTAGTGTTCTATAATTTTCGTTATAGAGGTCTTTCACCTCTTTTGTTAGGTTGATTCCCAGGTATTTTTTTTTTTTTTGATGCTATTATAAATGGGGCGTTTTTCATCATTTCCCTTTCAGAGTTTTTGTCGCTAATGTACACAAATGCCTTTGACTTAAGTGTATTGATTTTGTATCCTGCAACTTTGCCAAATTCATTTACTAGTTGTAAAAGTTTTCTGGTAGAGTTTTTTGGGTCTTCTAGGAAGATTATCATGTCATCAGCAAATAGTGCTAATTTGAGCTCTTCTTTGCCTATCTGGATCCCTTTAATTTCTTTCGTCTGTCTAATTGCTCTGGCCAGAGTTTCCAGTACTATGTTAAATAGCAGTGGTGAGAGGGGGAATCCCTGTCTTGTTCCAGTTTTTAGAGGAAATGCTTTCAATTTTTCTCCATTTAAGATAATGTTAGCTCGGGGCCTTGCATAAATAGCTGTTATAATGTTAAGATATGTTCCTGATATTCCTAGTTTTTCCAGTGTTTTGAACATAAAGTGGTGTTGTATTTTGTCAAATGCTTTTGCTGCATCAATTGAGATGATCATATGATTTTTGCCTTTAAGTCTATTGATGTGATGTATTATGTTTATTGATTTCTGAATGTTGAACCAGCCTTGCATCCCTGGAATATACCCCACTTGATTGTGGTGCACTATCTTTTTGATATGTTTTTGTATCCGATTTGCCATGATTTTGTTGAGGATTTTTGCATCTATGTTCATTAAAGATATGGGCCTGAAGTTTTCTTTTTTGGATGTGTCTTTGCCTGGCTTTGTAATTAATGTGATATTGGCCTCATAGAAAGAGTCTGGAAGAGCTCCCTCTTTTTCTATTTCTTGAAATACTTTGAAAAGCATTGGAATTAGTTCTTCTTTGAAAGTCTTATAGAACTCAGCTGTAAACCCATCAGGTCCTGGACTTTTCCTTGTTGGTAACTTTTCGATGACATCTTCTATTTCTTCGCTTGTAATCGGTCTGTTCAAGTTGTGTATAGCCTCGATTTCCAGTTTAGGCAAATCATACGACTCAAGAAATCTGTCAATGTTTTTGATATTTTCTGTTTTATTGGAATACAAGTTTTCGAAGTAATTTCTAATTATCTTCTGTATATCTGAGTTGTTTGTTGTGATATTCCCTTTTTCTTCATGAATGTTAGTAATTTGAGTTTTTTCTCTTCTTCTTTTTGTTAGCATTGCTAAGGGCCTGTCAATTTTGTTTATTTTTTCAAAGAACCAACTTTTAGTTTTGTCAATTCTTTGAATGGTTTCCTTAGTCTCAATTTCATTAATTTCTGCTCTGATTTTAATTATTTCCTGTCTTCTACTGCTCTTGGTATTGGTCTGTTCTTTTTTTTCTAATGCTTTGAGGTGTGATGTTAAGTCATTTATTTTATTTTTTTCCTTTTAAGGAATGAACTCAGTGCAATGAACTTTCCTCTTCCTACTGCCTTCATAGTGTCCCAGAGATTTCTATACGTTGTATCTGTGTTCTCATTTACCTCTAGGAATTTTTTAATCTCCTCTTTGATGTCTTCTTCAACCCCTTGTTCATTCAGTAGCATGTTGTTTAGCTTCCCGTTGTTGGAGTAGTTTCTTTTAATCCTTGTTTTGTTGTTGATTTCCAATTTCATCCCTTTATGGTCTGATAGAATGCAGGGTAGTATCTCTATTTTTTTATATTTGCTGAGAGTTTCCGTATGACCTAATATATGGTCTATTTTGGAGAAGGAGCCATGTGCTGCTGAGAAAAATGTGTATTCGTTTACTGAGGGATGAAATATTCTATATATGTCCGTTAAGTCTAAATTATTAATTGTTTTAAGGAGGCTTAAAGTTTCTTTGTTTAGCTTTTGTTTGGATGATCTGTCCATTGGTGAGAGAGGTGTGTTGAAGTCTCCTAGAATAACTGTGTTGTGGTCTATTTTACTCTTGAACTTGAGAAGAGTTTGTTTGATGAAGGTAGGTGCTCCATTATTTGGGGCATATAGATTTATGATTGTTATATCCTGTTGATGGATGGTTCCCTTAAGTAATAAGAAATATCCATCTTTGTCCCTCTTGATTAGTTTTGGTTTGAAGTCTACCTTATTTGATATGAGAATGGAAACCCCTGCTTGCTTCCACCAGCCATGTGAGTGATAAGACTTTTCCCAGCCTTTCACTTTCAGTCTGTTGATGTCTTTTTTTCTATGAGTGTGTTTCTTGGAGACAGCAAATTGTTGGGTCGTTTCTTTTAATCCATTCTGATAATCTGTGTGTTTCGATTGGTGAGTTTAGGCCATTAACATTCAGGGTTACTATTGAGAAGTGATTTTTATTCCCATCCATTTTTATTTGTATTATGGTCTTTAGCTTGATTTGGTTTCTCTTCTGGTTAGTATTTCCCTTAGTTTAATATCTCCCTTTGTTGATTTTCATTATCATCTTTCTCTTCTTCTTCATGAAAAATGTTGCCAGGATGTTCAGAAGTGCTGCCTTTTGAGTTGTGAAATCTTTTAACTTTTGCTTGTCGTAGAAGGTTTTTATTTCATCTTCGAATCTAAAGCTCAATTTTGCTGGATATAAGATTCTTGGTTGACATCCCTTTTCTTTCAGATCTTGAAATATGCTATTCCAGGATCTTCTTGCTTTTAAGGTCTGGGTCGAAAAATCTGAACATAGTCTGATTGGTTTCCCCCTATATGTAATCTGCTTCCTTTCTCTTGTGGCTTTTAGTTTTCTCTCCTTGATCAGTATATTAGGCATTTTCATTATAATGTGTCTTGGTGTGGATCTGTTAAGATTTTGTTTGTTTGGTGTTCGGTATGCCTCTTGAACTTGGTTTTCCCATTCATTCCTCAAATTTGGAAAATTTTCTGTAATTATTTCGTTAAATAAATTACTCGTTCCTTTGGCTTAAAACTCTGCCCCTTCCTCTACGCCAATCACTCTTAAGTTTGGTCTTTTTATGCTGTCCCATAATTCTTGGATGTTATGTTCTTGATTTCTAACAAGTTTTGCTGTATAGTCTAAATTCTTCTCTAGAATATATATTTTGTCTTCATTGTCTGAGGTTCTTTCTTCCAAGTGGTCTATTCTGTTGGAGATGCTTTCAATTGAACTTTTATTTTGGTTTATTGCTCCTTTCATTTCTGGAATTTCTGTTTGGTTTCTCTTTAGAGCCTCTATTTCCCTATTGAAGTAATCTTTTACTTCCTGTATTTGTTTTTGGAGTTCTTTGTCAAAATGATCTTTTGCCTCCTGTACTTGCTCCCTCATCTCATTTTTTAGTTCATTCTTAAGTTCCATAAACATTTGGCATATGTAATTTCTAAATTCCATCTCTGGCATTTGACTAACTGTGCTTGCCATGACATCTACTGATGAGGTATCTTGATGTGTTTGTGTCATTTTCTTCCCTTGTTTTTTCATGTTGCTTGTGTGTCTATTCTTCCTGCACTGTGGGACCTTGACTATTTCAATTTTACCTTAAAGCCTTATGTTGTTCCTGTAGTACAATGCTATCAGATCGCCTTATAATTCCTTTACACTTTAAAACCTAACACTTTCTATTCAGAAAATCCAAGTTTGATCACAATGTATAGATTTGGTTAACCCAGATATTATTTCCAATTTACTCTGTACGCTTCTGATGGGGTTTTATAGCTTCAAGTATTGGATACAGAGGTGTTATGTTTAGGAAGAAGGAAGTGTCTTGAATTGTTCTTTCTTGGAAAGTATGAAAAGAGATTTCTATTGAAGTGGTTTAGTGGAAGTGGTTTAGTATCAGTAGACGAGGGAAGAAAGAATGGAGTAGACAATTAGGTGGAAAGACCAATTTATATATAAAGTAAGTTGGAGAAGAAAAAAATGATACAAGAGTAGGAATTGGTGTAAGAGAGAGTAGAGAGAGAATCAAGAAAATAGAGAGTAAACTATATATAACACCACTTTGCTACCCAGTTCAATTGCGCCGGTTCTAGAAATCCCAAGTTCTGCGTATAACTTGTTTTTGCCTCTGTTTAGTATGCACTGGCAGGGTGTAAACATGAAAGATGAAGGAGGAAGAAAAGATGCAAGAGTGAGAAGGAAGAAAAGAAGGAAAGAAAAAAGGAGCGGAAGCAAACAAACACACTGACAATCAATGCGGAAGGAAAAAAAAAAGCAAAACAAAACAAAGCCAAAAAAAGAAAAAGAAAAATAAACAAACAAACAAAAAACCTCCCTGAAATCCAACAAAACAAGCAAACCAAAAAAAAAAAAAAAAAAAAAGTTGAACCCCAAGTCTCAAACAAAACGGGCCCTGGGAAGCCCCCTCTTTTTTCCTTTCCAGTTCAAGCCAATCGTTATCGGATCATGTCTAGACAGTCTGCGATCCTGTTAGTGGAATCAAGGCTGCACCTTAGGCCAGTGGCTGAATGGCTCAGTGGATGAGTGGCCCAGGGGTTTTGTGTGTCAGCATATGAATGGCACCGGGAAGGGGACCCTCCAGAAGGCACCCCCTCCCCACGCCCACCCACAGTTGCAGCTTCTTGTGGCCGCTGCACTGGCCTCAGACATGCCCTCCCCTGCTGGCCACCCGAGCCTCACCCAGGTGTGTGTTGTCTTCAGAGAGCTGGAGGGTCCCTGGATGGCTGCAGCCGTCACTCTCCGTCTCCTCCCCTTTGTCTGTGTCAGCCACTGCACCTTTCAAAGATGGCGGTGCTCTCCTCCCAGTCAACAGCAGCTCCGTAGACTCCCGTGTCCTCGCCGATTGATTTCAAAGCCGTTGGGTGGATGTCTCCTTGCCGAGGTGGTATCGGGAAGCCGCAACTGTAACTGCGGTGCAGACAGCGCTGCTTCAGACTGTGGACTGCTCCGATTCTGCCCCTGCTTGCTGTTCGCCGGTCTCTGCGCTGCTCTCTCCGGGGCCCTACTGCTTAGGGTCGTGTCCGTCCGAGTGTGGATTCGAACTGGTGTTGTCGACCTGTGGTCTCCCGTGGTCCCCCAGCACCAATTCTGCCAGCTGTTATCGCTGGCTTCACACTGATGATTTCTCTTCTGATTTTTTTTCCTTTAGTGTAATACCTCCCTCTGTTGATTTTCATCATTGTTTTTCTTTTCCTCTTCATGGAATATTTTGCCGAGGATGTTCTGTAGTGCTGGCTTTCTACTTACAAATTCTTTTAACTTTTGTTTATCATGGAAGGTTTTTATTTCGTCCTCAAATCTAAAGCTTAATTTTGCTGGGTATAAGATTTTTGGTTGGCATCCCCTTTCTTTCAGAGCTTGGAATATGTTGTTCCATGATCTCCTAGCTTTGAGTGTCTGAGTTGAAAAATCTGCTGTGATACAAATTGGTCTCCCCCTATATGTGATCTGATTCCTCTCTTTTGCGGCCTTTAAAATTCTGTCCTTGTTCTGTATGCTAGGCATTTTCATTATAATGCATCTTGGTGTAAATCTGTTGTAATTTTGTACATTTGTTGTCCTATAAGCCTCTTGTATTTGGTTTTCCAATTCATTCTTCATGCTTGGGAAATTTTCTGATATTATTTTATTGGATAGGTTGTGCATTCCTTTTGTTTGAAATGCTGTGCCTTCATCTATCCCAATTACTCTTAGATTTGTTCTTTTGATGCTGTCCCATACTTCTTGGATGTTCTGTTCATGATTTCTTACTATCTTCATTGTGTGGTCAACTTTATTTTCAAGATTATATACTTTGTCTTCATTGCCTGAAGTTCTTTCTTCCAGTTGATCTAGTCTGTTGGTGATGCCTTCAATTGTGTTTTTTATTTGGTTAATTGTTTCCTTCCTTTCAAGGATTTCTGACGTTTTTTTTTTTTTTTTTTTTTTTCAGAGTTTCCATCTCTTTTTTGGAGTAATCTTTTGCCACCTGTATTTGCTCTCTTGTATCTTTGTTGTAGTGGTCAATTTTTTGCCTGTATTTGCTCATTTAGGTCATTATTTGATTCACAGATCATTTTAATTATGAACCTTCTGAACTCCTTCTCTGACATTTTATCAACTTCGCTGAGCATGGATTCTGTTATTGTAGAGTCCTGGTTTGTTTGGGATATTTTCCTCCCTTGTTTTTTCATGTTGTCTGTTTACCTTACATTCTTGCATTGTAGATCTGATTTATTACAGTTTTTTCCCTGTATTCTTATAATACCCTTGCAGGTTGTCTGTGCCTCCCATTAGCTCTGGACTATCAAAACCTGCCGCTGATTCTTAAAGTATGCTACCTGGGGCTGGGTCCACACTGCTTGGTGTGGGTCGACCTGGTTGAGTCTGAGTTCCTGGTTGTCTGGGGCTAACCACACTGGGGTGAAGTTCAGCGGGACTGCCCTGGGCCCACCTGAACTCAAAGCAGAGTTGGAGGGTCTGTCCTTGCTTTCTCCTGCTCTGTGGCAGAGGTCAGTGGGGCTGGCTGGAGCCTGGTAGAACACCAGTGGGGGGTCAGCAGGACTGACCTGGGGCTGACCATGCTTGGGTGAAGGTCAGCGGGACTGCCCTCTACTCTCTGTACCTTTGAACCCAAGCTGGCAGTGCTCCTACTGGTAAAGTTTTCTCAAAAAATTGGTGGACCTTTCATTGATTTCATAAGCGTTCATACTAGTAGATAAAAGCCAAATCTTCAGATCTTTCTGAGATAATCCCCCTGTACCTTTGACTTCTTCTGACATGACTAAGAAACAATTATCTTCAAGTTCTTAGAGACCCAGTGGATTGCTTGAGAATAACTGAGACATATTCTCCCTTATCTCTCTTTTCTACATTATAAATTTTTCTCTCTATGCCATATTCTATTAACTTTAGCATCTTTTGCCATCTGAATAGAATAGGAATTTTCCAAGTCACCCAGTTTGGTTTCCTTTTTATTTAATACTTCTTCCCTCAAATTGTCTTTCTTCTCTCACTTTTTACCAAAAACATATCAAGGGAATTTTGTGCTTTGAAATATCCTTATATATCCAAGTTAACCAAGAGCAAGTTTTATCTTCCACATATATGAAAGACACAATTTAGTTAAGGTTTCTGCCTCAACATAACAAGGATCCTCCTTCTTCTAGTTTCCAATAACATGTTCTTTGCTTTATTTTAAAAAGCAACATTCTTTTTTTTTAATATTTATTTTGGACCTTTATTTTATTTATTTATATGTGGTGCTGAGAATTGAACCCGGTGCCTCACACATGCTAGGCAAGTGCTCTACCACTGAGCCCCAGCCCCAGCCCTGCAACATTCTTATTCTAATTTTTTTTTATTTTTAAAAAATTTTTGTAGTACTAGATGGACAGAATGCCTTTATTTTATTTGTTTCATTTTTATGTGGTGTTAAGGATCAAACCCAGTGCCCCACACATGTGAGGCAAGTGCTCTGTCCCTGAGCTACTGCCCCAGCCCAAAGGAAACTTTCTTAAAGTCCTTATCTCCATTAACATTCTGTTCACAGTGATTTATGATTTCTCTGTAATGCTTCCTCACCTCTATTTTGAGTCTTCACCAACAATTTCTTTAGTGTCCATATGTCTAAAGAAAGCCTCTTTAAATCAATCTAGGTTTTCTAAATCATGCTCCTTAAAATTCTTCCACCCTTCTCCACACTTTATTCCAAAGTTGCTCCCATGTTTTAGGATCTTTAGCAGCATCTCACTTTCAGATAGCAAAAATCTGTTTAAATCATCCAATGATATGTAACAAATTACCACAAATTTAGCAGCTTAAAACTACCCTTATTTATTAGCTCACATTTCTTTTTTTAAAAATATTTATTTATTTGCCTTAGTTGTACATAATTCCTTTACGTGCCGCTGAGGATCTAACTGCTCTACTGCTGAGCCACAACCCCAGCCCCATAGCTCACATTTCTTTAGGTCAGAAGTCCATGCTCTCTGTTTGGAGTATCACAAAAGCTGAAGTCACTGTGGCAGTTAGGCTGAATTTTCATCTTTAGGCTTTGACAAAAAAGCCACTCTGAAACAGAATCTTTTTGAAATTAAAAACAACTTCCTGATAACAGCTTTTCTGCATCTACTACTTCCTCATACTGTGAATGGAGGTTGAGGTTCTTCCCCATGGCCCTAAAGGACACCAGACAACCGGAGACTGACATGTTTCTTATTAGCACAAACTACATATGCCTGTTTCCTACCTTTTGTCCCACTGGTTCCTCCTCACTCCTGAGTCCATGAAGATGGATATTTGAGACAGAAAGATTTCCATATTACTCAAAAGTGACTTTGAATAAACCTATTTTCCTGATTAATCTGTTTCTCAAGATTTTGTGGACTGCAATGGGAGTTCAATCATTTTGTCCACAGTTTCAACTTTGTCTCATTTTTGTTGTTGACAGAATTTGATTCCATGGAGTTGTAGGATGAAGTTGTAGGATTTCCTAGCTGTCCCTCAAACAGGGACTATTGCAGCTACTAGAGTCCACCTACTTACATTGACACATGGCCTCCTTCATCTTCAAATCAGTAATGGCACATTGAGTCTTTCTCATGCCCACCATATAATCTCCTTTTTTAATGCCAACTGTACCACTAAATATAACCCAGTCATATTCACAATCTTGAATATTTCTCAGGACATTTACAACATTGGGTGGAACATTTGGGGGCTATTTTAGAACTCTGCCTACACAGTTGGTCTACCTTACCAACAGTTGCTTCCTTTTTAACCCCATAATAGTGGACTAGATTGTCCCCAATCTTTGAAGGTATTTGAAACCCTGAGTTTTTTCCGATGACTTTCACTTTCCTAGTGGAGGTTAGGATACTTCAGTTCTTCTTGCAGGGCTGGATTACTTTTGAGGACTTATAACTGAAGTCATTAAAACAAGCTTTGCTTTCCCAACCAAACGGATTTTACTTCTGATTTTTTATATGAAAAATTCATTTATTTTTTCTTTCCCTTTACTCTAAGTTGTTATATATGACAGCAGAATGCATTACAATTCATATTACACATATAGAACACATTTTTACATATCTCTGGTTGTATACAAAGTATATTCACACCATTCATGTCTTCTGCTTTATTCAATCCATGTTTTCTTTCACATCTCCCAGAACAAAATAATTGGGCCTCTATGGGGCATATTCCCCTGATTTTGCCATATGCAAGACGTGGAAGGGCCACCAGTAAATTTATTGATAACAGTTTAGCAACTATAGACTCCTTCCAAAACTGAAAATTATTCTGTTTTCTTTTTCTTTCTTTCTTTTTTTTTTTTTTCATTTCCAACAGAATGCAATTTAAAAAGCAGGCAAAATTCCTCTGGGTCTGAACAAATGTTTCCTGTCTCCTTTTCCAGTAATTGAAACACTGCACTCCTGTTTTCTACCCTGTCCAATGAGCAACAGAGGTCTCATGCTGGGGAGGAGCTGGAGAGGAAATGGTGGATAAACTGCCAAATCTCTGAAAAGTTCATCTGTTTACATTACTCTGTCTCCAAAGGGAAGAAGGCAGGCAAGAGTTAGTTGTGTGTGATTTAGATTCTCACAGAATCACAGAATGTCAGGTCTGGAAGACGGAAAACTGTGACGTGGTGACCTCTAGGGTAAAATTAGGCCAGCCCAGTATTTTCTTTTAAATTTTTAAATCTTTTTAAAGTCTTAAAATAGAACATAGTCTAGTTTTTGTCCCAGTACTCACCACTCCTTAGTGTTTTACACCAGGCTTCTTCAAACATTTTCTCAAATGTTTGAAAGGTGGAATGGAATGATGATAGAGAAAATGGCCTATGAAACCAGACTGCTTGAGTTGGAGTCCCAGCTCTTCTAATTGTCAGCTGTGTGATTTTGGAATAACTACTATTCTTCTGTGCTTTAATTCCTGCATCAGTAAAAATGGAGTTAATAATAGCTTGACATTTACCTTATAGAGTTATAAGAAGGATTAAATTTATTAATTGCTTAGAACATTGCCTGGCACATAGAAAATATTATAGAAATATTTTTGTGCTGTTTGATCTCTGAAGGCATTTGAGTTGTGTCTCCTGAACTTAGTACCATTTTCCTACTCCCTCATCTTACAGATGAAGAAATTAAAGCCTAAAGAGGTCAAAGCATTACTCAGATTGCCTGATTCCAGGTCAGATGTACTAAGTCTCTGTTTATTGATAAAAAATAATCACATCACATCAGTGACTTACATAACATTTCTATGCTTTGTTCCAAGAACTTAGTACATACTCATTTAATACCCATGGCAACTATAGGAGGTGGGTAGTAAAAATTAGCTTCATTTTTACAGTTAAAGTTATAGTTAAAGAAATAAAAACACAGAAAACTTAAGGTATGGCTTAAATTATCACAATTTTTACCTAGGTAATCTAGTTTAATATGGGAGAAACTGCACTGAACAGAGACTGGGATTTGCAGTGGGGTGGCTGTGGGCTAGTTAATCCCAGACCTTCAAATAACATACTATGAACTTGGGCAAGTCTTTTAACCTCTCTCAGCCTTGGTAAAAAAAAAATAGCAATGATCCCAGCACTGATACAGGGATCAAATAAAGTGATATAGAGGGAATCCTGCCTGGCACATAGCTAGATACTCAACAGGTGTTGGTCTTTTCTTTCTCATGTAAAAATAAAATATTTTTTCTGCACAATGTCGAATCTTTTCCTAATTTAATTTTTGCTTTTATTTTGGTCTTTCTGTTTTCTTTGGTTTGCCCAGTGTTTCTTTTTAATTTTTTAAGTTATTTTATTTTTTCCACAAATGGAGCACAACTTTTCATTTCTCTGGTTGTACATGATGTAGAATCACACCATTCATGCTATAATACCTGTATATAATGTAATAATGTCCATCTCGTTCCACCATCTCCCCCCACTCCCTCCCCTGTGCTCAATCCAAAGTCCCTCCATTCTTCATTTGCCACCCCCACCATTATGGATCAGCATACACTTATCAGAAAAAACATTTGGCTTTTGGATTTTTGGGGTTGGCTTATTTTACTTAGCATGATATTCTCCAACTCTGTCGATTGACCTGTAAATGACACAATTTCATTTTTCTTTAAGGCTGAGTAATATTCCATCTTGTATATATACCCCAGTTTCTTTATCCATTCATTTATTGAAGGGAATCTAGGTTGTTTCCACAATTTAGTTATTGTGAATTTAGTTACTATAAACATTGAGGTGGCTGCATCACTGTAGCATGTTGATTTTAAGTACTTTAGGTATAGACCAAGGAGTGGAACAGCTGGGTCAAATGGTGGTTCCATTCCAAGTTTTCTAAGGAATCTCCATATTGTTTTCCATAGTGGTTGCACCAATTTGCTGACCCACCAGAAATGTATGAGTGTACCTTTCCCCTACATCCTTGCCAGCACTTATTGTTGCTTGAATTCTTTATAATTGCCATTCTGACTAGAGTAAGATTAAATCTTAGAGTAGTTTTGATTTGCATTTCTTTAATTGCTAGAGAAGTTGAACATTTTGTCATATATTTGTTAATTGACTGTATTTCTTCTTCTGTGAAGTGTCTGTTTGGTTCCTTAGCCTATTTATTGATTGGGTTTTTTTTGGTGTTAAGTTATTTGAGTTCTTTATATATCTTTGAGATTAATACTCTATCTTATGTGTGTGGTAAATTTTTTTTTCCATTCTGTAGGCTCTCTCTTCACCTCATTGTTTATTTAGCTAAGAAGAAGTTCTTTTTAGTTTGAATCCATATGTACAATGTTGAATCTTTGCCTACAAATATCTCAGCTGACTTCCACTCTGCCCACTTCCTAGTCATGTCTTATTTTTAAATCTTTACACCAGTGGATCTGGGTTGCATTTTGGCTTGGTTCACATTAGTCAAATTGGCTTTGCTCACATTGATCTATTTTTTATGAAGTTTAATCTATTAATTTTTTATTTATTCTAATTTGTTATACATGCTTGCAGAGTGCAATTCATTTCATATTACATATAAAGAGCACAGTTTTTCAAGTCACTGGTTTTACATTAAGTATTTTCACACCATTTGTGTTTTTATATATGTACTTAGTGTATTGATGTCTAACTCATTCTGCCATTATTCCTATCCTCTTGCCCTGTCCCCCTCCCTCCCTTTTGTTCTATTTAACATTCCTTCATTCCTCTCATCCCCCCTCCCTTGCCATTATAATTCAGTATCATCATAGCAAAGTAATAATTCAACATTTGGTTTTTGGGGATTGGCTAACTTCACTTAGCATTATTTTATCGACCTTCATCCATTTACCCGTGAATGCCATGATTTTATTTTCTTTTAGTGCTGAGTAGTGTTCCATTGTGTATATATACCAAATTTTCCCTATCATTCATCTACTGATGGGCATTGGGGTTGTTTCCACAATCTAGCTATTGTGAATTGTTCTGCTGTAAACATTGATGTGACTGTGTCCCTGTAGTAAGCTGTTTTTAAGTCCTTTGGGTATAGACCGAGGAGTGGGATAGCTGGGTCAAATGGTGGTTCCATTCCAAACTTTCCTAGGAATCTCCATACTGCTTTCCAGATTGGCTGCACCAATTTGCAGTCCCATCAGAAATGTATGAGTGTGCTCTTTTCCCCACATCCTCGCCAGCATTTATTATTGTTTGTGTTTTTGATGATGCCATTTTGACTGGCGTGAGATGAAATCTTAGAGTTGTTTTGATTTGCATTTCTCCAATTGTTAGAGATGTTGAGCATATTTTCATATATTTGTTGATTGGTTGTATATCATCTTCTGAGAAGTGTCTGTTCAGTTCCTTAGCCCATTTATTGATTGGGTTGTTTGTTTTTTTAGTGTAAAGGTTTTTGAGAGCTTTATATATCCTTGAAGTTAGTGTTCTGTCTGATGTGCTTGTGGTAAAAATTTGCTCCCATTCTGTAGGTTCTCTGTTCACCTCACTGATTGTTTCTTTTGCTGAGAAGAACCTTTTTAGTTTGAATTCATCCCATTTGTTAATTCTTTGTTTTAATTCTTGCACTATAGGGATATTATTGAGGAAGTTGGGGCCTAATCCAACATGATGGAGATTTGGGCCTACATTGTCTTTTATTAGGTGCAAGGTCTCTGTTTTAATTACTAGGTCCTTGATCCACTTTGAGTTGAGTTTTGTGCACCTGGAGAGATAGAGGTTTAATTTCATTTTATTACATGAGGATTTCCAGTTTTTCCAACACCATTTGTTGAAGAGGCTGTCTTTTATCCAATGTATGTTTTTGGCACCTTTGTCTAATATAAGATAACTGTAGATGTGTGAGTTAGTCTCTGTATCTTCTATTCTGTACCATTGGTCTACTGTCTTATTTTGGTGCCAATACCATGCTGTTTTAGCTACTATTGCTTTGTAGTACAATATAAGGTCTGGAATAATAATGCCACCAGCTTCACTCTCCTTGCTAAGAATTGCTTTTGCTATTCTGGGTCCCTTATTTTTCCAGATGAATTTCATGATTGCTTTTTCTATTTCTATGAGGAATGATATTGGGATTTTGATTGGGATTGCATTGAAATTTTATAGCACTTTTGGTATAATAGTCATTTTGACAATATTAGTTCTACCTATCCATGAACAAGGTAGATCTTTCCATCTTCTAAGATCTTCTTTAATTTCTTTCTTCAGCGTGGTGTAGTTTTCAATGTACAGGTCTTTCACTTCTTTTGTTAAGTTGATTGCCAAGTATTTTATATTTTTTGAGGATATAGTAAATGGAGTGGATTTCCTAGTTTCTCTTTTTGAGGATTTGTCGCTGATGTACAGATATGCCTTTGATTTATGGGTATTGATTTTACATCCAGCCACTTTGCTGAATTCATTTATTAGTTCTAGAAGATTTCTGGTGGAATTTTTTTGGATCTTCTATGTATAGAATCATATCATCTTCAAATAGTGATAATTTGAGTTCTTCTTTTTCCTATCTATATCCCTTTAATTTCTTTCATCTGTCTAATTGCTCTTGCTAGGGTTTCAAGAACTATGTTAAATAGAAGTGGTGAAAGAGGGTGTCCCTGTCTTGTTCCAGTTTTTAGAGAGAATGCTATCAATTTTTCTCCATTTAGGATGGTGTTGGCTTGGGGCTTAGCACAGATGGCCTTTACAATATTGAGGTTATGTTCTTGTTATCCCTATTTTTGCTAGCGTTTTAAACATGAATGGGTGCTGTGTGAAAATGTACAAATGCTATACAAATGTCTTATCTGCGTCAATTGAGATGATCATATGATTTTTATCTTTGAGTCTATTGATGTGATGAATTACATTTATTGATTTCCTTATATTGAACCAACCTTGCATTCCTGGTATGAACCCCAATTGATTGTGGTGCACTATTTTTTGATATGTTTTTGTATTCAATTTGTCAGAATTTTATTGAGAATTTTGCATCTATATTCATTAGAGATATTGGTGTGAAGTTTTCTTTCTTTGATTTGTCTCTGCCTGGTTTTGGAACAAGGGTGATATTGGCCTCTTTGAATGAGTCTGGAAGGGTTCCTTCTTTTTCTATTTCATGGAATAGTTTGAGAAGTATTGGTTTTAGTTCTTCTTTAAAGGTCTTGTTGAACTCGGTTGTATATCCATCTGGACCTGGGCTTTTCTTGGTTTGTAGGTTTTTGATGGCATCCTCTATTTCTTTGCTTGAAATTGATCTATCTAAGTTGCATATGTCATCCTGATTTAGTTTAGGCATACTGTATATTTCTAGAAATTTGTTGATGTCTTCATTAATTTTCTATTTTGTTGGAGTATAGATTTTCAAAATAATTTCTAATTATCTTCTGTATTTCTGTAGTATCTGTCATGATGT
The DNA here is from genome assembly GCA_025594165.1 of Tamias sibiricus. Classification (NCBI taxonomy): domain Eukaryota; kingdom Metazoa; phylum Chordata; class Mammalia; order Rodentia; family Sciuridae; genus Tamias; species Tamias sibiricus. Next base: position 56,010,022 of record CM046667.1, on the reverse strand, counting down.
TTCCTTTTTCATCACAGATATTGGTAATTTGATTTTTTTTCTCTCCTTTTCATAGTTAGCATAGCTAATGGTTTATCAATTTTATTTATTTTTTCAAAGAACCAACTTTTGTTTCTGTCAATTTTTTCAATTGTGTTTTTTGTTTCAATTTCATTGATTTTGGCTCTGATTTTAATTATTTTCTGTCTTCTACTGCTTTGGGAGTTGGTTTGTTCTTCTTTTCCTAGGGATTTGAGGTGTAATGTTAGTTCATTTATTTGTTGACTTTTTCTTCTATGAAGGAATGAACTCCATGCAATGAACTTTCCTCTTAGTACTGCCTTCATAGTGTCCCAGAGATTTCAATATGTTGTATCAGTGTTCTCATTTACCTCTAAGAATTTTTTAATATCCTTCTTGATGTCTTCTGCAACCCATTACTCACTCGGTGGCATATTATTTAGTCTCCAGGTGTTGGAGTAGGTTTTATTTCTTATTTTATCATTGATTTCTAATTTCATTCCATTGTGAGCTGATAAGATGCAGGGTAGTATCTCTACTATTTTATATTTGCTTAGAGTTGCTTTATGGCATAATATGTGGTCTATTTTAGATTATAATCCATGTTCTGCTGAGAAGAAAGAGTATTGACTCGTTGATGGATAATATACTTTATATATGTCAGTTAATTCTAAGTTATTAATTGTATTATTGAGTTCTACAATTTTTTGTTTGTTTGTTTAGCTTTTGTTTGGAAGATCTATCCAGTGGTGAAAGAGGTGTGTTAAAGTCACCTAGAATTATTGTGTTGTAGTCTATTTGTCTCTTGAACTTGAGAAGAATTTGTTTGATGAATGTGGATGCTCCATTATTTGGGGCATATATATTTATAACAATTATTTCTTGTTGATGTAAGCAGTATGAAATGTCCATCTTTGTCTCTTTTGATTAGATTTGGCTTAAAGGCTACTTTATTTAATATGAGGATGGAAACCCCTGCTTGCTTACATAGACCATGTGAGTGATATATTTTATCCCATCCTTTCACCTTCAGTCTGTGGGCATCTTTTCCTATGACATGTGTCTCTTGAAGGCAGCATATTTTTGGGTCTTTTTTTTAATCCAATCCATCAGCCTATGTCTTTTAATTGGTGAGTTTAGGCTGTTAACGTTCAGGGTTATTATTGGGATATAATTTGTATTACTAGTCATTTTTAATTTAATTTAATTTAATTTAATTTAATGTTTGGTATTTAGCTTGACTTGATTTCTCCTTTGGTTAGTTTTTCCTTTATTGTAATTCTTCCCCTTGCAGATTTTCATTGTTGTTTTTCATTTCCTCCTTGTGGAATATTTTGACAAGAATGTTCTGTAATGCCAGCTTTCTTATGACTTCTTTTAGCTTTTGCTTGTCATGGAAGGTTTTTATTTCATCATCAAATCTGAATCTTAATTTTGCTGGGTATAAGATTCTTGGTTGGCATCCCTTATCTTTTAGAGCCTGGTATATGTTGTTCCAGGACCTCCTGGCTTTGAGGTTATTGGTTGAAAATCTGCTGAGATGCAAATTGGTTTTCCTTTATAGGTTATCTGATTTTTCTCTCTTATGGCCTTTAAAATTCTATCCTTATTTTGTATACTAGGCATTTTCATTATAATGTGCCTTGGTGTAGATCTGTTGTAATTTTGTACATTTGGTGTCCTACAGGACTCTTATATCTGGTTTTCAAATTTGTTCTTCTTGTTTGGGAAATGTTCTGATATTATTTCGTTGAAGAGATTTTGCATTCCTTTGGTTTGAATCTCTGCACCTTCCTCAATTCCAATAAATCTTATATTCGGTCTTTTGGTGGTATCCCATAATTAATTCTTTGATATTCTGTTCATGGTTTCTTACCATCTTCACTGTGTGGTCAACTTTATTTTCGATATTATATATTTTGTCCTCATTGTCTGAGGTCCTATCTTCCAAGTGATCCAATCTGTTGGAGATACTATTTATTGAGTTTTTAAAATGTCTTATTGTTTCTTTCATTTCAAATATGTCTGTTTGGTTTTTTCTCAGACTCTCTATCTATTTCTTGAAGTTATCTTTTGCTACATGTATTTGTTATCTTTTTGTTGGTGTGATCAAATGGTTGCCTGTATTTGATCTTTTATCTCTTTGTTGGAGAGATCAATTTTTGCCTGTGTCTGCTCACTTAGGTAATTTTTTAAATCCCATATCATTTTAATTATGTATATTCGGACCTCCTTCTCTGACATTTCACCTACTGTGCTTTCTATGGATCCTATGGATGTAGTATCTTGGCTTGTTTTGGGCATTTTCCTCCCTTGTTTTTTCATGGTGTCTATGTGTTTTCCTCTCTTGCAGTGTAAGTCTGAGGTATTATGGCTTCTGCCCTATTGTCTTATAGTGTCCTTACATGTTACCTGTTACCTCCCTTTTCAGGGAAAGATCAATATTACAGCATTCAATGTTCCCAACATATTACTATATATCAGCTAGCTCCTATTTTATATTTACATTTTTGTCACTTTAAACAGAAATGATGAGATCTGTTAACTTCTACCATATAGTCAGTATGTTTGCATGGTGGTTTACAGATTCTAAGGGTAGTGGGGGGGGGCTTAGGGTTTGGCTAAGACTTTTGTGAGGTAGGATGTGAGAAAATAGAGGTATTAGATTATTTGACTAGTGAGAGTGTAATCATGAGAACTTGGGTGTTAGTAGGAGAAACAAAAGATGGGTATCCCCATGTAATATTCCCTGTTCCTGGGCCCAGGGCCTCTTCACTGACCTGCAAGCAGAGGAGGCAGCTCCCAGTGGTGGCTCCAAAGTGGGCAGGCTGAGCCAGGAACACACGCAGTCAGGTGGTTCTGGCCTTCCTCGGCCGGAGCCTGTTCCCCAACCAGTGGCAACTATGGGTGGTTCCAAAAGTGGGTGGGCAGTGCAGGGAACGCACGCAGGTGTCTGGGGCCTGTTCCCCTACCAGCGTGGCTATAGGCCACTCCGAAGTGGACAGGCAGCACAGAGAACACACACAGGCGGCTCTTGATCTATTCTATTGGAAGGGTGTTTCTATCAGAAGTATATCTTGAACATCTCATAGATGTTTTCTGTCCTTCGATCTATATACCCATTGATTTAGGTAATCTAGACTTCCTGTTGGGAAGATCTGTATCCAAATCCCAGCTCTGTATTCTGCAAATTTGGGCTTTCCCTTCCATTTCCCAAGCTTCAGGCCTCATCTGAAAAATGAGGGCCACACTAGGTCGTTTCTAAGAACCTTTCAATATTCATGATTGGATTTCTTCTGGGCTATCCCAAAGTTGAGGTCATTGTGACCACAGTTGTTGCCTAGCTCTGGATGAGGAAATAGGAGATATGCCAGTTCTAAGCCTTGAAAGCTTTTGGTACATATGTGAGAATTTCTTCTAAGCCCAAAATTGCTCAATTGAAAAAAAAAATTGAAATGGCTCCAGTATTAATAAGGACAATGTATCAATTGTATTCATTAATATTCCCTTTTGCTTTCTGTTCCCAGGAATAAACGTAATTTGGTTTAGGCAGCACTATCTTTTTAATAATTAAAATCTCAGAATGAGGGCTGGGGCTGTAGCTCAGTGGCAGAGTGCCTGCCTTGCATGTGTGAGGCACTGGGTTCAATCCTCAGCACCATATAAAAGTAAACAAAATAAAGGCATACTGTCCATCTACAACCACACAAATTTTTTAAAAAATCCCTCAGAATGAAAAAGTGTCATTGAATTTCACAATAAGGTTATCATTTCTCAAAACTTTCAGTTCATTTTCAGGAAACGATAATTGCTCAACAGACTCCTGCATGATAAATTCGAATGTATACAAGGACCATTCATTTAAATTTATTTGTATTTCTTGATTACTGTATTTAGTCCCACCTACATTACATTCTCCTTTGGACTCTACCTTTAACTCTATGTTCTTGGGTGAATCCTTTTCTTTCCTGAAGTCTCATTGTACTTTTCTGTATGATGGAGTTGGCCTAGAAAGCTTTGATGGTAGGATTCTATTCATGATCACAATGACAATAATGATATAGACTTATTTGGTATTTATTATTTGCCAGACACTACTTGGATTATCTCCTTTTATAGTGAGGGGATGGAGACAGCAGAGAATATAAGATTAAGGATGGATATATGCCTGAGTAGTTCAGTGATACCATAAATTTTGGGATCACAGTTTTATATTTGTTTTTTCATTTAATCCCACTTAATACAAAATGGTCCCATATAATACATGTTGAAATAAAGTCTGGAGTTCTTTATGTCATTAACCTTGAAGGAGAGCAAAGGAGCTCAGGATAAAAATGGATCATGGTCATAGGACTATGCTGTTCCTATTCTTGTACATGTGTTTTAATATTTCAGAGTTATTTAATATCTATTTTTCATGTGATGTGCACATAAAAATAAAAAGGTGTTAAGGGAGAAAATGAAAAGACTGCATTTTAGAAGTGGGTGCCAAGACCCAAAGGGAAGAGGTGCTCTGTGAAGGCTTTCATAAGAAAGACAGCCCACCACGTTAGTTAAAAGCAGAGACTCTGGATCCAGACTGGTATCAGAACCACCAACAAGTCTTAAACTTCTGAGTGTGGATTTAATTTATATTTATTTATTTTAATTGACAAATACAAATTATATACATTTATTGTATTCAAATCAAGTGGTATTTGTTTCTTATGGATAAATTGGTATTATGGTTTAGATATGACCCAAAAGCTCAGGTGTGAGAAAATGCAAGAAAGGTTAGATGGAAAATGATTGGATTATGGGATCCTTAATGAAATTAGTGCATTAATCCACTGATAAGAATTAACTGGTGGTAATTGTAGGCAGATAGGGTGTAGCTAGAGGAGGTAGGTCATTGTAGGGCATACCTTTGGGGTTTAGGTTGTGTCACTGGTAAGCAGAGCTCTGTTGGCTTTCTGATAGTCATGTCCTGAGCTGCTTTTCTCTGCCACACCCTTTTGTCATAATGTTCTGCCTCACCTCAGGCCCAGATCAGTAGAATCAGACATCTATGGACTGAGCCCTCTGAAATCATGAGTCCCAAATAAACGTTTTCTCCTCTAAAGTGTTCTTGTTAGGTCTTCTGATCACGGCAATGAAAAAGCTAACTAAAACTGAGAACAACTGATTCAGGCAAACAAAATTAATGTTCTCCTGAGGCTCTTATACTTACTTGGGGGATGTCTGTTCCCTGTAATGAAGTGAGAAACAGTAACTGGGTGCCTCCTGGAGGTCACACACTGAGTTAGGCATATTTAACTTAATTTTGTGACCAACCTGATATGTTGGATTTATTAGCCTTAATCAACTGATGAGGAAACCAGGGTTCAGAGAAGCTTAGTGGTTTGTTCAATGTTATCATACTAACAAATGACAGAAATGAGATTTTTAAAGCAGGTTTGTCTACTTCCCACCCTCTGAACCACAACAGAATCATGGGAAAGAGTGGATAGCCTCTCAGGGAGGAGGCTTTGAAGAACAAAGAATGTATAACTTGGAGGAAAATGCCTTATTTATTTACTTAACAAATGCATCTAATATATTAAATTAATATTAAAGAAGTACTGACCCCTAGGCTTTCCAATACAATAAAGCAATTTATTCATGAATCTGAGTGCACTAGCAGCTACATTCACATATTAGCCTGATTTACCCGGAGAACTTCTAGTGCGGGTTTGGAAGAGAGAGAATGCCCAAGTAGCTTTGAGTAGAACAATTGTGTTGACACTACTGGTGTGTGTTTCAGATATCTAGTCTTCCCACTCAAACTAGCCAAAGCCTTAAATCCCTCCATTATATCTATATTCCTTTAGCTTAAGCCTTTCCTTATTAAAATACATGTTCCAGGGAAAAAGTTAATAGTGTAAATTAACATTTCTCAAAGTATATCTGAGTATATAGATTGAAAGTAATGCTAACACATGTTGTATTAGTCAGCTTTGCATTACTACAATAAAATGTCCAAACAGCTAATTTATAGAGAAAAATTAATATAGCTCACAGATTTGGAGATTGAAGGGCATGGCATCTGCATTAGATCATTTCTGGTGATGACCTCATGGCAAATGGTGGATGGCAGTGGTTGGAATGCACATAAGGGCAAATGGTCACATCTCAAATTGGGAAGTAAAGAGGGCTGGGTCGGGCCAAACTTAGCTGTACTAACTCTTAAGAGAACTACCTTTTTGGGGCATGCTTTCAATCATATAAGATCATCTCACTAGACTTTACCACCCATAACACCACTCGGCTAGTGGCATCCACCCTGCCATTAGTCACAATGGATCTTTGGGGGACCCTCAAACCATCACAGGTTAAATAGTTAAAGATAGTATCTAACATTTAATAATAATTTATCATACATCAAACTCTTACAAAGTTACAAAGGGTAATATACTTAATCCTGAGAATAATCCTCTCAGATTTCTATTGTTAGCACTGCCATTTTGCATATTAAAAAACCAAGGCAGAGACGCTGGGCGCGGTGCACACGCCTGTAATCCCAGCACTTTGGGAGGCTGAGGCAGGAGGATCGCGAGTTTAAAGCCAGCCTCAGCAATGGTGAGGCACTTAGCAACTCAGTGAGACCCTGTCTCCAAATAAAATCCAAAAAAGGGCTGGGGCTATGGCCCAGTGGGTGAGTGCCCCTGAGTTCAATCCCTGTTACCACAAAAAAAAAAAAAAAAAAAAACAAGGCAGAGAAAGATGAACCCATTTCTGTGGTGAAGTAGGCAGTGGCTTGCTTGCCCAAGCTTTCATGGCTAGTGAATAGCAGAGCCAAGACTCAAACTCAGGTTTTCTGTTGCCAGAATCCATGCTCCTAACTGCTTTAGTTACACTATGTCTCATTTAATCCCTTTCAATCACCTGGCATTTGCCTGAAATTGTGTTATGGGATTGTAACAGTCATCCACCCCATGCTATCAATATAGACCTTGCTGCTCTGCCACTGGGACTAATTTTTAAATGGACATGTTTTTCTTTTCCTCTTCTCCCTCTCCCCATCCCTAACCTGTGTGGGACTGAGAACAGGATTAACTTTTTCCCACCCTAGGCTGAGTTATTGTCTTTGAGCACACACATGCATCACCAGAATCAAGTAATTCAGACTTTGGGGGATGGTTCCTGAGGATGTGAGGAATGGCTATCTCCCAAATTAACTGTTGATCCCCATCTTCCCCATGGGAACACCTGAATGAATCATTTTATTAAAAGTTATCTCTTCCCACTAATGGGCAGAATCATAGCCTCTGGGTCAAGAGTTACCTATGCTTCTTCTTTGGAACAAAGTAATAAAATCTTGTTTTCCCTGTTTCTCAAAACCTTGTCCTTATAATTGAATTGACATCAGGAACAAGAATTTCTACATATTTTCTTTCTTTTTTATTGGGATTGAACCCAGGGTTGCTTTAACATTGAGCTACTTTCTGTGCCATTTTTATATATTTTAGTTTGAGACAAGTTCTCACTAAGTTGCTGAGGCTGACCTCAAGCTTGCAATCCTCCTGTCTCAGCCTCCCATGTCATTGGAAATACAAGTGTGGACCATTGTGCCTGGCCAAATTTTCTTTTTGTTTAGTCACTACAAGCCAGGTAGTATAGCTCTTTTTTTTTTTTTTTTTTTTTTTTTTTTAATAAAGGAAGCACAGGAAGCTTATGCAATTCATCCAAGATCATACAAAATTGCTATGAAACTCAAATCCTTGGTTGTTTGACTCAATGGCTCATGCATCAAATTGTTCCAGAGCATCTCCCTTACCTATGGTCAAAATGCCAGAAATGTGAGGCTGACATTGTGTTACGGGATTATAACAGTGGTCCACCCCATGCTATCAATATAGACCTTGCTGCTCTACCACTGAGGCTTGAGTCACTCAAGGTCCTTTATTCAAAGAGAATATGGGAAGAATATGGGAAGAGGAAGAGCTTAGGCTCTCATCTGGATGTGCCAAACTCCTTAGGAAGACAATGCTTTTTAAGAGTGAGGGGAAAGACCTAAAGGATTCTGGGCCCAGGCCCAGTATGCAAGGGGCGGCTGATAGGTCTGGAAAGGGCAGTGAATGGGGCCTAGTGATGAGCTGTGCAGTCTTTCCAGCTCTTTCAAGTCCCTGTGTTTCTTGGAACTCCTGGGAGGGAATGGGGTTTTAGAGGGAATGAGGTGCTGTCTAAGCCTCTGTGAAGAGGCATTGTTGTTTGGGGGAAGTGAGTCAGAGTCTGCCAGGCAATGTTTTTGTAGCCTATTCAGGAAGGTGAACTGACATCCTGTGATGGGGACTAAATCTTAAGGGCACTCCTCTAGCCTTTTGGCAGGCCTTTCATCTTTGGATAAGCTGAGATACTCTGGAGGATCTTTCTACCCAATGGCCCCCAGGCTTGATTATCCAAACTCCCTTTGCCACACCCCTCTTTCCCAGGCTTGGTAAATACTGACTTCTGGGTTGCTTAGCTCTTAGAAATCAAACTTCTTCCTCTTTCCTGACCCCTGTTGTGCTGGATGCATGCCATTTATTCCTAATATCTTTTTGTCCAATACCTTGCTCCCTGAGGCCTAAAGGTTTTTTTTCATCAGGTGCCTAAGCTTTTCCACAGAAAGAATCAGCCTTCGAGGCTGAGACCTCTAGGTAGGAGAACAGGGATATTGTCATTCCCTTCCATTACCTCACAGGTCATGTAACCTGGGCCTCTCTGAAGGAATATAGCAGTGGGAGGCAGAAGGTTTAAACTTCTTTCTAGTTTGGCTCCTAGTCAACTGAATGAGTTTATGTGCATCCTTTCTCTGTGGGCCCCAGTTTTTCCATCTAAAACCAGGGAGAAAAGGTCTCTTTGGTGTCTGAGAGGTCATGCTTCTCTCCCATTCTGGGCCTACCATTCCCTGGGAGAAGTAAATTACTGAGAAAAATAATGGCAGTAACAGTGACATTAGTTGAGCATTACTATGGGCTAATTACTGTTGTAAATTCTTTAGATATACCCATTTTCTTGGCCCTTACTTAGGATCAGTAGTAAGGACTATTATTATTGCCATTTTATAGATACAAAAATGTAGCCACAATGGGGTTAAATAATAAAGATGATTGTGACATATTCATACATGCACATAACATAATTTGGTCAATACAATTGTTTTATGATTTTACTACTGAGATATAAACGTGCTCATGAAATGCAAGGACTGTGCCATCTGCCATGAAGCCCAAAGCTGTCACAGCATGGATGTCTGCACTCATGGGCTTCATGGATACAGATGGCATAGTCCTTGCATTTCATGAGCTCTGTTTATATCTCAGTAGTAAAATCATAAAACAATTGTATTGACCAAATTATGTTATGTGCATGTATGAATATGACACAATGAATCCTACTATTACATATAATTATAAAGCACCAATTAAAATTGTGTTGAGTAATTCAACAAAAAGAGAGCAAGGTACTCTGGTAGCACAGAAAAAGTAGGAACTAATTTTGAAGAAAACTGTTGATAATGGCTGGCTTACCACAGGCGCTGTCATTTGAGAAAAATCCGGAAAACTGAATATTATTACAACAGGAAACAAATAGACATTGGGGTACATAGGAAAGGTATCCATGGAAAGAGAGCATGCTACAGGGAATAGTATGAGCCAAGACCTACACTCATGAAAAGTCACAACATATTTAGTGTTGTGTGGAGTGACTAGAGTATGTGACAAATGTCTAGGCAAGCGAACAGAAAGAGGTGGGCCTGCAGAGGTAGAGAAGGACCACATTACAAAGATCTTTGAATGGAAATTGTTTAGCATTAAGAGACTCAAAAACTAGCTTGGAGTCACTCAAAGTTAGGAAGTTTTAAGCAGGGGAATTAATAGATAATGATAGCTAACATTTATTGAATGATTGCTCTATGCCAGGATTTGTACAAAGTGCTCTATGTATATTTAACTCCTACAACCACCTTATAGGTGAGTAGAATGATACTAATCTCAATTTGAAGATGAAGACCTGAAGCATGTAGCAGTTAAGTAAGTATGTAAGCCAAACTATGTTCAGTTTTGGCATGGAAACAATAGATTTGTTCAGTAAATTAGACAAAGGGAATGTAAGAAAGGGAGGATGGATAGGAATAGGAAACATAGTAGAATAAATCTATCATGATTTTCCTATGTACACATATGAAAATACCCAAGTGAATCTCACCATCATTTTCACCCACAAGAATAAGACATATTCTATGCTTGTATGATGATTTTATCAAAATGGATTCTACCAATAAAGATAAATAAACTTATTTTCTTTGTAAACTAAAAAAGGAAAACAACAAACACAAAGTCCAGGAGGTAGAAACTACCTTTGGTTGTTTGAGGGATAGAAGGAACACCAGTAGGGTTAGTATGAAGTTAAGCATGTAGAAAGTGGATATAAAATGAAGTAAAAAAACAGGCAAAAAACTATACTACATAAGACTTTGTAAGTCACAGAAAAGAGTTTTAAGTTATTCTAGATCTGATAGAAAGCTGTTAGAGTGTTTTAAGCAAAGGTATAATATAATCTGATTAGGTTTCAAAATCAGCCCTGTAGTTATGGTATGATAAATGCCTATAGCAGGGTAAGAGTGGCGCTTCAGGCAGCGACAAGTGGTGGCCCATATGGGGACTTCGGTCAACAGGTAAGAAATAAGAAAATTTTAAAAATGGGAACGAAAATAACAAAAGGTTGGATAATAAAAGCCATGGATGAGTTTTTCGATATCGCGGAGTCAGTGGATAGTGAGGAAAGTGATCAAGAAAGCATAGACTCTGAGTCAGTTAATACTGGTGAGAAGAGTAGTGGTTTAAATTCAAAAGTAAGAGCTGCAAAAGCCATCAGAAACTTATTGAAATTAGCCGAAGAATATGTACTCTCATTAGAAGCTGAAATTCAGGATACCAGTAAAAGTGATAGTAGTAAAAAGGAGCCAAACCATGAAAGTACGGTCTCCTCCACTAAGCCGGTTAGGAACTATGAAACTAGTAGTGAAGAGGAATCAAAAGGTGATTCTGGGAGCACAGTCTCCAGTAAAAAGAACAAAAATAAATTAAAAAAGAAAAAGGACCGTCAAGTAGAGGAACCACTTGTGTCCTCTACTCCCCCATGGGTGGAAGCCATTACAGAAAATATGAAGGATATTACTAGGTGTTTGCATATCCTAGAAACAGAAATAAAAAGTCTTTCTGAGCACTTATGCACTTTTGAGGGTAACTCACAGATACATTGGGAACTGCCAGAATTTGAAAATGAAAATGGACAGAGGGTCCACCAGTCAGTAGATTTCAAAACAATAAAAAAATCTCAAAGAGGCAGTAATGTTGTATGGGCCCCAAGCTCCTTTCACATTGAGTATGCTGGAGGCACTTAACACCTTTAGCTTAAACCCCTCAGACTGGAATTAAGTGGGGGGCAATACTTGGTTTGGCGATCACAATTTCAAGACCTTTGTATAGAAACAGCTAAAAGAAACGCAGCTGCAGGGTTTGGAGACCATAATATAGAAATGTTCACAGGAGAAGGGCAGTTCGCAGACTTACAGGCTCAAAAATATTATGACCCAGGTGTATATGCGCAGATAAACGCAGCTGCCTTAAAGGCATGGAACACTTTACAAGGACCTGGGGATCTACAAGGTAGCTTGTCAAAAGTGATTCAAGGACCTAATGAGCCATATGCTGACTTTGCTGATCAACTTTTGAGAACTGCAGGTAGAGTGTTTGGAGACGTTGATCAAGCTATGACATTAGTTGTTCAATTAGCATACGAAAATGCTAATAAATACTGCCAGGAAGCCATCAGGCCATGGAGAAATAAAAAGAATCTTTCCATATATATACAAATATGTAAAGATATAAATGACGCCTTTGTCACAGGAAATATGATTGCAGCTGCAATGAGAGGTGGTTCCCCTCAAAATTTCATGAGGGCTCAACCTAGACATTATAATGAATCAGGATATTCCAGGCAAAATTATTATAATAAATCAGGCTATTCTGGGCAAAATCCCCAAAAAGAAATAAGACCAAACTCATACCATGCCCCAGGCCGCTGACCTAGGTGTAAAAAGGGAAATCATTGGGCCAATAAATGCCATTCAAAATTTGACATTTATGGAAATCATTTGTTCAGGAATTCACAAAACAGTGCACAGGGCCCAATGACCCGGGGCCCACAAATGTACGAGGCATTGGAGGAGGAGCATCCTCAAGCATCCACTCAGATGCTTCCCCGACACAATCCCTACTACCTATCCAGTCCCTCGCCAGAGGAACAGGAGGAAATGCAGGATTAGACCTCTGTTCCACCGCCTGAATATTGTTAACACCTGAAATGGGGGTTCAACTGATTCCCACAGGGTCAGGGGACCTCTTCCCTCAGGGACTGTAGGACTTATTCTCGGGTGAAGTCCTAAAAGCTTATTAGGTTTGCAAGTGACCCCAGGTGTAATAAACTCAGACTACAAAGGGGAAATAAAAATAATGCTTAGCTCACCCCAAAGTATAAGTTCTGTTAATCAAGGAGATAGAATTGCTCAGCTGCTTCTCCTTCCAAATTTACATAATTCATTTAAAATGAGTATGCCTCAAAAAAGGAACAATAGAGGATTTTGTTCCACTGACTTGAGACCCATGGCTTGCTGGGTCCAGGATTGCTCAAGGAGGCCTATGTGTAAAATAAAAATCCAAGGAATAGAGATGGAGGGACTGATAGATACTGGAGCTGACTCTTCCATCATTAATCTATGGCAGTGGCCCAAGCACTGGCCTCTGCAAAAAGCTTCAACAAATTTAAGAGGCTTGGGATATAATAACATCCCAGAAAAATGTGCAGTAAATTTAAAATGGGAGGATGATGAAGGGCATAAAGGAACATTTCAGCCTTATGTTTCACCTAACCTACTGGTTACTTTATGGGGAAGAGATATTTTGCAGCAAATGGGAATACATCTTGCAACCAAGCCTGCAGGTGTTAAATGTGAAAATCTACAGAGTAATCTTATCCCTAAAAGAAATCATTATCAAAAGGTACAGGGTAATCTTAACCCTAAAATAAATCATTATCATAAAGGAAAAAGATATTTTTTTCGGGGCCACAGAGAAAATAATTTTGAAAATACCATGGCTTTCTGATAAGCCAGTGTGGGTCCCTCAGTGGCCCCTATCTAAAGAGAAATTACAAGCAGCCCACCTACTAGTTCAGGAACAACTAGAAGCAGGACATATAGAACCTTCCACCTCTCTCTGGAATTCCCTTATATTTGTGATCAAGAAAAAATCAGGAAAATGGCGATTGTTACATGATCTTAGAAAAATTAATAAAACCAAGCAAATCATGGGACC